>JARHVA010000323.1:4315000-4915000 GCA_037957365.1 Torreya grandis
ATGTAATAAGGCCTAGATATCGGTTACAAGGGACGTGTAAGATGATACAAAGAGTGTAGAAAATTTTCATAAATGTCACACATTAATCCCAAAGGTTGAAAAAAATGGAGATGGAAATTTCACAAAACCATAGAAGGCCTAAATTCCACACACATAAGGCATGATTGTGCCATACAAATAATGTGTATGTTAAGCATACACAAGGCCAAGGGCCACATGTAATAAATAAACAAGTTTGAATCATATTATGAAATTTAAATAATCATATGATAGTATCATATAAAAAATAAATATATAATATGTTAGTCATATGTATCTATGTTTCATTTTAGAAAGTAACATATTCACCAGGACATATGTGAAGATAGAACAAAAGATTGAAGTATGTATTTTCATTTATAAGTCAATAACTAAAATAGGTTTTTTATAAATATAACCTATAAGATGTTCATATGTAACAATTAGATGCCCCCAACTAATCAAGGTTGTTGGCTAAAAGGGTTGATTGACATCAAAACCTTGTAAAGGTATGCCTTGGCTTGAAACTTGATTGATATATGAATGTGAATTATGTTTTATGTGATAAAAATATATAAGAAGTTCTTGTGACTATGTTTTAATTGAAAATAGGAAGTGAAAATGCATAGGTATAGGTGTGGAGTGCATCATTGTCTTTGTGTTGTGACTTTATCTAGATTGATTGTATATAAAAATTTATGACCGAGAAAGTTTTTATTATGTATGAAGTTAGTTTTTCACTATGAAATTTGTCCTTTTGCACACTCATATACCTTATGAGAGTTTTTATGTATTAAAAATATGTTATGTATTGAAATACAAATATATATGAAACAAAACAAAGGCATATCCAACATGAGCAAAATCTTACATGTCCTAATTTTTATTTATTTTTCAAATATTCTATTTTTTTTAGAACATATGAATGTTTTTGTATTTTTGAATATTTTAAAAAGAGAATCACACATAATTGAAAATTGATAAAGTTATGAGAGTGTATAGTATGTATAGATGTGAAATAATAATAAAATGAGTTTCCATGAAATATTTGTATAGTGAAAGCCTAATAGGATGAATTTTTTGGGTTATTCAAATGGGATTGAAGCAAAAAAGGGAAAAATCACCCCAAAATAAAAATATAAAGCCAAGGGATATAATAAATTGGATTGGATGTAGAATAATAAGTAACAAAATATGGTTAATCAAGAAGCTATGTATATATAGGTCTTATGAAAATAATATAAGTAGTGCCCTCACCCTAACTAAGAGAGTGGGAGGGAATGCTAGAATGTGTCCAGCCAATGATCTTGTCAATTGGATGTTAATATGTGTACCCAATATCTTGATAATAATGAGCAATATTTTTTTCCATATAAGTAGTGATAAATTTAAAAGCTTATAAATCTGAAGAAGAACCGTATGTTATAAATTAATCTTATAAATCATTATGTATGTACTTATCCAAACATGTATTTTGATGCATGAGAGGAGATGATGTAACAAGTACCTATATGAGATTAGATATATTTCCTTTATTTTCCAAATGATCATGCTCATGTGAAATTATTTTATGCTCAATAATGATTGGAAAAATTGAAATACATTCATACTCATTATTATTTAAAGAAATTGAAATATGCTCATATTCATGAATACATGTAAATATTAAGTTTTTACTATACCTTGTTAAATGTGAATCATTATCCTAAATATTAGTATAAAATAGTTCATTGCCAATTTACTCAATAAATATACCAACCAAATGTTGAGGAATATGATTAAGCACCATGGGTTCCATTGGATATTCATATCAAACACCTAAAATTATAACCACTTGAGTAGCATGAATATACTTTATACACTTGTGAATTGTAGAAGGAACTACTCTAGTTTTTTGTACCATTATCTTTTTAATAACATATAAAAGACACATGTTTGGTAACACTAATAAATAATTTATAAACATGATAGGTCCAACTTGAAAATGAAAAATAACATGTCCAAGAGTGTCTTATGTGTGGCTAGTAAATGCCTTCACAACTCTAGATGTATGTTATATATCATTTTATGTATATCCAAGAGAATGTAAAAGTGTTATAGTGCACACATTTTCACTTGGTCCAATATCTATCATAAAATATCAATAGGTTAAATGAAAATATATGCTTTAATGAATAATTCATGTCTATTATAATCATCATCGACAATTTCAAAATCATCAAAGGTAATAGATGGATGAGATGCTAACTTTCTTTTAATTATACAAGTAATGCTATCAAGGGGATGTCTAAATGAATATGGACAATGAGGATCATTATATGAATAATCTAATTTATAATTTTGTTTGTCATATTGTTTCCCATGATTATTAACCATATATATATATATATATATATATATATATATATATATATATATATATATATATATATATATATATATATATATACATTTTTAGCTTTGCATTCTTATTTTCTAGTGGCCTAGACTCTTTAATAGGTGCACCAATGTCAATAATGTTCTCATCAATGATATATTGAATTTTATGCTTAAGATTCATAAATATATTATTGGAATGTTCCACACATTGTTGATAATCAAAAAATGAATTTCCATCAAAAATTTAGATTTATATCTAGATAAATCTACTTCCAATGGTGGAGGAAGTGTAATAAGATTACATTCAATGAGCTTTTGTAGTATCACATGATGAGGTGAAGGTAAACTTGAGAATTGCCTCCTTGGTGGAGCTTGTAATTAGAACTTTTGTGGTGGTTTCCATATAGCATTAATTGTATATTTATCCTCATTTTTTATTTCATTATGTTTGGTCTTATAATTGGGCTTGCATTTAAACTTGATAGTTGACGTAGAATTAACATTTGGGATATACATGAATTTGTTCAATATAATCAATTTGACCTCACATTCTTTAACTATATGACATAGCTTATCAAATGATTTAAACTTATAAAAAATGATATAATATTGAAGAGGATTAAGCAAAATTAGAGTGAAAATTTATTGAATCTCATTATCTACCATTTGATTTGACATTTTGGTAAACATAGTTTTGTATCTTAATATATACTCACAAGTATCTAATTTTAACCTTGTTTGATATTTGAAATTTGAGAATAGGATAATTTATCACAAAAAATGTGCCAACATTTTTCAAAGGGTTGAAAGTTGTAACTAATTGGAGAGGAATATCATAGATCCATCTAAGAACATAATCTTTGAGACTACGTGGAAAGAGATTCATTAACAATATATCATTATCTACATAATATATAATAGAAGCATTGAAGGCATAAAAATGTTGTTCATAATCACCTTTGACTTCATAAATATCAAGATTTAGAACAATAAATCCAACTAAGAGAGGGTAATATTTAAATCTGTGACATATGCCTTCTCTTTCTCCCAAGTCATTGAATATTTAACAAAAATAATAGGTAAAACTAGATGACAATACAAGGTAAAATAAGCACTTAGATTAAGAGGAAGAGATGAAGTATGAGAAGGAGTTTCTTTAATTTATTTATGTGGAATCCATGAAAATACATCATATATACAAGAAAATTCATGATTTTGTGTAATAAAGGAGAAGAACATGTGTGAGTACAAAAATGGAAAATGCAAAATCAAATGAGAAGTAAAGTGAAAATGAAAAGTGAAATATTTTTATGTATAGGAGTCAACAGAATTCAACCTAAATTTGAAAGAAAGAAACTTTGTTTTGGTATTTATATAAGATGATAAGATAAAAAATTTAGTTTTAAATTACTATAAGATTGAGAAACTCAAATCATTATGTTATAGATAATACCCAAGGTTGAGAACTATATTATTTCAGTGTCATAAGTTTATATAATTAAACTAAAACCCTAGGAAAAAAATTAGTAATCAATGCAAGCATTGCTATATTCTAAAATTGGGTTCACCAAAATGTTTAACCTTAGAATTAATTGTGAAAGTAAATTAACTTTAAAGTAATGTAAAATTAAAATCTGATATAGGAAGATAAATAAGATTGCCTATTATAAAAATACAATGATATACAAAATTTATGGAAGTTATACATTACAAAAAATAGAAACTAGGGTTAGGGTTAGAGATATGTTCATTCAAACCAATTTATTCAAACTTTGATAATCACTTGTTGCCTATGATTATATAAAATTATGTAAAAAACCTACAAATGTAGTGTTAATTTAAAATAGCAGTTCATTATATTTTGGACAAGTGTGGAGTATCCAAATAGGGTCACAATGTAAATTTGTCTATTAGTATGACTTTTTATCTATTTATTATGTGTTGGATCTAAAAATATGATTTAGTTTGCCTCTATTAAAATATTGTATGATTTTTTGTAAAGACATCTTGGTTGCACGTATCACCTAAAAAGAAAAACCCTTTCTTACACAAGTATTCAAACAAGATCAAATGCACATATGGAATAAATTAGGTACATGGGATATGGATGATCTATCCTCAGAAATTTCTTGTTTATTGAGTGTTTCCTAAATTATCCAAGTGGATCTCATGCCAATGTAGTTCTCTCTTTAAGGAAGATCATCCAATGTAGTTTTCTCTTTAAGGAAGATCATATAGATATAAAAATAAAATTTAATTGGAGTACTTGAAAAAAGATGTCCTCAACCTGAAATAAAATAATGTTAACTTGGTTAATGACTATAACTACAACAGAATTGCATTAAGGCTCTTTGTTAAATAGATAGATTCTTTTGAAATTGCTTTTGAAAAAGAGTGCTAGATAGAGTAACTAGGGATTTCAAGTGAGACATTTGATGTAATATTATAGAAGGATATTTTAATTTTTTTTTATAATTAGCCTAATTTCATGCATAGTAAATCCATTAGGAAGTGTGTCATTTTTAAGCCTAGTGATTACAGCATGAGAGCCAAATATGTACTAGTGGATAGGTGCATAACGTGTGCCTATTTGCCTAATGTGCACTTTTCCACATTGGACAAAGCCTCATGAAACTAGAATGATAATAAAATATCTAATGAGTAGGGATAAATAGTAATAAATTAGGTAATTATGGAAGATGCTCTTATTAGTTACAAGACTTCAAAATCTTTCATATAGATAAATGGTTACCATAATGGCATGTTGTCCAAACATTTAAATATGTCAATTACATGCATTATCAAAAAAGTATTGACTAAATTTTAGTGTCTACACCTTCCCTTAGTCATCATCAGCTTCCCATGTTAATTTTTCATCCTCTTATTCTTAATCGTAACCTTAAATTTAGAAAAAAATATTTTTTTCACACTTTTGTCCTTGATTTTACTTGATATCATAGTTAAAACATAACCCTATTTCCTTCTTCTCTTATTGTTTTAAGAATTGCATCTAGAAGATTAAAAGAATGACTATGATCTAGTGCTCTTATCTCTTATAATTATGAATGGATTCCTTTTGGTGGTTAGTTCCCATTTCCTATGATATATGTGTCATGAAAATACCTAAAATAGAGAACTAAAATTAAACATGGGCACCTCATGCTAGATGTGATCTTTGAGATTACTAAGAATAAAATCATTCAAATTTTCATATATGATTATCTCCACTCACAAGGTTATATTTTGGAGCTACTGAATAGAATCCTTGACATGTCTTGTTTATTTTATATTTGTTAGCTGGTTGAAGTAATTCCTTATCACACTATTGTGATAGTGTAAATTTAATTCATCAATAAAAAATGACCAATTGGCACTAATTCACTTATTATTTTTTTGTGCACAAAGTCATTAATATAAAATGAATTTATTAAGATCCAAATATAAATATTCCATTTCCACATTATATCCACACTAGATCTAATGTAAATAAAAAATTGTTTATATTAATACTGTAGGTGGCTAGATCCTTTCCATCAAACTTATATATTTCCTCTTAAGGCATCATGTTATGTTACCTCAAATGGGAAATAGTCAAAAGGCAAAGGAAAAATTGTATTATATATTACATTGGGTTGACCTAAAGATCCAAACTTGTTGGTATGAGTAGTAGTGAATTATGGATGAGTTTTTGGATTTAGTGGAACATTTAAATTTTTCTTGAGTCACTACCTAAGCTCATCCAATAAGTTATTGATTTTATATGTGCATATCATTTATTTTCCATATCAAATTTTATGTTTTTAACAAACCAATCAATCTTGATCAATTTTTTTATCTACCAAAGAAAACCCTAGACCAGATTATCCATCAATTCCTGTTTATGAATCCATCTCATCTTTTTTAGTATTTTTTCTTAGAGTTTCCAAACCATTTCCTCAATCCATAGTGTATGGTATTTCCATACAAATGTTTGAAAATGTATATTGGTTTTGACCATTGAAATAACTTTGACCAAATGGTTTTAGACTTAGGTTAGACTTAAATACAAAAAAATTAAAAATAAACCCATAATAAAATTTTCATAGATTTGTGAATATTGAAAGAAAGCAGAATAATTCCTAAAATTTTGGACTATAAAGTGAATTTATAAAAAAACTTAAAATTATAATAAATCACTAAAATGATCACCAAACCCAAAAATTTCATGACAGATTCCTTGAATGACTCTCCAACTTCAGGTATCAAGGGTTTGTGAGATATATGTGTTTCTTTAAAATTAAGGTTTTGACCACACTTTTGCCAAAATAAAAGCTATGGTATGAATTGTAATGAAATTACTATTCTAATAAATAGAATGAGAAATATCAAACTATTATTAAAATAAGATAACAATAATGAAACATATGACTAAGCTAATTCAAAGAAGAACCTTAAAACCTTACAACAAGAATATGATTCACAATTGATGATAAAATACTAATTAATACCTCATATACATAGCCTAATTATGCTATGAAAATAACCTATAGCTATACCTTACTTATAGTATGAATCTATAGAAATCACCATAAGATTTGATTAATATTCATGATAGCCACAAGTTGGCCATACATATCCCAATACTTATTATAAGCTAATGGTGTAGCAACTAGGTTTTCTATTACACATGTTGTGTATGATCTAATAAACCTCCTAACATCATGGTTAATATTCAACCAATATAATTATTCCTAGAGCATTGTTTCTATTATTTCCACCTCAAAGTGTCACTACTATTGTAGTTCACATCCCAAATGATATTTTTTCACTCTACTATAAAAACACATATGTGTACCAAGTGACATAATTTTTACCTATAAATGGCAGTCTTTAGTTTTTATTATCATGTTTAGCACTTGATATAAAGTTTAAAACTCAAGATCATTACCATAAAACATGGGCCATTTAGGATTCTCATGACCACATGAATTTAGGATTGTTATTATTGATATAATTGGAGGGAAAATTAAGAAAATGATAACCTATTTGTAACTACCTTTCTTGTGCCCAATACTAAGGTCAAACTATTATAAGTAGACAACCACTTATGATGGTGATCGTTTTGTAACTTTTCTTGGGTCTATTCAAATTACAAAGGCTTGTGATCTATTTGGATGATGGTATATATTACTATAATGTAAAATCTCATTTCCTACAAATATAAATAATGGCATACATTTATTTGTCACATTTAGGATGCCTATGTACCATGTCTATGGATATTTCATTATGGCATCCAATCAGGTTTTTGTGTTGCATGAGAGTTACACTAAGTGCATATTCTAAAAAATCAACTTCAATTTCAAAATATCAATACATTTATCATAAGGTGAGGGTTGGTGGTGAGAAATTTTGAAATTTTAGCTCCTTGAAATATCTGTATTTTGATGTGTTCCAAAAAAAATTGGCATTTACCCTCACGCCCCCTTGTTACTTGGTTCAAGAGCCATGCAATCTGACATAATATAAGTATAGTGGTAAAAATTAGCTAACCCTAAGAAGCTTATTATATGTTTGAGGGTCATTGGGGGATTACCTTTCTCTGATTATTTAGAATTTATATAGCTCATCATATAAACATCCTTGTCTATGATGTCACTATTATGTATCCTAAATATTATACACTTTAAAAAAAATTATCTATATTGGCATATAGATAATGACTACGTTAGGTGTCAAAAACTTTTCAAACCTATTACATGTGCTTCTCCCATGTTTTAATTAAAATGAGGATGTCATCCAAAAAAAAAACCATAAAAGGATAAATGAATTATTGTGATACACTATTTATCATTTGCATAAAAGTTTCATGAACATTACTTAAGATGAAAAACATGGATAACTATTTAAATATATGTACTTTGGACTTAAACTATATCTCCTAAACATCAAATGACTCAATGGGTACTTCATGATATCGTTACTTTAGATCAATATATATGGATAAATGTTATCCCTTGAGCTAGTCTAGGGTCTCATCAATGGGATGAAAGTGAAAATCTATTCTTGGTAGTGATCTTTTTAAGAGATAATTAACTAATATAGATTCATCATGTCCCATCCTTATTTTGAGATAACAATATTATCATTCCATAAAGTGATACATTGTGATAAATATGTAACTTTTAGATTAGGTCCTACATATAATGATTTATCTCTTCATTTTATAATATTGAGTTCTTATATAATGGTCCATTTTGAAATGGTGTCCTAGGTATCAATTTAATGGTTTGTGTCACATACTCATATACATGCATATAAATAGGTGTAGTGAAGACATTTATGTAAATTTTTAAGATGTTATTCATATATTATTATATAATATGATTTTTTATAAAAAAACCCCATGGTTGAAATTAACTATCAATTTGGCCTAATGAGATGGTTACATTAGCATAAAATTTATATTGTGACCAATCACATGCATACACTACTTTGCACCAATCAAGCTGGTTTTGTTCTTAGAAGGAACATCAAGATGATATAATATTTCTTTCTAAATGTGAGTGTGATACTATGGGTCTTGATCTGATTGATCCCATCTTGTTTCCACACATATATATATACCCAATAAAAAAATCATAAACCTCCAAGGGTGCCACATCATTAAAAATCTCATTTTTTAATGTTTTGATTTTATATGGAATAATAAATTATTGAATGACATATATATATATATATATATATATATATATATATATATATATATATATATATATATCCTCCTTGGATAAACCACCTAATTTAGAATGACTATGGATGAAGTATGTTTTTAGACCCATCCTATGTATAATTTTTGTAGAGATCATAATTTTATCACTCCCTCTATCTATGATGAAGTGTAGATATTTACTTTGCACAAACATCTATGATTTAATAATATTTTCTTGTTCCTCACATGATGATGTCATAAACTGTGTTGTAAAAAAAGTGTAATACATGCCAAAATTTATAAAAAATTGGAAGAAGTACATGCAAGAAATGAAAAATAAATCATATCAGACATTGGGTTTGTACTTAGCAAAGAGATCAAGAGAAAATAATTTAAGAAGATTAATGGCATATTTTAGAACAATTTTGGCAAGTTATAAGGTAATTCTAGAAGAAGGTAAGAATCTAAAGGTTTCAGAAAAAAACCCTCCACCTTATCCAAGAAACCCCATTCCTATAACATGAGCTAATAAGGTTAATCTACCTCAATTTGGGCCAATTAAAGGTGGTTGTATTTTCAAAAAATCTTACTTAAACAAATAATTCCTAGATTAATATGCTAACAAAGAGGCTAACCACATAATTTATGTAACAATGGACAACTTCCAAAAACAATTGGAAAGCTACTATGATAGAAACCAAATTTATCATATCTAGTTTTTATTTATCATTATTAATTAATTATAGGTATTCCAACAATCTTATTTCACCAAAAGCTGATTTTTAATGTAAAACTTACCAAAAAAATTAAGAGAGATCTAATAAGCATAATTTGGCATAAGGAAAAAGTATCAAGTAATGGAGCATCTATAAATGGTGGAATTAGATTTGTAAGTCTTTAATAATCAATTAAATTTACAGTTATTCCCTTTATAGGTTCACATTATGTTATCCTATGGATGGATTAGCTCCATACCCATAAGTGAGTTTTGGACTATAATGAAAATTAAGTCTGGTATTTGGATGATATGGGAATCTAGTACCATTCAAGGCATTAAAAGTGAAAAAATTACAAGCATTATTTCAACCCTACAACTTAAGAAGACAATTATAAAAGGATGTATTTTATACTCAACATAGATTGAAGAGAAAATTAAGTTATAATAACCTAATTTTAGAGATTATCTTATTCTTCAAGATTTAAAGAATTATTTTATAGAGGAATTACTAGGGTTTCCTCTAGTAAACAAAAATGAATTTACCATAGATATTGTGCCTAGGTCTACACTTGATTCAAGGGATCCTTATAGAATGAATATTGTAGATTTATATGAATAGAGTATAAATTTTTCATATAACCAAGTGTCATTTAGCTTGGGGATCACCTACTGTGTTTGTTAAAAATAAATATGTAACTTTACATTTATGCATTGATTACCATATGTTTATTAAAATAACCATTAAAAAGTTATCCTTTATTAAGGATTGACAATATTTTTGATCAAATAAAAGGGGTGGTTATTTTTTATAAAATTGATCTCAAGTCAAGGTCCCATCAACTACGTATCAAGGAAGAGGATGTCCATAAAATATACTTTTGAACTTAGTATGGTCAATAAATATTAACAACTATTCCATTTCATCTAATAAATACACCTACAAATTTCATGAGCCTCATGAATAACATATTTTGGGACTATTTTGATCATTTTTTTTGGGGTATTCTTTTATGAAATTTTATTTTATGCTAAAAATGAACATGAACATGCACATGCACATGCATGCCACTTAAATTTGGTTTTGAAAAGGTAGTGGCAAAATAAGTATATAAATGCTCTTTTTATAAGAGTGAAATTAATTAATTGGTTAATATCATATTTAAGGATGAAATTGAAATAGATAATTCAAAAATAAATAATATTAAGGAGTGGCCAACTCATATGAATGTGTAAGAACTTGTGTGAAGTTTCATGGGCCTCGATGGGTATTATCAATGGTTTTTTAAAATAAGTTTTCAGGATATTCCGTCCCATTACCTATTTTTAGCATAAAGTGAATTTTTTATTGGAATTATAAGTGAAAAAAGGATTTTTAAAATATTAAATTTTGTCTCACCATTGAACCTATCTTATTCATACTTAATCTTAATGGTTCCTTTGAGCTATGGATTGATGGATATTTGGATGGATTTGATAGTGTTTTAAATCAATATGGGAAATTTTTGGCCTATAAGTCACATAATTTGAAGCTAAATGAAGCCAAATACACACCTCAAGATCTAGAGTAGGATATACATGTACATGATCTCAAGATGTGGAGACATTTTCCATTAGGAAATCCATTCAAACTATTAATAAATCATAAGAGTGTTGATTAATTGTACACCTAAGAAAATATAAATGTTAGATAGTGTAGGTAGATATAATTGATTAATGACTATGATATGGACATAAAATAAGTCAAAGGAAAATAAAATATAGTGTCAAATGTCCTTAACAAGATAGTCTAATTCATTGCCATTTTTCACCTTAGAACATAATTGAGTGAATAACTATGGGAAAAAAATGAAATATGATTTTAATAAAGAAATATACTTTTTAATTTCATTGAAACCCATAGATAAAAAGTATGTTGGATATATTTATAACTTATATGGCCTTCAATTTTTTCAAGGAAATATTTTTGTGCCATATCAAGTAAGATATATAGAACTAATTATGTAAGAGGCCTAATTATCTCCTTGATTTACTCATCTTGGCATGACACAGATGAAACATGAGATGAAATAAAAAAATTTACATCTTGGAATAAATAAGCGTGTGGCTAAATATGTTACCAAATTTTTAGAATGTTAGTAGGTTGAGGCAGAACATCTCCATTTTGGATGGCATCTTTATCATTAGAACATCCCAAAGAAAAATAGTATTTTATTACTATGTATATTACTTTAGGTTTTCCTAAATATTGGAAAGATCATGATATTATCCTTTAATAGTGGAAAAAACTAATTTTTTTTCCTACTTTATTTTATAAAAATTCACTAATGATTCTCCCATTATTTCAAAATGGTTTGTTAGAGACTAATATATGATAGGGACAAGTTGTTCTCTTCCTAGTTTGGGAGAATTTGACATTAGATTTTGGTACAAGTTTGAAATTAATCTTTTCATAACATATGAAAATGGATGGGAAAATAGAGTGACTAAATCTAATGCTATATGATATACGTAGAATGTATGTAACAGACTAGAAATATAAATGGGAAGACTATCTTCATGTAGTCAAATTTTCATACAGTAATAATTATCATGCTTCATTATAAAATGGTAACCTTTCAAACTCTCTATGGAATAAACTTTATAACTCCTATTGGATGAGAAGGCTTGTAAAATATGATGAATACAACTTAAATTGATTCAATAATATGATGTTAAAATGGTTGTCATTAGGCAAAATTTAAATGTTAATTTAGATAGGAAGAGGAGCTATATAGATTTATAAAGGTCTCCTAGAGAGTTTCAAGTTGGAAAAAAATATTTATGAGGGTACACCCTCAAAATATTTCCATTAAGTTAGGAAAACCTTCCAAACTAGATCCACACTTTTTTATACACTTTGATATTTTATAAAAGATTATCCCTATTGTGTATAAGTTAGCACTTCCACCTTATCTCTCTAAAATACACAATGTATTTCATAAATTATTTTATTGATATTTCACATGTTTTAAATTGGAAAAACTTATAGGTAGATGATGGGGAAACTATCTAGTTAGAACTAGTTCCAATCCTAGCTCAATGTAGCATCAGGCTACAAAGTAAGAGTTACAACAGAGTTTATCAAATGAGATGAGATAAGTGAAAGGAGTGTTACTTAAGAGGATTAAAACCTATTTATTAACAAATAATTTCACTTGTTATGATTTAAAAGCATTGGTACATTGTCAAGATAAGGGAGGAAGATTTCATATCCCCATTTTTAAGACTCAACTTTTGTTACAATAAATGCCCAAGGCACAAGGTTTTAATTGTTGTCATGCTATTGATCATATGAGACATTATGCTATGAATGAATTCTAAAAAAATTGTTATTTAATTAAATAATATAATTATGCTTCATTATCATTATTGTTGTTTTATATTATGTGGAATGTTCAACATTTTATTTATTACATAACTTGTTTTATATTTACTTATAGACTAAGTATTGTTAATGTTGTGTGGATTTTTTGTATGGTGCATGGATTGGATAGAAAAAATGAGTTGTAGATGAAGAAAAATAAAAATAAAATGTGATTAAAATAAAACAAGAGAGAAAATATAAGTTGGCAATTAAACTATTTGGTTCAATCATGAATTTAAAACCTTGCATTAAAATTTGGCATATATTGCTTAGTTTCTAAATAGTAACTTATTAAATATTTTTATTCTAGTTAGCATGTCCACACTAAAATACTAAGGTTTGTTCTTTTATTTAAATTCACAAATATTATAGATTTATAATGTTAACATTAGGTTAGATAATATTTCCATTGACCATCTCTAAAAGAAACCTAAAGATGATAATAGAAAAAGGGGAGAGGTTTAAAAGTTATTAATATTGAACTATTAAAAAAATAGTTTTGTGGATATGTTAAACTCGAAAGTCCTAAAATGTTAAAACTACCATGGTTGGCATAAGAAAAAGGTTTGAAAACCCTAAAATAAAAAATCTACTTGAGCATGTGGTAACCATTATGTTAAGTGTGGTGGAAGTATCCAAAGGTAAGTTAATGAAAGTTTAGGGTTCTATTTTGAAGCTCATACAAGAATTAATGACCAACCAGTAAAGCCATAGTAACATGAAATATGAATAAGTTGAGTGTAATTTTTTTTAATTCGGTATTTTGTTTTCTTTGTAGGTCATGATGTAGTATTGATTAGTTATATACATAGATTTCTCAATTATTGAGGTTTTCATGCAAAATTTATGGAATTTATTTATGTTCTTTTTAATATACATTAATTACACATTGGGAAGCTTCCTAATTATGGGGTTTTCTAGAAAACCTAAGTGCAAACAATAAAATGGAAGAAAAAAGTTTTAGAAAGTATACATATAAATTTTTTGTAAGAAGATAAAGGTGATCAAGTGAAATAAAGAAAATAAATGTTTTAAAAATAAGAATAAGGTTCATTGAGAAAATTCAAACTTTGGTTTACTAATTCGAGGTATGTAGTGTATTTATATTCATCTAGTATATAAAGTATTAAAAATACATGATATTTTTATATATAATATGAGGTTGGATGCTTGTTTTTGGGTGTTTATAATTAAAACTAATCCTAAAAAAAATTTGCATTTATTTTAATTAGATTGTTTGAACATAATTTGTAGAGATGTAGGTGAATAAAATAATCCAAGAAACCCAATTTGCATCTTGGGTGGGAAGATTGAACTAAATATTAAGTTATATATATATATATATATATATATATATATATATATATATATATATATATATATTTTCTTGTAAGAAACATAAAGGCCTATTTGGCTATGTATATAAGCCTAGTACACAAGTATTTGTTCCCTAGGGTAAATATTTATTATTGAGCTAAGGGGTGCTAGGATAAAATTATACAAGTTATGTATCAAATATAAATTAAGCGTATTAAAAAAATTAATACTAGATCAAGAGTTATAGATCCTTGCCTTACCCTTAACCCTAAATGTGAATAAAGTATGGGCATGCAATTATATAAGAGACATGTATCTTATTCACAAATTATTGGTTACATTTTTATTATCTAGAATACAATGTAATATAAGGTTGTAAAAAAAATTATTCAAATTAAAAATATAACCTTGAGATGTTAAATAGTGTATGAGTCTTAAAGGCAAAATTGACAAATCATAGTTAAGCAAAGTATAGTGAAAGTCCTAAGAGGCCTGAACATTATAATGTTCAAGAAGGATTTATTAGAGGTTGTTTAAAACCCAACTTTATAATTATGGAGTTATTTATAAAAAACATTATGGAAAGAAAAATAAGACGAATTAGGCTTAGACAACAATAAAATTTCCAACTATAAAATTTAGGGGTTTAGGTATAATGAACAAGATCTAAAATCAGTAAAAAAATGTTGTAAAATGTTTTTTACCCTTAATAAAAAATGGTCTACATTGGTGTGGATAGTAATTACACTAGTAATAATATATAATATAATTGATATAAAATCATGATTAAATTAATGACATTTAGTTTGAGGTAACAAGTAAGCAAGTAAAGATAAGGTTGTATGCAACCTATAATAAACCTAAAATCCTATAAGATCTAAAACAACATAGAATAGTTAAGAAGATGAATAGTTTTTTTGATGCCAACATACAATAATAAATACATAACCTAAAGTTTAAATAAGATTAATTAATTATGAAATCATAACAATTACAATGATAATGGAAAAATCTAATATTAATACTTGTATATACATTAAGATTTAGTGAAAATCCTAGATGTTTTAAATCACCTCTCATCTTTGTTTACATTTTGAGTTACAAGGTTATTTCCCACACCTAATATTATTTTTGGGGTGGGTAGGGCCAAAGTCTAATCCATACAAGGTTGGGATTATCTTGGCCAATTTATTCTAATGTTATCCAAAAAGATTCTACAATTTATTTAAGATCTCTTAAATATGGATTATGTTGATTTATCCTTTGATTCCACTTTGAAATGCACTTTATTCAATAATTATTTTTACTTAATAATTACTTAAATATATAGTATGATGCATATATATGTTATATTATTTTTTTAAACACAATTTTATAAACTTATTTACTATATATATGAAATACATTCTAGTTGAATTTTTTACCCAATTATAGATATTTAAGTATAATGAAATATATTGATGACCTTTTAAATTGTACTTTATATTTGTTATGTAAATAATATTGATGTGTTGATAACAATTCACTTTACCTATACATACCATATTGAAATATAATCTTGTTTTTATCCTACTTGGATCTAAGCTATGTAAAAGAGTTCATCAACGTTGTATTAGCCTTGGATTATATTGGTTGAGTTACTATAAATTTATAATAGTGGATTTAATTTGTTATGAATTAGTTTAAATTTTTATTAAACTAATTTTTTTCTAATAGTCTTCATTAGCATGAAGTTTAAAATAGACAATTTTAAATTATTGTGTTATAAATTAAATATTTCTTCTTAAAAATGTGATACTCTATATGGTAAGGTGAAACTTAGTTGATATGTTTATCAATCACTATATTGAATATAATATTTTGAGTAAACACATAATTTTTCACTTAATTGTAAAATATCATTCCATAGTAATAGTTCAAAACTATCATTATGATAAATTAAATATCATCTTTATTTATAAAGAATCTTCAATAGGTAAAATAAGAATGAAGTTTACATATGTATTGACTTGAAAAAAAATTTACAGGTTGGGATAAAATATTATGCATATTTAGCTAAGGATATAGGTTAAAAATAGTTATTTAATAAATTACAAAGTGTCTAAACCTTATTTGGTAAATCCAAAATAAGAAAAGGTTCCCCTGTATCAATAAAACTATTTCTTGATTATGTTGTTTTGGACTAGATACATACTATTGCATTGTATTTAGACTTAAGTTATAATACACTAATATAATTTAAATTATTAGGATCCACATGGTGACATTTTATATGGGAAACTAAACATATTCCAAGTAAATTAATTACAATAGTCTGAGAATTTGTGTAAGCTAAGATAACTTAAAATTTGATCAATAGTTGTAAATGTGTTGAGTGTGTTGCAAATTATTTTTTTGATAAAGTAATTTTATATTATATCTAAGATATGAAATATTAAGATTAATAGGCATGAGAATGATTAAAAATATTGTATCACTTAGAAAAATTGTGACTTTTTGATTCAAAAAGCTTGAGTGACCAAAATTTGATTAAGTAAAACTAAGTACATAATTTATTAAGAGTCCTCAAGGAATATTTTACTACACTATAAAAAGGCCTTATTAATTATATATTATTCTTATTTATGTTATCAATATAATATTAACTTGTGCTAATTTTCATTACAAAAAGGTAGTTGGGATTGGTACAATGTATAGTGAAGTATTGTTATGTATAAAGTATGTAATCATTACTAGTGATGTTTTCTATTTATGAATAATTAGGTTGAAAAATGTAGGTAACTTAGTAGAATGTAAAATAATTTAAATATTTTCATAATATTTAAGTCATGTGTACTGTGTTCTCAATTATTGTTGTATTTATATTTAATATTGAGGTTTTAGTAAACTTTAAATGATAAAGGATTGTAGATACACATAAAGGTTTATTATGTTATCCTAAGAAATATGGTTGTTAAAGTTAAAATAAATAAACTAAAGGATAATAAATTAAGGAAATATAAATCATAGATGACCAAATGGTTGCCTTTAAATTTATATCCTTCTTGTTATTGTGTTTATCCCTTATCATATTTATAAAGTGAGATATTATTTTAAATCTTATTGATCTATGTTATAATTATGTATGTCATGATATCCACTACCATCATTATCATTTATAAGATTTTAATACATATAATTATCATCAAAAGTATTGACATCACATTTAATTTTAGCATATGCATATTCATCATTCATATTTGAACCATTTGAATTATCATCAACATATCTATCAATAGGAGGAGCATGAATTTCATTAATAATTTTATTTTTATTTTTAAAACAAGCACGAGTACCAAGTAAATTTATTTGAATCAAATCATTATTTTCACCATTAAAATATTGCATTTTGCCTAATACGTGTTTTATATTTATCATTTTTAATTGGCATAAGATAGAAACATAGAGACCATGAAATAATATAAGTTTAATGATATTACAATAATAAATAAAAACTTATCGAAATCATATTTATTACAACCGTAATAAATAATCTTAGAGGGAAAGTGAACATGGAACCCTAAGGTTGGATATTTAAAAATGATGGGTTCACCAAAATGTTTTATAAAAAAGGTATAAGTTCAAAACACTACTCCATTTATGTAAAACATTGGCACAAGTAAAATATAACTAAATATAAAAAATACATTAAATTTAACTTTATTATATGTTGAAATGAATGAAATTTATTGAATTATTGATAATTAAAAATTGAATAATAAAGGTAAATAGAGGTGCATACATGATTTATGATTTACCTTAGATTTGATATTCAATGAGACTATATGAAACATTTTTAGAAATGGTATATAATATATCAAAAAAATATGGAAATTATATGTGATGATGACCAATTTTGGACTAAAAAAAATATTGACCAAATAAAAAATATGAAATAGGGAGGCTCTATTGAAAGTGGTAAATCATGTAAAAAATAATAATCTATAAATCCCTTAGGTTTGTAACTTTATGGGACCCTCCATCAGTTGTAGAATTCCAAAATAATCTATAATATAGGAATAATTACAAACATAAATACTAAAATTTATTCTCATTTTTATGTAAGACTAATCTATCCTCAACACCTAGAAACACATCCAAGACAAAAGGATATGTGCAAAGTGAATTGAAATATGCCCCATTTATGGTTACAACTAAATATTAATTATGAAAATCTTAGATCCATGTGTTTATATGGGGAGGAAGATTAAGGTCCTCCTCTACTACTTCCTAATTTGTATTGTATTTATTTGATGATGACTTAGATAATATTTCATTATAGGATTGAATTTTGTTGATTTTATGATTATTAGCCTACTTATGACTGTGGATCTACATGCTCCCAAATATATGCTAAATTAGCCAAATTGATAGTAAAACCTTTTTAATCATCACCTACTAGAATATTAGCTCCGATTCCAAAGAATTTAATAATTGCTTCATAATTTTATAAATGGTCAAGTGAGGGTAAATGTTTGTGGTCCCAAGATATGAGTTGGGGTTATTCAATTTCAAGGGTTAAAATAGCTATGTAATGAAAAAGGTTTGTGTATGAAAGGTCCTCATAGTGGCTATGTACCTAATTCATTTTGGTGTTAGAAGAAGACTCCTTAGACATCATGGAATAATCATTGGTGTAACATATAGCTCCACATTAAGTGGTTTATATCAAATGCCTTGGTGTTCTTCATTTTCTTTATAAATTTATACAAGGCCTTGTTCATGGAGATCAAGACCTTAACCTTTATCATTAATAATATTACACATGATGGATTTGGTAGGATATTTATTAATTTTAAATAATATTGAAATCTCATCATTATAAATCTAGAAGGTATTGGAATATTTTATTTGTTCATTTAAATGAGTTCATCAATAACAAAATAATATTTTCCAAACTGATAAGCAATTAGTGTTTATTTCCTCTAGTGGTTCCCACCATGGTTTTTAAGAAACATATATATTTATCCTAATTAAAAGGCATCTTGTATTTCATATTCTCCCATGAATTTAGCAAAAATATTAAACTTGGATTTTGTTGATGGAGTTTTGGATTTGGATGTAGATGGTTGGGTTTTAGACGTAGATGGTCAATTTGTGGATGAATATGGTAACTCATCTAAATTAACGTAGTTTTTGAGATTTGGTTATTACTCATTTATTAGATAATGGTTAAATAATTAGCTTTGAAGTACCTTATTTCCAATAATTTTCAATATTTAAAGGGTTGAGGATCACCTTGAATAGTAAATTCCATTATAGAATGAGAATATTTCATACATTAATGGAGTGTTTAGGGAAATACATTCATGGTATAGATCCATGATTGGCCAAGGAAGAGGTTATATTTAAGATCAATATTCAGTACATGTATTAAGGTTTATTGTATGATAGGCCCCACTATAATGGGATGATGTATAGTTCTTAATGACTAGCATTCTACATTATCATAAATATTAAATAATATATTTTATTTATCAATATCAATACACACAAGTTCAAACTTGGCACATTATCTATAAATACCATTTTTAATTTATGATTTGAGACTATGACTTCAATATACAAGGGTAAAGTCTAATATAAACCAATAGGGGATATATTAGTGTGATCAAAAGTGGCCTAATTGTTAGAGGGAAAATGTCCTACAAGAGTTTGGAAATTACATGCGTTGACTCCTACAAGGTTTTATACAAAATATATCTATAGGTAGTGGATGTTTTCATAACCACCAAAATAAATATTTAGGATTGTGTATTCCCAAGTTATTAAATGATATTATATTTTCCCTCATAAATAGGTAGAGGAGAACTAGGGAAGCTAATTTTTGTGCACTTTGTATTTACTATGCAATATTGGGATATAAATTTGATAACAAAAACATGGTTATTTATATGTTGGACATTGATAAAAATGGAATCAAATAGATACAAATAGATACCTATGCTGAGTAGAGTTGACATTATTGGTTTGACCTTGAGTTTATTTAGAATGATCTTGATCATGTTTGGAAAAGGGATATTGGTGTATCCCTAGCTTATTATTATTTTACATATATGTGTTATTATTTATTTATATATCACCACCATCAATAAGGTCTTGGATATAGTTTTTAAGTTGTAGACATATATTGGTGGTGTGACCTTTGAATCTATGGTACTTACAATATTGATGTTGTTTATGCCATTTAGGTTTATGACCATTTTCATTAAAGGTTTTAGTGTTTTAAAATACCATCATATTAGAATCTACTAACTTGTTTAAAATTACATCAAGTGGGTTATTCAAATAATTATATGTCTTTCATATTGCACTTTGTCTAGTTTAACTACTTAATAGAGTAAGGCTTCTTGTAGGCTTAATGTTTTGAACACACTTAACATTTTTCAGAAAAAAATTACTACATTTTTATTCATATTTAAAATTTTGGTTTCTTAATTTGAGTTTGATTTTCATTTTTGAAAATTATGACAAGACCCTTAGTGATAAGTGCCCTTTCTATTTGAACCCCTTTTTCAATGACTTTATCAAAGGAGTTGACACAAATATGTTGGTGGTGATAATACATCTCAGAGTTGAGATTGTTTATGGAAATGGTAAAAATATTTTTTTGAGTAGTGACTAAATAAAATGGATGGCTAAGGCATGTAATTTTTTAATAAAAAGGAGAAACTTTCTCCATTTTGTTGTTTATCATTATATACGTCTATCATGGTAAATTCATGTTCTAAGTTGTATTATAAATGTGTAAAAAATATATTATAGGGATATTAAAAGGTAGTGATTGACCCTTTGTAAATGTAAGAACCAGTATAGAGATTGGCCACTTAGACTATCTAGGAAGAGTTAAAGCAAATAGTTATCACTATAGGCAACCTCTTGGAAAGACATGCATAACTCCATGATATGATCCCTAGGGTCACATTTCCATTTGTATTTATAAAAAATCAGATGTTTGAAATGATATGGAAAAGGTAATTTCATCATGTTTATGTCAAAATGATATGGGCACAATTTTTCAAACTTACTTTTTTTTCTTGAGGATAAACTCCCATCTTACAATCCTTGAATTTGACCCTTCATATTCTTCCACTTTTGGAAAAATAATATCTCCTTGAGAGGCAAAGATGTGGGTTGATTTTGATTATTTGATTGATTTTCATTGGTTATGTTGACTTTGGAATTTTAAGGATTGATCTTAGATTAAAGATAGAATATTTGTTGGTTCAATTTATG
This sequence comes from Torreya grandis, assembly GCA_037957365.1. Lineage (NCBI taxonomy): Eukaryota > Viridiplantae > Streptophyta > Pinopsida > Cupressales > Taxaceae > Torreya > Torreya grandis. The sequence continues at coordinate 4,336,802 of JARHVA010000323.1, forward strand.
GGCATGTTTGGATATATCAAAAGGTTTGTTTTTTGGTTTTGGTTCTCTAGAACTTCCTTCACTTTATCATCATGAATGTAGGAGACATTGTTTGGATTTCATGAGAGGATTATAAGATTGTATTTCCTTATCTAAGTAAGTACTAGGTGGATCTTGAGGGTTTTTATCCTTCTTATAAGGTGATGCAATTCCTTAAGATTAAATTTTGGAGCTATTTAACACCTACCCATAAAGTATATAACAAGGTTTAATCCTTATGTGCTAAGATGTAGTTTTTGGAATTGATCAAAAGCCTCTTCAAGTAGATAATTAGTCTTGGGACCATGCTCATTATAATTAACAAGGATATCATCATCATTGATTTCCACTTATTATTCTTCATGTTAAAAGTGAAAGGGGTTTATACCAAAAGTTTCTTACCTATATTGAGTATTCAATATTCTTGGAGTTGGGTAATTGGAGGTATGATGTGATTATATGTATGTGACTTAAGATTTAGACTTAGATCCAAGAGAGTTAGAATTCAAGGTGGATTGATGGATCATGACCCAAGATAGTTGTAATTCATAATGGATTGATGGATTTATGACCGAATATAACTAGGATACACAATGATTTGTTGGATTTGTGACCCAAGATGTTTAGGATACATGATATATTTATAGAATTATGACCCACTATAGTTAGGATAATTAAAGGATTGATCAAAAATAGTTTGGATGGACTATTAATTTTTAACTCAAAATAGGTTGTGGCCTAAGATAGTTATGACTCACTATAATTTTGACTCAATATGGTTAGTTCAAGATGGTTTAGATGGATTGTTTGATTTTGACTCAAAATAAAATGTGACCCAAGATAATTAGGACTCATTATAATTTGATCCAATATGGTTTGGATTTGATAATGCTTTTGACATCTTGAAATATAGATGGCTTTATTAATTATCTCTATGGATTTAATAATTTTGGTTTTATCTTCAAGATAACCCTACTTAAGGTATCTTGTGATGATGGAAGGGTTTTTAACTTATCCTCATTATTAAATGTTTTATCATATTTTTTCAAAATAAGTGTATGTAAATTTAACACAAAAAATAAAGATTCAATCACTGGTATATCATAAGGAGTAACATTTAAATCATATAACATAAAATATTTAAGAATATCAACACAACATAATCAAATTATAAATTCAAAGGATAAATCTAGCAAGGTGTTGAGTGATTTATGGGCTATCATATATACTTGCTTGTTGGATAGTATTGGTCTAATATTTTAGAGCATTGACTATAGAATATTACATGCATGTAGCCCACTAAAACTAGTTTCAAGGGTATAGTGAGAGTAACTTTCATGGGTATATGCTTCTCTTAGGTGCACCATAAATCAAACAAAAAATGGCTTCCTATTGTTTAAATTTTTCATAATTTTAACTCAGAGATGTCCTATATATATATATATATATATATATATATATATATATATATATATATATATATATATATATATATATATATATATATATATATATATATATATATATATATATATATATATATATATATATATATATATATATATTTCATCATGATGAGTCCCAAGACCATGGAAGTGGAAGATTATCAGGATACACACAAGGGTCTACTCTTATGTGTGTGATCCATATATAGGATTTTAGTAGAGTGTTTCTAGCAAATCTAAATTTGAGTGATTTTTTAAAACCCTGAGTATTAGAGGATGAAATCCTCTCATGTCATGATTTTAATAATATAGAAAAATATTTTAAAAATTAAAATAATTGATCCTAAAGTTATATATCCCATCGGTACACAAGGTTTAGCCTACCATGTGATGATGAAATCCATGGTTGATAGAGCCCCTAGAAAATAAAAATAAAAGAATCAAATTATTTCTAATTTTGAAGATTGTCATCTATGTGGTGTGAGGAAAGAGCATATTCTAATCTAATTATTGGGCTACAAAATTTATTATGACTACTTTCAATGTCTAAGATCACCATCTAGGTGGTGCAAGGAAAGATCATACACTATTTTACTAGTAACACATACAAAAACTTGCTTAAATTAAATTAATTAAATAAAATAAATATTTGATTAAATATTATAAAAAATAAATGTTAGAAAAATAAAAACCTTAGCAAGTTTGAAAAAAATGTTTTGATCTTATTTTTATATTTGATAAGTGGAGTTACAAAAAAACTATTAGTAGTTTGTGAGAAGCATATTTTACAAGTGGTTTTGTAGAAAATTAGTCAAAATAAGGCTATAAAAAGATAGAATATAGAAAATAAAAATATGAAGAAAATAATTCCATTAAAAATTTGAATAACTTTGCCAAAAAAATTACAAATTTAGACAACAGTCACTAGAATGATTTCACTAAAATTCAAAACAAATTTGTTGAATAAGTTTATGATTTCATAAAAAATGTGATCTATTTAGCAAAAAATGTGGTCAATTCAATTGAAAAATCTTGATATTTCATTGAAATGATTCCATTGTTCTACAAAAAAAAAAAAAAAAAAAAAAAAAAACAAAAGACAAAAGAGTAGAAAACAAAGAAAAAATAGATATCAATAAAATAATTAGATAAAATATCAAAAAAGAATATTAAACTAGATATATGACTATTTCACCACATATTGTTATGATTTCACTAAAAATAGTTATAATTTCATTGATATTGTTTACAATTTCACTACTACACATAGAACATTCAAAAAACATTATTAGACAATTTCACTAAAAAGTTTGACAATTACATTGAAAAGTATTTAAATTTCATCATATTCATGAATTATTTCATGGTTTATTAGTTTGTAGTTAAAACCAAACAAAATGATTAAAATTTGACAAATTATCTTGTAACAACTTAAAACTTCTAATTTTTTTTACAGTAGTTAGCAAATCAAAAGAGTTTTGAAACAAACTAAAAAACCAATGAAAATGGGTGATTAAAAGGATTTGGAATGGTTTAAATAGGCATGCTAGAATGTAATACAATAAATTCATAATTATAATTTGAAAGTAAAAAATATAACTCTCCATTATATATTTACATAGAACCTCAGATTGAGCTTCAACAAAAGGAAAAAAAACTATAATTTACCTTCACCTTACCAAAAAAGCAAAAATATTCTTCTTTGATGACTTGATTATGATATTGTGATATTTGTATGTGGTTGTTTAATGAAAATATCCAATATAAATAAAATTCAATAGCACTTCACTAGATGATGTTGACTCCCAAGATAATACTCAATGGAAAATTCAATAGCAATTTGATAGCTTGATGATGTATTTTTCAACATGGAGAAATCATGTCAATTTATACACTTCTCACATGGGAAATGGATGGTTAGATTTATTTTTGAATTATTAAATAATTATAATTTTGAATGATAATATTTTAATCCTTATCCAAAAGGATAATACCAATTCCTTAATTGGTTGATAAATGCAAAACTTGGTTCAACACAAAAAATTGAGACATCACACCAAATTAAATTGAGAGTGAGTCTATTACAACTTCATATAACCTTCATTGACTAAATACTATGGTTTTAACCATCAGTTTACTAAATTCTACCTTAAGAACATCGACATGTACATTACCCCACTACCAGCTAGACATCCATAGCCCTGATAGAGGTTTCCTAAATCACCTAGAATTTGAGTTTTCCAACTAATTGATTTTCTTTTATTTTATTTTATTTTCTTTTTTTAATGTCTCAATTCTAAGTTGGGGACCATTATGGAAAATTAAAGGTAGAATTATAGGATTTTCGCCCTAGATCTTAACCATAGTAGGTTCATCTAAGCAAACCTAAAAACCATTAAAATTTGATTTTTGTGTGTGTTATTAAAAAAATATATTTAGAGGCTTAATAGTTTACCCAAACTCATCTAAATACAAATAAATCCAAAACACACATGATAGCTTAAACTTTTGAAAATGACTTTAAAAATAATATTAAGTTATAAACTAATAAAATTGGTCAAGCACCAAAGCATCATTCATGATACTTATGTAGATACTCTTCTTACCCATTATTTTATCAATGGGGAAACCTTAGGTTAAAATAGATAGGTCAAATCAAAATAAATAAATAAATAATAAGTCCATAATGATGATGAAATAAATAAATGAAAAATGAAAGTAGGAAAGAAAAATAGGAAAAATAAAGAACAGAGAAAAGATAATTTATATACATGACCTTACTAGGAAAATTCAAGCCTAAATTAGTGCTTGAGGAACTACCCATTTATGAGAAATGGAACATTCTCACAAAGTAGGCAGCTAAGATAGAATGCATTCTAAATTAGGATTTCAGATATTTAGTAGGGACCTAGCCACTAGGCATCATTTTTTTCATGTTTCCCTTTTTCTTTTAAGATTTATCCCAAAGAATAACTAAATTAAAGATATAAAAGGATTTCACTTTGGCTCACTTTTCAAACCAATTCTTGACAAATACCCAATGTTTCTAAAATGTAGTAGGGCTACATCATGTTCTTATTTTAGTTGTATCAAATTTAGGAGTTGATCCTCTATCAGGTAATATCTCAAAAATTGTGAGGTAAGGATTCTTTAGTTCATAAAAAAGATGATATCTTGGAATATACTAGATGATATGGGGACATTCACAGTGAATCTTTAATTTTATTCCTATTAGACCATAATGAAAATTTTAACATATTATGTCAATCCCTAGGGTTATTTTCCAAGATATTTTTAATAACATCTAGCAAATTATTATTTATTGATTCATCTACCCCATTACCTTGTGGTTAATAATTATAAGAGAACTTGAAAATTACCTAGTTCTTGTATTTTCATTAAAAAAAATTCAATGAAGAGAAGGCATGGTCATTATCACATACTAGAGTGAATGACACCCAAAACCTAGTGACAATGTGTTCCTTAAGGAAGTGGATCATCACATCACTTATGTATTTCTTGGGTGCCTACACTTTGGTATATTACATGTAATAGTTAGTTTCCATCAGAATGAATTTGTTTCATGAATATGAATTGGCATTGATAGTTCTAAAAAATTCTAAACTCCATTTTTCAAATGGTTGGGACTCAATAATTGGCTACAATGGTATAGCACATATGTGTTCTTTATGCATGGAAACTTGGTAGGTATGGAAAATTATCACATGTGAGTGAGTATCCTTATAAAAATGCAACCAATAATACCCTACCTAAAGGATTTCATGAGCTATAACACTATTTAAATTATGGCTAGTTATACATTTTCTATGTAAGTCCTTTAGTACTTCAATTTTTTATCTTTATTAAGGCATCTCAAATAAAAATTATGTATAACGTGCCTAACTTCATCATTGTGAGAGAGGAATATAAATAGGGTTGGTTTAACCATTGGTGAATATACATTAAAAAAAAAATTGAATGAAATTAACACCCTAAGCCTATTTATTATGTTTAAATAATAATAAATAAAAGATTAATCAAATAGGAAAAAAAAACACAAATATTTTATACCTTCCTTGAAATACCTCCTTTGTTTGTTAATTCAAAGAGGTATGTGCTCAAATTATAGAATTAGATTTTTTGGCAATGTCGAATCTACATGTGGGTAGCATATCCCCTTATCTACACTTTATTTATCTTGATAACTAGATTGATAATTAAGAATCTCCTTATGTATTTTTGTAGAGTAAGTTTAGGTTTAAGAAGCTTGTATCTAATTGAGGGGGAACATTAAGTTTATATTTTTTTTGAATGAGTATCATCCATCTTGATCTCAAAATGGAGAGCTAGGAATGAATCCTCACCCTAATCAAAGTTAGAATTTAGAAATGTAAGAGGGTATATTTAAGTAAATTTGGATTGTGAAAGAGATTTGGAATAAAAGTGCAATCATTACCCCTTTTTGAGTGTGTAAGGATGAGGAGTGTGTAAGAAGGTGTAAGAGAGTGTAAGATATTTATTCCAATCCTCTCATTTCCCATTGAATTTCCCATGTGATGTCACCAAATGAGGTGATAAAATGATTTTTGATTTTTTAAAATAGAAGTTTCCAAAAATCCATGAATTTTTTTAGTAGAGAATGTTTAGGTTAATTAATCATTTAATTAATTTACCATTAAAGGAATATAATATTTATAATTTAATTTATCCAATTAATTTTTTCATTTAATTTTCCCATAATAACACTTAAAAAGTGTTAGGTTCATTTGGGATGAACTTGATAAAATTGTTGTGAAGTTACAGTGCAGTTCCCCAATTAAGAACGTGTTGTAAATTTTTGATTAAATTGATAGTTGTATAGGTAAATTAGATAAATTGATGATTTATAATTAGGTTTTCATGTGATTAAATAAATAAATATTATTTTAGACACATAAGTAGTGAAAATGAAGTGTCTATATTTTCCCCCTATTTGAGAAAGTATTGAAAGACACAGGCAAATCAACATATTTTTAAACAATGAAAAAGTTGTTAAGAATAAATTTTAAATAGTTAAGAATGATGTGTTTGAAAATAAAAATTTATATAGTTAAATAGGTTTACATTGATGGCCCATAGTATGATTGATAAGCTTTGGATTCCCCCTTGAGGGAATTAAAAAAAACATTAAAATGGATGTGCCCTCAAAATGAGGAAACAATAGGGTTTGTAAGAGAAGAGATCAAAAAATAATAATGTAGAAGAAAATTGGATGAAAAATAGTTAATGAAAAAAAAAATGGGTCACCAAGGAAGAGTATAATGGAAATGGGGAGCAAAAAAGGGTAGAAATTCAAATTTCAAGCTATATATTCACTCCTTGTGGGGTAAAAACTATTCATTGTTACCCACCCCTTTTGAATAATTGAGCTCTAGTTTTGTACAAGAGGTAATAGTGAAGAATGACTTGATGTCCATGATAGAGGCACCTTAGCGAGTGGATTAGAGAGAATAGGTAACCATGAGAGCACAGGTATCAAGTGAGCAAACTGCTCTTTGGTCAAATTTGTCATTTGAGTGCATTTATTTATAGGAATATATAGGAATCAATTAATCCACCGATTTCATAATAAATGAAATTGGTGGTTTCACCAATGAAATTGGAAGAAATGCCAATTTAAATGTAATAAATGCCAAAATGGAAAAATATGTAGGTAGGCACCTAAAATATGGTGAAATCACCATTTTGATTGGGAAATACTAAAATAGTAAAAATGTGGAAAACAATGATAATGCCATGAGAAATGGTGAAACTTCCTATCTACAAAATGAAAAAAACCTAAGAAAGCATAAGATTTTCCAACAAGAAAAATACTAGACCTATTTTTTAGAATAATTTTTTTAAGTTGGTCAATAAGATTAGGTATAAGTTTGTTTTTTAAAGAATAATAGATTTAATTTGTTGTGTATAGATGTCAACTAGCTAGATTGATATTGTTGGAGTTATAAATTCATGCTGACTTATATTTATCTATAGGATCAAATTGATGTAATAGTCATGCATTATTGTTTATCACATTTCCCATAGATGAGGCAAATCTTGACTGAGGAGATGTGATCACTTTCATAAATCATGGATCTATTGTACATCACAAGTATGTTACCCATTAGAGTAGATAGATCCTACTTTAGTGTACTTGATGAGAGATAGAATTTAGATACATATACATTACACTTTCCCATAAGGAATTATACAGTCACACTAGAGGATATGTGGTGGATTTTGAGATTGTCAATGAGAGGGTGATCACTTGATTTGGGCAATAATTCAAGTGACAATTCGGGCAACGGTTCTACCCCAATTGATGATGAAACTTCTTGGAGCCATAACTTTTGCACCATAGCTCCAATTGACTCCACATTTCAACCATTAGAAATATAAGAATGAGGAGAGCATAGTGAGATGGCACTGAGCTTTGATCAATAGTTTTTTACCCCCAAAAACCCAATGTAAGTGCCAAAAATTTTAATTTTAGTAGTGTAATCTAAAAATAATAATTCCTTAAATTTTGTATTGTTGTAATTCATGGAATTCAAACCACTTAATCTCCCTAAAAAATGGTGACCTTCCACATCCTCCTACCTTCAAAATGTGTATAACTAAAGATGTAACCTAAAATGGAAATGAGACATCTCTTTCCAGAGATAAACATATGGTTGTATTGCAATCTTCAGTAATAAAACATCTCTTCTCAAAGAAATCATTATTGCTATGTTATTTTTGCATTCTCGAAATATATGTGAATAAAAAATTCTAAGTTTTGGATCATCACTATACTAGAATGTCCCCATAGGGAGACATGATATGCTATATTATTTATCAGCTACATGCTTGTGCCTATGTTTTATAGGATAATTAACATTGATATTATGGATACATTAACATGTATTCACTAAAATGACTAACCATGAGAGACATTTTCTCCACCAAATTATTTTAATAGAGAGGTTATTTTGATTATGTCCATTTTCAGTAGCATCCTTACTACTTAAAAAAACTACCTAATACTTTCATAATGAGCCAAGGTGAGATGATTAGAGATATGATTCACCAAACCATTATTTTTTCTTGGGGGCTAGTTATATTGGTACAACTATACAAATATATTTACATATTTTCATTTTAGGGATGTTAGAGCATTGACACCTCTATATTGCTATTGAGAGACTAGTAGGTATGATATGGGTGTGGGGCCCAGAGAAGCCCTTGGATTTTGGATGGGTTCATATGGGAGCCAATTGTATAGGGCACAAAAGAGACATCTACATGTATCAAAGAGTGATAGATGACATAGGAGATAGGGATTTTGTCTGACAACCCTATTTACATCTACATATTTAGTGGTAGTTCAATGGTTAGTATATGAGGGTCATTACCACTAGATTTATTACTAGCAAATAAGAACACATTATGGAGGTGTATATGCCAAATTAGGTTCAACACCAGATTGGGGTATAATAGGATGTTTTGAATGGTATCTATTTATTTTCACTTATATCTAAAGAGATTAGTGTGTAGAAGTGGCCTACATATAGGTTTTTAGCTAGATATAATTATGTATGTGTGTCATAGGTTGGTTGGTATTATAGATGGTGCCCAACATATGTAAGAGTGACAATAGAACACATACCATGGTGGGTCCAATTTTGAATATAAATATTAATATTATCCTAAGGTGCCCTTATACATGTGGTTCCACTATGAATAATACATGTACTATGATAGGGATAGGGTAAGGAACTAATGAATGTGTATTAAGAGGGTGAGATTAGTGGTATAAATGATAGTGATCAAGACATCAGCCCAAACCCAAGCCTAGATATTGAGACTAGAGGGACATAGTACAAGACTACCTAAAATACATAGAGAGGGATGGGAGACCTAGACTAGGTCAATCCTTTAGGTACATATATAAAAGTAAGGATGTTGATATCCTATAGGATCATATTATCTTAAGGGTGGTTGAGATAGATGATATATATGCTTGATTAATCTAGCTACATTAGCTAGTGATTATTAGAGATAGATAGATCATGGCCTTTTAGTCATATATTTCCTCACTAAAGGTAGAGGTGACATAAATGATAGTGATTCAAGTCCAAAGATATAAGACTAGGCCAGATGTACAAAATCTCTATCGAGATTAAAACACAAATTTTGAATTACTAACACAAACAATTATTTCATACATTATCCTTTATATAATTCATGCTAAGGACAAGGTAGCTTATTATCATAGTTTGTATGAGGGAGTTGTAGTGGTAAAGGGTAGAACACCTACTTTTGAGGCTCACAAGACACATAGATCAACTTTTATATCTATGAGGTTGAGGACACACCACACTTCAAAATTAGGAAAGTTAGTACATTATCCACCACCTCCTCTACCACTAGGGCCCATGAGGCCACCACAATAGACAAAGAGGACAGGATAAAGAACATGTCATGAGGATACATAGAGTTAGAGATAATGGGAATGTAGTGATAGATATTATATTATTTATTATGATTTTTATATATATGTGATGTATATGACATTATTTTTTGAGATATATGACATTCATTTTTTATCATACTAATGTACATAGATTATAAGAATATATATATATATATATATATATATATATATATATATATGATACTCTTTCTGATTTAGTATTTTTATTGTCTTATGATGATAGAATAGATGTGATAGAATATAAAATTTGATTGGATTTATATTATTGATTTTTTATTAATGTTGATATGTATATTTTTAACAAAACATTTGGTTTCCATGATTTTTTTTGTTGTAACATTATAAATAAGGCTTGGAATGAGATATTGATATAGGATCATGTTCGAAAAAAATTATGATTTTTTGTATATGCTCATTTGTGGATATGTATTATGAGTAGAATATAGATTAGCCATGTTGTCCAATTGAGTACGTTTTATATTGGTAAACAAGATATTTATTATTGTGATACTACCTATTATACCATTAGTACTTGATTTTTATTTTTTACATTTGAAATTGTGCACCATAATTATAAGGGAATCATGATATAATTAGATTTTATAAGCATAAGAACTTTATTTATATGCAAATTTAAAAAACTTAATATCAAGATATAAATATCAAGACCTAAGTGTAAAACATAATGCAATAAACCAAATACAACCAAGTAAAGTAAAATAAACCACACCAACAAGCAATCAAATAAGAACATACATACACATAATAAAAAGGGTCAAACAAGTAATTAGTTGGCCATTTGTGTGTGTGGGGAAATAAGTAGTTACTTTTGGGTGCTACCCTAAAGGAAATAATAAATATTGGATAAGGATTTAGGACAATCTTGGCATGGTGGGGATAAAATAATAGGTAAAGTATGGTCAAGGTGACCTAAGATGCCCCATACATCCAAGCATTTCCTAAATAATCCATTATGAAATTTAGGCCAAATGTAATTATCCCATAAAAAGGATAATAAGAAGGGTAATGATAAAATATAATATGTAATTAATAGAAGAAATGGGATGGATACAAAAAATGGTGAGAGTGTTTAAATTATTGGCTCATAAAATAGAGAGAGCATTGAATTAATTAACTTGTAAAATGGTGAGAGAATTTAAATGATTGGCTCACAAAATGGTGAGAGCATGGATTAAATAGGTCATAAAATGGTGAGAGTGTGGCTTAAATTACCCATAAAATGGTGAGAGTATGACTTAAATTGATTAAAAAATAGTGAGCGTGTGGCTTAAATTTCTCATAAAATGGTGAGATCATGGCTTAAATTGCTCAAAAAATTGTCATAATGTGGATTAAGGGTGGATAAGTTGACCTCATAAATAAGAATTGCCTACATATTCTGAAAGGACCTCAAGCCACTATATTTCATCATAAAGTGAGAGATACTACTAATCAACAACATATTAGGATGGGAAGGTAGCAAAGTGGGATAATGGTATAGTACCTAGAAAACCCTAAAAGATGCAATTTTAGGGACTACTGTGTAGAAAAACCATGCCAAAATTCTATAATATAATGCTTTCAAGGATGTCTTGATGATGATCAATCTAAATTTATTGTTTAATCTTTCTTTGAATCTAGCATCTGAATCTATCTATTTTACTTATAGACTAAAATTAAGATTATGATATTTATAGGATGGATAAAAATAGGGGTAATAATGTAATTATAAAAATAAATGAAGGAAATATGATAGGACATGCCCCCAAGTAGGGGTCTTCATAGACAACGTTAAGGAAAATCAAGCATAAAAGTGCTTGAGATGCATAATATTCATGGGATCATCTAACTCTTTCCAATATAGTGTATCCAACCTATATTCTTAAAATCCATAGCTATAATAATGGAAATTCCCAACTAATTAGGCTCAAATTTACCCTATTTTCATGTTTTTCATTGATATTTTTTTATTGTATTTCAACACAAGATCACTAAGTTTAAATATTTGGGTTTGGTGTGCTTGTTACAGCTATGACATACCTCATTCTAATATTCCTGGATATTATTTAAGGTAGATACTCATTTTTCATTAATTCTAATTCTTGTAACTGAGCTATTTTATACTCCTCATCATTGATGATATCTTATAATTAAATGTGCAATGAAGGCAAATCTATCTCAATAGTGAGAATGGATTCAATATCAAAGACTAGGGAATATGGTGTGTCTCCTATTATGGTTAAAGTATTGGTATGATAGGCCCAAAGGGTAGGAAATAATTCTAAGTGAAAATCATGGATATTAAGATTGATAATATTTTTAAGAACATTAATAATGGTCTTATTATATGCTTTACCTTGGCCATTTCCTTAGGGAAAATAAGGAGTAGAAAATTGTTGTTTAATATGGTATATATTACATAGTGCCTTTACATCCTTATTTTTGAAGGAATTTCCATAATAATAAATGATATTAGATAGAATTCCATAGTTTTAGATGAGATGATTCAAAATGAATTTTGAAAATTTATTACCGATTACGTAAATGAGAGGGATTATTTTGACCCACTTAGTAAAATACTTGGTTGTAATGAGAATATGTTTGTGTCCATATAGATAAGTAAGATTAATTTTCCTTAAAATATCAAGTCCCCACATTTAAAATAGACAAGGAGTAGTGATAGGCTAAATTAATCTATGGAAGCATGAATTAGGTCACCATGATTTTGGCAATGCACACATTTATTGACATGTGTGCATGCATCTACCTCAATTATGGGAAATTATTACCAAGTTTGTAGGAGTTTACTGACAAGGACCATTCCACTAGTGTGGACCCTAAAAATACCTTTATGCACTTCTTTAAGTGCTAATATATATTCTACCAAGTTAAACAATGAATCAAAGTTTCATCATAACCTATACAATATCCCAAGTAAGGTATAAATGGAGGCATTATGAATATAGGATTTTTATTGATTGTGGGAAAGATTGTTAGGAAGGATGTGGTCATGGAAGTAATCATATAAATCATAGTACCAAGATGATTTAAGACAAATAATGTATTATACCATTTTATATGTTGAATGATTATGATATGGTTTTAAAATATGTTCAATGATGAATTGGTGGTCTTAGATATGATCGATGATCATTATAAATGAGCCAATTGTTGCCATTATGTCTATTTTCTTGTTACTAGCCCTTAGAATCTACTCAAATTGGATATGTTCAAAGTTATGCTTAAGGTTATCTATAATGATTTTCTAAGGTATAAGCTTCTCATCCTTTATCTAGTATTGTTTTGTTACTTGATTAATAATTAACTGGGAATCTCCTGAACATGAAATTTCTTAAAATTCCATTGTACCATTAGATGAAGCCTTGAAATGGGTGCTTCATATTCTAAATATTGTTGGTACAATTGAAACCAATATGTAAATACTTGGGAATAATATTTCCCTATGGTGTTATGAACATAATTCCTTCTCTAAATCTATGACATGTGTAGGAACCATCAAATTATAATGTACACTAATGATGTTAAGAAGTATTTCATCTAGATTCAAGTTTGACTCATCATGGAAACCAAAAGTGAGTGGTTTGGTGTATGATACAGGTGTTTCAACAAGTTGATCTATGAAAGCTTGCCCCTTAATTAATTTTTGATTTACATATTAAATCTCTAATTCAACCAATAACATGACCCATTTATTCATGCAGGCATTAAAATATACCTTTGAAAGTAGATACTTTAGTGGATCCACTTTGGTAATAATAATGATTTTGTTATTGAGCTTGTAATTTCATAACTTCTAGGATGTGAATACCATTGTTAAGTAAGCTTTTAAAATTGGTGTATAGTTGTGTTCATAGCTAGCAAATGAATTACTTATATAATACACTAATCTTTCATTCCTTTGATCACCATGTTGGGTAATAAGTTCCCCAAAGGCATGTTCTATTTCTAAAATTTAGATGATTAATAGCTTTCTAGGCATTGGTGTGCTAAGAAAAGTGGGTTTTCCAAATAATCCTTTAAATGCTCAAATGCCTATTTATAGTTAGTGTTCCATGAAAACGTGGTTCTCTTCTTAAAATGTGAGTGAAAGGATGACATATGTCTATATGTTATGAAATTAAATGTCAAATAAATTAAATTTTACCCTACAAACTATAGAGATAATTTAGATTAGATGGATAAGGCATTTTTATAATGGATTTAATCTTAGTTGGATCAACTACAATGCCCCTACAAGAAATAATGAAACCTTACATTTTATAGAAGTTATGCCAAATATGTCTTCTTAGGGTTAATATGCACCTTGTATTCATGAATTATTTCAAATATCCTTTCTAACACTTTTAGATGGTTTACCCTGGCCTTAAATTTTCCCAAAATTTCATCCATATAGTCTTCTACAATATTGTGCATCATGTCATGGAAGATGATAGTAATTTCATGTTGCTATGTAACACTAGTTTTCTTGAGGCCAAATGACATCACTTGATAGAAAAACATCCCCCATGTAGAGGTAAATGTTGTTTTGTGTTGATATTTAACTGTTATTTTTATCTAATTGTATCTTGAGAAGCTATTCATAAGAGACAACATCTCATACCTAGTTGTGGAATATACTATCATATCAATATTTGTAAAGGAAACTCATCCTTTGGGCATGATTTGTTGATACCTTTAATTATATGCATATATAGATTTTTGTGGTTTTTGGCTAATTGGGATGATGTTGGATATACATTATTAATAGTCTATGGGATGAACACATCCTGCCCCCAATAATATTTCTAGTTCCTTTTTTACTATTATATCAATGCAAGGATGCATTTTTATTACATTTTTTTAATTAACATTGCATTTGAGTTTACAAAAAGGAAATGTACAAACAAATAAGGATCCAAGATAATAATATATTAATATGATGAATAAAAATATCAATGAACTCCTGAAGGTGTAAGGATCTCACATTCTTCTTCAGTGAGATGCTCCATTTTGATCAATTTAGGATCATCTTGTGTGCCAATGTTTACTTATATGGTATCTTCCATGATAAATGTTAAACCATCTTCTATAATAGTTGGCAATGAGGTGCATTGATCTTATTCTTCATCTTGTTGCTCAACTAGCTTGTCAAGATCACCCATGAAAGAAGAATCTGAATCACCAAAGTCTAGAAAAGGCTAGCCAACAAATGTATGTGGTAAGCCTTGAACTAATTATTCAAATACCCTTTGATCATCTAAATTGATTCCTAACCCACATGAGATTATGGGACTAAAGGATCCATTGAATTCAGTTGAAAGAGGGTTAAGTTCTCCATCCAATGGCACCTAAAATTGGTTTTCACCATAGGAATCATATTGCTCTTTACTATTTTCCAAGTCCAAAAGTGACTCAAAGAGGTTTTCACTCTGGGACCTCAATGTTTCATTTTCATTTTATTTTTATTTTTATTCTTATTTTTATTTTTATTTTTATTTTTATTTTTATTTTTATTTTTATTTTTATTTTTATTTTTATTTTTTATTTTTATTTATGACTATGGAAGTTTTCTTGATCTCAAAAATAGGCCATAGTGTCCATTTTGATAATGAAACCTTGCTTACAATCACCAATTGTAAAACCATCTCTAAGGCCCATAAATTCATAAATTACCTTATCATTTTTGAAATCATCCAATGGTATAATTGAATCTTTTTGTCCTAGTCAATCAAATGGGGGTGATGGAGAAAAGGAGTGGAATTAGTAGTGATATAATTAATGGTACAAATGGTATCAAGATTAAAAAGGTTAGTATCAACTAACTCATCATAGATGTTATAATAAGACTCTATGTTAGTATTGGAATATTCATCATTATATGTCAAATTGGTGTCACTCTCAATATCTGAGGGGTCACCCCCAAGAAGTTTGTGTCTAATACCTTTAGTTTATTTGTGTTTTGTAGTAGATATAGGCTCAATAGGACCTTATTGTCTTTCCCTTGAGCCTTCATAAACTTGATTATTTGTTGGGCCCCTTATCTTGTTAAGTATAGGTTTCATGCCAACATGACTTCCACATTGGTACAAGGGGATCATTTTGCATAATTATTAGAATTTTGGCACTTTATCACTAGCTAAAGGATACATCACATATCTTCTACTAGTTAGTAGGTGGCTAATTGGCTCCTAGATCTTTAGGGCATCTTCTAGGGTTGGCAATATATGGATACTAAAGTATAGAGTTTGTAAGGTTATGGATTCAATAGGTATGATTACCAAGCTCTAGTTTAGAACTCGATGTGCACCTTCCACCCTATAAAAGATGATTTTGGAAGGCTATAAAAGGATATTGAAATTGAATAAGAATGGAGGGATACAAAATCAAAGTGAAGCTCTAGAAAAATTAAGTTGTTATGTATGCTTGCATCTGATATTCATTAGACTTAGGAGTAATATGGATGCCATGAAGGTTTCATTTGTATATTCCTAAGCTCGAGTGTGAGCATATGGGCTATTTAGTATGAATTGAAAATATACTCTACCATGAATTGTATACTCTATTTTTAAACTTGATTAATGATGAAGACTGTTGGATTAAAACATAATTAATATGGTCTATGCATATTTTATATTGCTAGTGAAATGTGAAATAAATGTAATGTCATATATTAAATGTAATTATGTTAAGTTGTGTTCATGTAATTCTTTTTGTTCATGTCATTAATGGAGTCCCTATAATAAATGGTAACATCATCATAAATCTATGGAGAGAATGAGTATATATCCTAAGCTAAGTTATTCCATCCTTATTAGGAGTGTGATTCTAACATGAGTAATATGAATGAATGTAACATTTTGACCCTTCAAGTACCCATTGACTCTAGTATTATTTCACCAAAAGGATTGAATCTATAAGACACTAGGCTTAATCCATAAAAGGATTGCACCTATGAATATACTTTAAGCTTTCTTTGAATTGATCAAGTCCCATAATTAATGTCCTATACCATGGCACAACTAGCCCAATGCAAGCCTTGGTTCCTTCTCAACTACACTTAGAGTGAGTGTATAAGGCCTATGCCTTATGTGGATTGATGTTAGTACATATAAGTATTCAAATGTTGAGCACAAAAATAATATCCCATGCTTATGCCTGGTTGTAATAAACTAAGAACTGACTAAGACAACTTTGTGCACCATTTTCTACATTATTTTGGTTCCATTTTCAGGACCCATGTTGAATTTTATTGTTGTGATGGTGAGATAGAACAATGTACAAAATTTATCTTAAAAACATAAAATGATAGCTAAAACAAGTGAAAGATAGATTTGTGCTATAAAAGCTAAGAAAATGGGTTCAGAAGAACCTATATGATGCTTTATATGAGGTCTTTTTCTATGACATACCTTAACATGTGTAATAGTGGTTGGATGCATATTCAAACCACAAAATAAGAAGTTGTGAATAACACCATGAGTAGATGAAGGAGTGCCTATAGAGGCTTAAGACCTTGGATGCTACTTGGATTAGACTAGTGGATAAATGGTGGCAAGGAGTGTTGAATAGCTACATACTTGAGTTTGCAGTCTCAATATACTCGTGCCCTGAGGAAGTAGAGTACTAGTTTTTGCATGAAATTAGAGGCATGTTTGTGAAATAATTCAGTGTAGATCTCAAAATGCTAATGGTGGATTATGGTTTTGAAAATTTTGTGATGGAAGGCTAAAGTCTTTTTTCATATGGGAGGCATAGAGGGGGAGAAGGGGATGTGTAGCTGAAGCATAATGGAAAGGGATGGTCATATTGACATCTGAGAGCTTGGAAGATAAACCTATAATAAGAGATAATATAGATTGATATAATATCTAAAACTTAGAAGTGTTGAGATAACCCATAGTGAGTAGGAAGGACATGGAGAAGGATCTCGAAATACAGTAGCATGAGGATGAGAAATATAATGAAGAGATGGATTGAGCTCAACACTTGACAAGTGTAGAATTCATTGGGTTCCTACAAGATTTGGCGACTATAGATATGCTTGATATACATACCCCATTTGAACCTATGGTGAATTCTCACACACTAGAACCCCCACTCAAATAAAGTATAGAAGTAATAATTGACTATGTTCATGACTTAGATCTTAGATGTTTTATAGACTTGGAGTAAAACTTTATGATTAAATAGAATATTCCATATAAGGAGGTAAGCACAATTACCTCTAGACCAGTGGGTGAGATCTCACCACTATAGAAATTGAGCTCAAGTATACCAACTCAGTTGATGTTAGCAATTCAAAGTGGGTAAAAGCCCATAGGATGTGGTCTTATGCCACAAGTAAGTATTAAAATGCCATCAACATCAACTGCACTAGTAGTAATGATAAGACCAGTGCCTAACCTAATAGCTAGAGGCATTGGAGGACAACCACCAAGACAAATTCTAGGGGGATAATCAACTCAAATACCATCTATCCCCCACAACAAATCTACTATGAAATGGTTATGCACTTTCCAGAGTATCATGGTGTATATAATGCCATAGAACATGTTTTGAAGTGTGAATTATTATACCATACATGAGGCATAACCCAATCAGATCATAAGGCTACCCTATTTGTGACCACTCTACTTGATTGTGCCCACACTTGGTATATAAAATTTGATCTTAACCATGTTATGGTTAACTATTGGACCCTAAAGAATGCATTGTTAAAGGAATTTAGCATTCCAGAGTTCAAATAGTAGAGCATCGCTACACTAAAAGAGATTACCCAGGGACTCTTATAAAGTGTGCACCTATATGATGCAAGGCTTAAAACTCTTCTATCAAACATCCCATATGATATTCACCCTTCCCAGCATGTGTAGTGGTTCATTAGAGGGTTATTCGTCCTATTTCAAAGAGATATTTCTATGAAGACATTTATAAACCCTAGAAGAGAAATTGAAGTTGTAATCATATCAAAAGTGGTCAAAATTGTAGATACCAATATTATCCCATTTATGGAGGTGTAAATTTCATTTATGGCCTCCAAGTTCCAAAATTTTATCACTAGCTCATTGCATGATGCTCTAAGTGGACCATAGTGCATCGACTATGAAGTAGAAGGCCATAATAGGACTAACTTCGCATGAAAGAATATACACACTTTGATTCTAAGTTATGAATTCTATCAT
The DNA here is from genome assembly GCA_037957365.1 of Torreya grandis. Classification (NCBI taxonomy): domain Eukaryota; kingdom Viridiplantae; phylum Streptophyta; class Pinopsida; order Cupressales; family Taxaceae; genus Torreya; species Torreya grandis. The sequence goes on from JARHVA010000323.1 coordinate 4,355,944, forward strand.
GAGGCACATGACATCTAAAAATGCCCTTTGTTGTAGAATTATATCCAAGTTAACATAATCATCTATTGTTAGTTGTGTAACAGTTACACCCATACTACTGATGATTATCAGGTGATTGAAAAATAACACAAAAACATGGAAAGAGGTACATGATAGGCCACCACAATAGTCAAAAGAGAAGTAAACCAAGGTAATGAGGGCTATGTAAAATAGGGCGCATGATTTAGAATGCAATGAAGTGATAAAAGGAGAGGTGGATGATGTAGTGGTGGAAGTTTCACACCATGCTCATGTTATAAGTGTGGAACAACAAAACATTATCAATGTGACTTCCCTATAAATACCATGTGTGGGTATTTTCAAGGGTCCCATAAGGTTGAATAATGACTTGACTTGTATAAAAAGTTAAACCAAGGTAAACTTGGCATAGATAAGGGTGCATAAATGATCAGGTGTGAGCTAAAAATGGACCCCAAAGGCATAACTAGCTCACATAGAGACAGTCAAGGTCTAGGTGACTACTCATAGTGGATTCACCACTCATCCACCAGTTATGTCAATACCTAAGTTACACCTAAAATATGGGGATAAGGGTTTAAATGAGTGCATAATGTGGATTGAACCTAAATTTGAATTGTACCTAGACCCAATGCACCATAAATATGTATTATAGTAGGTTATGAGTGTCATACAAAACTTGTAAGGTGAAATCTAATTAGTATGAGACCTAGAAGCATAATTTGTTGCATCTTGTAAGAAGAAAGATAGATAGGAAACTAAGATACAATAATTAGCTGAGATCATGCACCTCTTATAAATAGAGGGAATGATACCCTATTGAATAACTTGCTCCTTGAACATGTGAGCCAAAATCAAGTTGAGGTCATTTTGCCATGCATGGAGAGGGTAAGAGAATTTTGGCATACACAAAATGATAAATATGACTAAGAACTCCTCGTATATTCCACTATTGATGGATGGCCTATCTGTGAGGTCCTTGTAGACATAGGCATTGAGGTTAACATCTTGACCAAGAATGCCTAGGAGAAAATGGATATGCCAACCTTGAGACCTTCCCCTCATGCACTTTTCATGGCCAATAAGACCTAGGTGTAGCTGATCAAAATTTTGAAGAGCACAATTTTAGATATCATGGGCACCAAATTCCATACTAAATTTAAAGTAATTACATTAGCAGAGTGAGACAACTACCTTACGCTTCTAAGAAGGCCATGATGTTATGAAAATAATGAAAATACGTACTTCAAAAGGCACTACATGAAATTTGAGAATGGAAAGGAGAGGGTATTAATACCCTTCTCAAATGACCAAGGAACCCCCTATGTTAAGATCATGCGCATCAAAGATGAAATCAACCACATCTATAACATCACAATGTAAGGCACCGAGACTCTAGACCTAAATGATTAAGGAATCCTCTCTTGAGAGGATGGATAATTAACCTCAGACACCACCAAAATTATTTATGACCAATGGGTCAAAGAAGCATATGAGACCACTAGTTGAAGGTACTACTTGGTATGCACAAAGACACTAAAACCAGTAAAGACAAGTTGGGTCTAGATTGATCACACTTCTAAAAGATGGGTCCCTTATGCCAAGAAGAATGGAAATAGAGTGTTTTGCTTGAGTAAGGTTAGACTTACAATGCTCCAAAGATATTAAGGGATTAATCTAATGGAATACTATGTCCATGACCTCAAATCATGCATCCTACAAGATGTGGATGGAATGGGTGCACTAGTGTATACATTAAAGAGAACTACCACTCATTGGTGGACAATGCAAAATCCTAGCTTTCCAACTTGGAAAGATGAGAAGAAAACCATTTGTACTATATTTGGAAAGAGCAATGAGGACCTAGACATCTCAACTTACTCTAGTGATTCTGACCCTATAGTGCATGTGCACCTTTACAAAGAAACATGGACCATCTATGGTGAAAATTACCTAAGGAGTCTATGGGTGCATGCCTTGTATAGGACCTTAAAGACTTGGGCATGGGTATGGTACATTTTCAATGATATTCACCATGAGATAACCAACTAGGATTCACTTAAGGATGGGTTTGCTCACACCTTCTCCTTTTCTTTATAAAACCTTGAATTGATTGAACCAATATAGGTAGTTCAAACGTCAGTGTTTAAAGACACTACAATATTTGTGGAACACCTAAAAGACATGTTTGGTGAGAAAGGGTTAGCACTCCTACCCTTTTTTGAAGAGAAAACTCTTAATAATGACTTTAATGATGAAGATGATGACACATGAAAGGTGTGTAATTGAAAAAATCTGATAGGCCAAAGGAATCTAATGCACCAAGTTAAGGATAACACCATATAAGAATAAGACCCTACCCATATTTGGATAGAAATGACTAAGAGAAAAAATAAGTCAAAGATTCACACTATGAGAATAATGAACCCTAATATATGCCATTAAAAACTACAAAGGTAGATATTAGTTTAGAAGGAGAACCAAAGATCACCACTCCGGGTGTTTATTGGTCTAACACAGAACTAACACATATTGTGGACCTCTTGAAGGAATTTTAAGAATTTTTCCCTTAAAAATACAAAGATATGAAAGGCACACACCTATCCCTCAAGAAGATGAGAATCAAAATAGTCGATGGTGTAAGACTCATCAATAAGTGACCATACAAAATGAACCCAAATCTTCATGCCAAAGTCAAAATAGATATCAATGACATGTTAGCCATAGGCATCATCTACACTATATAAGAATATAAATTATTTAGCCCCATGTTTATCATCATCAATAAGGATGGTCACATCGAAATTTGTGTTGACTATAGATTATTGAAATCTACCTACATAACTGACCCCTTCCAACTCCACTCACTGATGAAATCTTAGATGGAATCATAGGTTGTGAGATATACACCTATACTGATAGGTTCTCAAAATACCATCAAGTTTAGATTGAGGAGAGGGACAAGCCAAAACCACCTTTTTGATAGAATGGTATTGTATCACTTACAACATGATGCCTTTTGAGATGAATAATTCACTAGCCATGTTCTCTTAAATGGTGATCACTACTTTCAAAGATTTCATTCACAATTCCTCTAAGTATATTTGGATAACTAGACTGTGTATACACATAATATTTTTAGACTTTTATCAATTAATGATTTTCTCTATCTTTTAGGAACCCATCGAGTCTCAATCTCTCTAAGTTCACACCCTAAGGGGTACACCAGGAAAGGGATGGGTAGACCATTGGTGCTTAACATGATTATTGTCCCTTTTACCACTTGTTATCTACACACTTGTCTCTTGAAAACCATTCTCTTAAGCTTATTTTTATCTATTTTACACTCTTCAATCATTTCCTACCCTTTTTCCCCCTTTTCCCAATATTAAGCCCCTTTCAACTAATCATTATATTAGGTTGAATAGATTGACCTTGTACTATTTTTGGTAATATTCATTTAGGGTCTAGGTTGGCTTTTAGCCAACCTAGCCTGTGACCTAGTGAATTTTTGTCCATAACTATACTAGGTTGACTGGGTCAACCCTGTTGGCCGAAAATTTCATAAGGGCTTAGGGTTAAATCTACCTATATATATGAGATCATTTTACCATTATTTATAGAAGAGAAGAATAAGTAAGAGCTATTATACATCTACTTGTCCACCATTCTACTTGAAAATCAAGCATTTTGGATGCATTGATAGGTTGTGTAGCCTAGAGCTGATTTATCCTTATCATTCTTACATACCACAACAACCCCTTATGAAGCACCTTGGCTAAGGTAGAGATTGAGGCTTGATGAATTCATCTTCAAAGGTAAGTATTCCTAACTTTATTTCTCCTTTGTAAGAGTAGATAGATATGCATTTATACTTCTCTTTCATGCATTAGGATTATGTATACATTGATGTGAGTATATGTCTCTTATGCATGTTTAATTTTATAGTTTATAACCCCCATATTATAGCACAAGCTTTGGTGAGCACTAGATTATATTTCTTCACTTTACTTATTATTAGTTTAGTGAGATATGAAAAATAGGACCTAGCTAGGGTTATTTCATGATTGTGCTTGACTGGAGGCTTTGAAACCCTTCTCATCATTGTGTATTGTGATAAGAGGTCCCCTAATTAGGTCTAGTGGATCCCATTATTGGTCATGTTCTTGATTATCTAATATATGCCCAATTAGAAGTGTAAGTATGATCTATCTTCTCTGAGTTAGGATTGATTTATAGATAGGATGCATTTTTTATTACATATATTTTGGTGAAATTGACATGAATCTAACCATTGCAATTTTTATTTCATGCTTTTCATTATTTTATCATTTTATTTCTTATTTATATATATTTTTGATATTAGGTTGATAGTATCGATACAATTTATAACTTTTGTGCATAGGTTTAACACACAATCACATCAATACAAATATATTCTGTTTATGTAGGTCTTCATCAGATATAGGCTACTAGGTTGACTCTGTCAACACTACACTTCTAGACTTCTAGAAAACATACTAGGTCAACACTGCTAACATAATATTCTTCACTAGTTTTAACAAATATGGAATTACAAAACCAGGTCAACCTAGTCGACACAATTGGTAGAATTTTCAAGTAAAAATCAAGGCACTTTAATAACAATCTCACTTTCCTTTGAATCTTCTAACCCAAAAAGGTTCCTTTCACTCTTTCTCTATCATTTTTTTATTCATTATAGTTTTATTTTTCATAGTTTTCAATCTTTAAAACTACCCCTATATAGCAAACTAGGTCCACTCTATCGACCTAGTTCTATATTTTGCTTTCTATTTGGAAGACTAGGTCGACACTATCGATGTAATTCTTTAATAGACCCTTTCTTCAATAGTATAGTAGAAACACTATCAACTTTATTATGTAATCTCTATATACATTGTCATCTAAATCGACACTGTACTATGTTTCAAAGTTGGAATTAACACTTATATGCTAGCAATTATCTCACACTTTCATTTTTAGTTACTTGCATGCTTAAAATAGATCACATAGTCTAATTAGGTGGTTTTCCAATATATCAATTAGTTGTAATATTTTATATTTTTTTAGACACACTAACAAATCATATAATATTTAAAATGCATTTAAACATTTTTCTACCCAAGGCCTACCTACTTAGATTTGATAACCAAGGAAGAAGCTGACTTTATTTTATGGCCAAGTATAAACACATGGTTAATGATATATATTGGAAAATCACCTGACACATTTATCACTATTATGTGTGAAGTAAAGGGTTAGGCCCCAATACTAATCCAATACCATTTCTAACACAAATCCCTTTTAGCCTAAATGTCTTAAAACCATCCATAGATTGATTTCTAGTTCCTTACTTATAGCCAACTTCCCATCACACTTAAAATCATACTCTAATAATCTAACAACATTTAGGATGAACACTTAGTTAACATTTAATTTCCAAGTTAACTACGTGTTATTTACTCAATTATATGTTATATTGCAAAAATTTGCATTGGTCAGTGTTGGTACAAGGTTTTATGTTGTGTGCCTCAATTAGATCATCCTCATTGACCCCATTTATTGTGTGTTTCTTTTCACTTCTTGCTTTCAAAATTAATTAAATTTTTTTTCTTGTTTCAATACACAATTATTATATTTAACATAGTCTCTTATAGACTATTTTTTCCCCCTACTTGTAGTATTGAGTTGACCCTATCAACACAGTATTCTTTTCTACCCCTTAGGATACATTACTAGGTTAACCCTATCAACTCTGTATCTTTTTCAACATCTTTTTTTTTGTATAGGTTATAGAATTAGGTCAACCCTATTGACTCTATATTCCTATTTTCTCAATTTCAAACCTTATTTTTAGTACCAGGTTGACCCAGTCGACTCTATACTCTTATCTTCCTATTTCCTTACCTGTGTATCACCTTTTGCCTTATCTAGTTTTTATCCTTCATCATGAAATTCCTATTTGAAGACAACACTAAGTTGAAATCAATGGATATGATGAGTTTTACCAACCCTCATAGGGTCTTCCTTAAGCATCTTGTGGCTCCTAATTTGGATGAGAGTAATGTTCATATATCCACTCATAAAATAAACTATGGAATCCATCCTCATTCCTCTTTGAATCATAATCCTCTCCTCTCATTAGAAGATAAATTTTAATTATAGTATACACCTAAAATGCTCTTCATTATCTATAAATTTACTCAACATCAAGGAAAGGATCTTTCTACCATTTACCATCTTATGATTAGTTGTCAAGTTGAAGAGCCTCATTCACCTTCTTCCACATTTTCACATAGACTTGGGGATACTAGATTATTTTATTCTCAATCTCTTCCCTCTATTTTGACCCCTTCTCATACCATGACTTCTTCTTCTTTAACTTTCTCCACCTCCATGCCTAGTACCTTTACTAACATGATAGGTTCTACATCTAGTGGGGCTCTTCTAAGACCCACTCTCCTTAATTCTTCTACCAATGCATCATTTGCTACCCATGGTAACCATTATTTTAATGTTTCCTATTCTCATCCCTTTACTGGTCCATATTTTTCCACATAAGCAAAATTTTCCACTAGTGCCTCACATTCTAACAGCTCTTCTTAATATCCTACTAACACCCATAATAGTACCCAAGCCACTACCTCCAATTTAATGCTTCAAATAATGCTAATACTGTAGATCAAACCCACCAAATTTTATTAAAAAATCTTAATCATATGAATTATTTTCAAGCTAATAATGCAAATCAAATGATGAAAATGCAAAACAACCTTATCCATCTTCAAACCCACCCTCAACAGATGCCATGGGGTATGCATAATCAAAATATTCCCCCACCTCCTCTTCAATATTTCCATGGTAATCTCATCCTTAAAACTCCTCTTGTTAACAAGATAATCAAGCATCTTCAAAATGAGCCTCTTACATCTCAAATTAATAATATCACTATAGGAGGTATCACCCCTACCATTTCTTATAATGGGTCAACTAATCCTACTCTTCATCTCAAAACATTCAAAAATATATATAAGGACTAGGTCAAATTAAATACCTTTGCCACTACCAAACTATTAGCCAAAAATCTCATGTTTCATGCTTTAAATTGGTATAACCAACTTAAAACTCATTCTATTACTAGTCTAGAAGATTTAGTAAATGTTCTAGTCCAAGAGTTTTAAACTAGTGATCTTCTTGAGAATACCTTGGCCTATTTTATAAATTGTATGCAACTTGAAATTTGAAATGCCCAAGATTATGTTAAAAGGTGTAATAAATTATCTAATAAATATGAACATAACATGGCCAATGATAACCTTTTCCATGTCTTTACCAATTCTATTTTCCCAAGTTGCAATATCAAGTCTATACTCTCTCTCCATGTACCTTAAAGGAGGTTATTAACCAAGATAAATGTCAAGATTTGTTTATGTTTCAATTAAATCCACCCCAAAATTTTGTAGGTCCTCATTTGATAGTCAAGAACAAGAATAATCATGCTACCAGTGATGGTTTCATGGACTCTTATGACACCATTCACACTATTCAATTTGTTGTTCCTAACCAATTTTTAGAACTAACTCCCCCTTCTCAACAATTTACTAATATTCATTTATCTTCACCTAATAAAATTAATGTTCACAAACCTTTATCCTTATTCAAATTACTAAAATTTCTACCTAGGCCTCTACCATGAGAAATTGATCCCACTCATCTTATGAAATCTTGGTATGATGCCAATAAATTTTATTGATTTCACACTTTTTGGGGTCATTCTCATGAGACCTATTGGAAGCTTCATAATTTGGCTATGGATTTTCTTCTTGGTCCCAATTTTGACCATGATTCTGTCATTTAGAAATGCCAAAAATCCTATGACATTGCTTTCAAATCCCATGAGACAAACACTAAATTTAAAGCTTTAAATCAAGATAATTCTCATTTGGCCATCTATAAATATCCTCTTCCAAATCACCAAGATACCCAAGACAAGACTACCCATTATACTAATAATGTTTATAGTCTTATTGATCCAACTCCTAAAGATAATGTGGTTAACATGACTAATATGCAAAGGGTGGTTGCTTTCATTGATCCTCAACCCATCTACACACCTCCATTATCTTGCACATTTCATGTTATCTAAGATTATTTTCCAAATCACTTAAATGAATTAACGTAAGATGAATTTATAATTTTTGATGAACCAATTACAACTCCTCCCTTGAATAACACTTGCCATTCTATTTCTACCATTTCACCATCTTCTTTACCTACCAGTATTGACACTTAAGCTTCTATCAACAATTCTTCTATCACTTATTCAAAAAAATATGTAGCAACTACTTCATCTTATCAACATAATTTATAAACTTGTCCTATAAATAAACCTTATACCTCTTATCAACAAAAATTCCAATTTTCTTCAACTTCTCCTTCTAAGGACCTCCTTCAACACTATGCACCTCTTTCTAATAATATTCTTATGGGTTATGATGAGTGGGATCCTATCATGAAACTCACTAATCCCCCATCCAGAATTTCATTCCTTGAGATTATTAAGACCTATCCACATCATCATAACCATCTTATGAAACTTTTTTTTGAAATTAACATCCCTCATCCTCCCCTAGTAGGATGTGAAGTAACCTCATCTGGATCTAAAGATAACATATTGTAATAGTGCAAAGAGATATCCATCCATGTTGATGAAACAATAGACACTTATATTTCCCTCAAATTTGTCATTACTTATATGATCCCTGATGATATTATGCTTCATATAGATGATCTTCCTCTTTTTAATAGTGTCCAAATTAGTGATATCCAAGTCAAGCATGCCTTGATTGATGAGGGTTCTAATATTTGTGTGGCTTCCCTCGATTTTATCAAAACTCTTGGATATTATGAATGTAATCTCAAATACACACACAACACATGTTAAGGCTATGATCAAATGAAAATTATTACCTTAGGTTGTGTGTGGCTCCCCATTACTATCCCACCTGTCACCATTCATATGAAGGTGATGATATTTAACTTTCCTCTATCTTACAACATTTTGCTTGGTAGGATATGGAATCATCTTATGAGAGTATTTTATTATTCAGCCTACCAATTCATTATATTCCCTCATAATAGAGCTATCTATAGGATTTAGGGTGATACCAACCCTTTGAATTTAGAATAATTCCAAGATCAGGGTGTATTTAAGATTCTTACCCTTGAACCATTTCCAAATGTTCCATTTCATGAGTCTCAATGATTTAACTTTCCTATAAATTCCACTCAAGGTTACAAAAGTCATCCTAAACTCATTGGGAATACTCCCCCAACCTCTTATATTTTGATGATGATGAGCCTAATGAGATCAATCTCAAGATTAAAACTTTTGATCTCTTAACTCATTTTATCTCTCAGCTTCCTGATTCTTTGTAACCTCATTCTCATAAACCACCTTGTGATTGCATCCCTATTGTCTTAACTAAAACATTGCTTTCCATTCCATTCATCACACTTCATTGGATGACAATGTCATCCCTAATTACATCATTGATCTTCACATGCTTGATTATGATGATGGTTATACCTTGAATGATCCATTTTTAGGAGCTCTTATTTAGGCTCATGATGCTAAGATTGTCTATTATTATTCCTTTTTGCTTCAATATTTTAGTGCATCTTCCCATGTTCTATCATACATAATCCCTAATTTTATCATTTTTACTCTTTATTATAGGGTAGAGATGGTATGGATACCTCTAATTTATAAATAACCTTGTAGGAATATGCTTATAGATTGTGCTGTGACTAAGACCTATCACTTTGCTAGGTACCATGACCCCTATAGCCTACTTATCCTTGAGATATGTGAAACCCTCCTTTATCATTATATATACCCCACTCCTCCCTTATTATATCCCACTTAAGATCCCATTCTTGTTCCCACTTTAACTGAGTCTATTCTTTCTCCTAATCCTATCACTCCTACTATTGATTCTTACCCTACTTATCCACCACCAACAGGTTCTCTTGGTGATGATTTGATTCCTTTACCATAGATGGATCCATTTCACACAAAATGGGATGATAATCCTTCCCAACCTCTTTATAATTTTTTTACACCTCTTCCTATGAGTACCCCACCCAAGTTTACTCAAAGGAGTATCTATTGCTTACATGCCATAGATAACCATCATCAATGAATTATCACAAGTTGTGTCAATATATTGATACTTTGTGTCTTACTACACCTTAGTCCTTAGATAAGGACATACCTCCCCTAAAGGTACTAATTAAATATATTCCTAAGTATGGAGAGGTATATTGTTTATGCCACCAATGTAGTACCCATCACATCGATCATTGCCACATCCTTCAACAACATTTTAAAGATCATATTTTAACCATCTTCAAACCTTCTATAGTTCCTTCCATAGGTCATTCTCATAATAAGGATCCCCATGGTTCCACCTCTTATGGTTATATCTCCTCATGTGGTCCATTATTCACCTCTTATTACTCCACCCATGAATCCTTCAACCATGGACCCTCCCTCACCTATGGATCTTTCTCCACCTTTGAGTCCCTCACCTATAGATCCTTCCCCACTAGTGATCCCTCCATCACCTATAGAGTCCATTCTCATTCATTGCCTTGAGAATCCCTTACCTAATATCCCTCTACATCATGATCCATCAAGCATTCCTACCTTTTCTATTAAGGATATTAGACATGAAGTATTTTCTTAGTTTTCATTGAAATAGATAAGACATTAGCCACAATTCACATCCAACTTCATAGACTTATCAGATGTTCTTGATAATGTGTGTGGTAAAAACTATAAGTAATTATGAGCACATGTAAGGTGTTCTTACATTTTTATTAGATGTGTGCTCCAACCTCATCTATATCTATTTGTTATATCATTTTACATTGTGTCAAATTATTATTTATCTTACATGGTATCTTTGATTTCACACTTTATATTACTTATGATGTCATTTATGTTTGCTTATGGATGTCTTCTTTTTCATTGACTTATTTTTATTCTTAAGTTCATTTTCTAAGGAATCATTTCTTCTCTTTTTCATGAGCATTTTATATCTTATCTCTATACACATGGATAATTTTTATTATGAATTAGGTATACAAACCTTGCTCCCTTTAGTCATTCCTTCTATACCATGTGATTAGTTAGCAAATAATTCATCTCATTATAATATCTTTTTATTAGTCTAATTTATATCTCCTTTCTCTCCCCTTTATTCCCTCTCACAAACTAAGCTTACACATGGTTGATACTTGAGATAACATGTTGGTTTATTGTTAATCCTAAGTGTCCTAGTTAGTCTTGTCTTTGGTTACTTAGATTCCTTTAGCCTAAGCCTAAATCTCATTTGTGTGTATCACTCTATCTCTCATGATTGGTCATTACAAATTCATATGGAGGAGGAATCTTAAAATCCATAAAAATATTCAAAATCTAAATCATTTAATAGGCAATGATCTAAAAAGGTAACATTCAAAAAAAATTAAATTCAAATAAAACTAAAAGATGTGATTCAAAGAACATCTTCTTCTTCTAGTTGAAGCTAAAACTCCATAGTTTTCCTCATGAAAGAGCTTAGGTATATTGAGGTGTAGTAGGTTAGTATATTAGAAAGGGAGAATTAAAAAATATTTTAGTGCTACCTACTTTCTCATGAAATTACATAATCTTCACAATAGAATGATGAGTTTATAAGGGGTCCTGAGGATCAGGGAAAATTTTGTGGTAAGGTAGGTCCATTTTACTTTTCTTGTACCAATATACCTTCATGAGTTGATCTTAGTAGCACACTTATTTTCCTACATAGTTTTGCATCTATAGTGAACAAGTTTCCTTTATACATTGATGGCCACCAATTACTTAGTGTCTTCTCATGTCTTTATTATGCCTCATGTCTACTAAGGTCTACTCATAAGATGCCTAATTTATGATTTTTACATTCCCTTTTCACTCCCCACAATCCTAATATTTCCTCTTGATAAATATTTTTTGTTTACTGATCACTCCCTAGGGATTCCATTTATGAATTACATTGTAAGACCATGGATAGGACCTGGCCTTCCTCACAAATTAAAAAAAAAAAATCATAAATTACCTTCCTATTACCAACATCCCTTTTTACCATATTTTCACATTTATTCCACCTATCCTTCCTCACAAAATTTTCCAAATATCTAAGTCACAAAAAAATTACATGTGTTAAATATGAGATATAATGTGATTCATCATGAAGATACCCATCATTGACATAATTCCCATCTTTATTTAGTGTGTTTTATGCTTACTTCATTACTCTTTCATTTTTATCTTCTTATTTTTTGATTGCATTTAAGAATCCAACCATTTTTTGATTTTTTCATACTTCCCAATTTGAATTAGTGTGATTAATTTAAGATTAATTTTTCCAAAAAAAGAATTATTTTATACTTCCCAATGTCATTTAGTATGATTGATTGACTTAATTGATTTGTTTTTATACCAATTTATTTTTTTAATGTGATTTTCCATTTTATTACGTTATTTTCATACTTCCCAATGTGATTTAGTGTGATATTACTTATTTTAATTTGGTACCAATCTTTGTCATAGTTTAAAAACAAATTTTTTGCCCTCTTATTTACCACCCTTTGATTTATTATATTTAGTCATTTTCTTGTTATTACACATTTCTCAACATGAAATAGTGTGCAGTACATTTGTTTTTGATTGATTATACTTAGCTAAATCTTTTCACATATTTTATTAACCATGCATGTCTCCTAAATAATGTGAGAAAAGAAACAATAACACATATATTTCCTATACCATATATAATAAAAGCAAACTACATGTGCTAACAAGAAATATATCCATGCATCCACAACTACAACCATCATATAAACACATAAGATCAACATCTAACTACCAAAATGAGATATCTATCTATATATCATGTGTTTTTTATAGAAAATACAAAAATACATCACTCCAGCTCTATGGCTAAGCTCTATCATGTCTATCTCATGTCCTAGCCACACTACCCATAGATGCCTCAGATAATCCCCTCTGAATAGTACACTATAAAGAGGCTATTTGAGATCTCAAACCTATCACCTATCCCTATAGGTTGGACAACTAGGCCTGTACCTATGTTAACTAGGTCATGGTAGCCATATGTATGGCTCTCTCTTGAGCCAAGGCCTACCATGTTTATGCCTCTCTCACTCATGCCCCTACTAGTGGTTTTGGCTCATACCTATGCACCCATAATAACCTTGTAACCTCTCTTATTAGTTTAAAATAGCTCCTTAGGGAAGATACTATCACATGATAATCCAATATAATAAGGTCATATGGCATCAATGCCTTATCCAACATCTCATGGAGTACTCCCCTCACCTAGGATCCCCATCTGGTCTTCTCCTTAAGATATACAAAATTCAAAACCAATAGATATTAGATCATAGATATATCTCAAAAATCTATCTATCTATAATCTATCTCAACTAACTTAAGTAAATTTCAAACCATCTATATTACCTATCCATGTATTGCCTATAACCATCTCCCCATATGCATAACTATCAAGCATGGTCTCTCCACTAGTTCATCCTTTAAGTACCTCATATGTAGGTCATATCCCAACTAATGCAAATCCTAAGGTCACCATTCATACCCATCTTAGGATATTCTTGAGTGGTACCTCTATTGACCAACTCTATCTTGGGCCACCTAATGGGTCATTTGGGATGACCACTCTCTATCTTCTCTCTCACTATCAGTGTCTCCATCGATGGTGTGATTGAGGTGATTATTGATCCTCCTATTTTGGTGATGGTTTTAGTACCTATGACACTCTTATATCCACATATATCTTCCCTCTATCTATTAACCATCATGCTTGACCTATCCATAATATCTCATGTCATGGTTTGATCTTTAGTCTAGTAACTGGTGGTCCCATTCCTTCTCTCCCCCTCAACTCTCTTGCATGTCTAGCCCAAAATGTGGGAACCATTATCATAATTTTTGGGTGAGGGAGTCCCGTCTATCCTAGTATGTTCACCACTAGATGTAACTCTATCCACTAGGTATAGTGGCCTATAATCTATACTCATGTTAATGCTAGTGCCACTATCCTCCAACTCAATCATATTATAGCAATGTTCCCATATAGCTACCACATGATATCTACTCACATCACTATATATAGCAATAATATGTGTGTCATGACCCACACTACCTAATCTTGTTAGTACCTCTACACTTGAGGTGACAAATCATTAACCACATGGGGTAACCCAACTGGTCGATATATTAGAAACCTCTCATATATCCAAAAAATTAGAAAAATAATCAACCTCATGGCCTTTTTCCCTCTAGATAAAATCCCATACATGTCATGCATAATTTGAACCCAGATAATAGAACCTAAATCATAGAGTGACCCCACTCCAAAATAGACTAGCATAAGGCTATCACATATAATGTTACCTTGTCATCCAACTTTTGACACAACACCTATTTTGTCAGAAGTCCTATATCTACCTTTCAAATATCTAGAATTTGAGATATATAAATTTCTAAAAGGTTAACTCTAAACCCAAGATATATCCTATCTGAGCCCATTACCCACATGACTAAGGCTCACCTCTCCTCTTTGTCTATCTTATACTCCCATGAGCACCAGTGTACCTCCTATCAAAAGTCTAGAATTACATGGACATCCTCTAAGGTAATACCCACATCAATGGTATCCCCATCTACCTCCCATATGAAAGTGTCAATTAATCATTCTTAGGCTCCCAAAAACATGATAATTAGATCAACACTCAATGGGGCTCGACACATATCCATAATCCCTCCTAGACTTATCATAACCAACCTAGATTTGTCCTCAACTATCAATCTTTCCAAAAATTCTGGGAGCCATGATGCATCCACCAATCTGTAAAATCTAAAACACCCTTACAACCATAAAATAACAAAATATGTATTATATTTCCATGCCATTTATA
This sequence comes from Torreya grandis, assembly GCA_037957365.1. Classification (NCBI taxonomy): domain Eukaryota; kingdom Viridiplantae; phylum Streptophyta; class Pinopsida; order Cupressales; family Taxaceae; genus Torreya; species Torreya grandis. Next base: position 4,371,031 of record JARHVA010000323.1, read on the forward strand.
ATTAAATACATTATTTTTAAATTTTAATAAAAACAAGCCTTAATTTACCTTAATCGATCTATTTTTGAATAATTTGACCTATTTTTAATTGACTTGGCCATTTTAGTACTCAACCAGGTATATTAGGCCTTTATAACACTCTTTCAACCTCTTTTATGCATTTTCATACTATTCTAGTCACTTAGTCAAATACTAGGTTGACTTAATAAACTAAGTTAACCCTTTACTTTTCCCCCCTTAGTACTAATTAGAAATAGTGGATTACTCTACTAAGATAGTAATTTTAAAAAATAACTAAGTCAACAGACACCTACTAAGTCAGTAGTGTGGATTTCAAATGTTTAGCCCACTAGGTTGATTGGGTTGGCGTAGTTGGTTCTGATTGTTGACCTTTTTCCCTACTTGTAATAGATGCCTTTGACAATGATTACTCTGAGTCCTTTCAACCCATTTTCCCCTTTTGGTATCTAGTACACCACTATCTAGGGTTGATTTTAGTTTCTCAAATTGGTCTAAATTACAAATTTCTATAAAACACCAAATTTTAATAAAATATTCAAAAATAAGTTTGAAATTCTTAGTTGTCTACCTATGTTGCACCTGTTGTGGTCATTGGGCATCCCTATTATCTCAATTGTCGTATCCTCACCATCTTAGCTCTATTACATTTTTTTGGTCTCTCAGAGATCTATTTCTCTCAAAACAAGTCAAACAATAAGCAAATGACTTCCCTTTCTCCCTATTTCAACTTACTTTTCATAATTCTTTACCTTTCATATATTTATTATCAAATTCCTTTTTTTGATCATATATTTATTTTTACTAACCCAATTTTTGAACCATAAAATGTTCTAGAATCATGATGTCATAGAGAATATTTTCCACTACTATATGCCTATATTCCAAAAAAATCAATTTTTTGCTATTTTTTGTACTAATTTCTACATGTTCACCTAATGTTCTTCACATTTGGACACATTCACTTCTCTTATAGTATCCTTATTTATTTATAGAACTAAGGTAAGTAAATGTATGTGTTTTTCAATTATATCCTTTCATTTATCTTATTTTTTCCTTACTTCATCTTACTTAGCATAAATTTTATGTGTTATCATGTTCTATTCCCAAAGTACCATCCCTTGTTCCACTCACGTGACACATGATGAGCTTTGAGTGGGGCATACATATACACAATATTTTCAAACTTTTATCAATTAGTGGTTCTCTCTATCTTGTAGTAACCCATTGAGTCTCAATCTCTCTAATTGAACACACTAAGGGGTATAATGGGAAAGGGGTGGGTAGACCATTGGTGCTTCATAGGATTATTATCCCTTTTACCACTTGTTATCTACACATTTATCTCCAAAAAACCATTCCCCTAAGTTTGTTCTTCTCTATTGTACACTCCTTAGTATTTTCCTACCTTTTATCCCCTTTTCCTAACCTTAATCCACTTTTGATTGTTCACTATACTATGTTTATTAGGCCAACCCTATGTTATTTTAGGTAAAATTCATTTAGGGTCTAGGTTGACTCTTGGTCGACCTAGCCCATGACCTAGTAAATTTTTATCCATAATTGTACTAGGTCAACTGGGTCAACCTTATCAATCAAAACTTTTGGAAATGATTAGGGTTAAATATGCTTGTATATACAAGATAATTTTCCAATTATTTAGAAAAGATAATAAAAGTAAGATCTATTGCACATCTACTTATCCACCATTCTACTTGAGAATCAAGCTTAGGGTTTTATACATTCTTTGGAGATATAGACCTTATCTTATGGAGAAGTCTTTTAGATGCATTAAAATTTTATGTAACCTAGAGATTATTTATCCTTGTCATCCTTATATACCATAAAAACCTCTTATGGATCACTTTGGCTAAGGGAGAGATTGAGGCTCAACGGGTTTGTCTTCAAAGGTAAGTATTCCTATCTTTGTTTCTCCTTTATAAGAGTAGATAGATATACATTTGTACTTATCTTCCATGCATTCGGATTCCATATAAATCAATGTGAGTATATTTCTCTTATGCATCTTTAATTTTATTATTTCTAACACCCATATTATAACATAAGCTTTGGTGAGCACTAGATTAGATTTATTTACTTTACTTGTTATTAGTTTAGTGAGATATGAAAATATAGGACCTTGTTAGGGTTATTACATGATTGTGTTTGACTAGAGGCTTTGTAACCCTATCTAGTATTGTGTATTATGATAAGAGATCCCTTAATTAGGTATATCAGATCCCCATATTATTTATGTTCATGATTATCTAATGTATCCCCAATCAGAAGTGTAAGTATGATATATCTTCTCTAAATTAGGATTGATTTATAGACATGTTAAATTTATGATTGCATATAGATTGTGTATGGGTTAGTGAAGGACCACTATGACAACTTGTGCCTTATGTTTTAAAGGTACAAGTAGTTGTAAATTTCTTTGAACCTCAAGAAGTGTGTTTTTGTAACACCTTTTGGTACTTTTCTGAGTCACATCATTTTCAAGAATGGTCTACTCATTGATCCATCAAAGATTGTAATCATCCTTCAGTTCCACACCCCATCAATGTAGAAATATGTTGCCTTTCTTAGACATTGTAGGTACTATAAGAAGTTCATAAGGAACTATGCCAAGATTACAGTGTCATTAGAAGAGCTCTTGTGAAAGGATGGCCCATTTTATTGTGGCACAATGCAAGAAGATGTATTTTAAACCCTAAAGCTAAAAATAATAAGTGTACCAATATTATAATTTACTGATTGGGAAAATATATTCCATGTCCATGTTGATGCATATATTTATATGATCAACACCATTCTATCATAGCAGGTGAAGTAAAAATGGATTGTCCTATTTCTTTCACAAGAAAAAAACTAACCAAGGTAGAACATAACTACACAACTAAGTGCAATGTACTTGCCATGGTCTATGCCCTAAAAAATTTTTGATATTACTTATTGGTCACCCCATTCATATTTTTCATTGATCATGAGGCAGTTAAGTACCTAGTGAATAAGCCCATTTTCCATGGGCACATTTTTTGATGGATTGTTTTATTTTAAGAGTTCTAGTTCTCTATTATAGTAAAACCTAGAAAATAAAACTCAAGCCTAGACCATCTATCTCACATCAACTCTGGCAATGTGATAGTGCCTATTGAAGATGATATGTTTGATGCATAAATTTTTAAAGTCTAGCATGTCCTATAATACTTGATGGAGATCATCACATTTTTAACATCTAGATTTATGCCTTAGGCCATTTTGAATAAGGAGGAGAAGCAAATTGTGGTTTGTGCCACCCCTTTTCAACTCATTGGTAGGGAATTATACAAGTTGAGCTATGATGATGTCATACACTGATGTGTCCTAGATCATGAATGGTAATCAGTCTTGTAAGAGGTATATGAGGATATTACTGATGGATATTATGTTGGAGATGCAATGGCATGCAAATAACATAATTAGGTTTATGGTGGCTAAATCTATTTAAGTATTTAAAATATTATGCTAAAGCATGTGACATCTACTAGTGAATGGGAAAGCTAAACTGCTAAGATGAGATGCCTCTCATCCCCATCCTTACCTAGATACTATTTGAAAAATAGGCCATTGATTTTGTTGGTCTTATTACTCCCATTGTAAGGTGAATATGCACATGATACATTCTATCTACCACAAATTACTTCACCAAGTGGGTTAAAGTAACATCAACAAAATATTGTATCACTACCACAACATCAAGATTCATCTTGGAGAATATCATTAGTTGTTATAGATTCTCACTCATCTTGACTAGTGACCATGGCATGTACTTCATAAAATAAATTATTCAAATCCTACTGATTCAGTATATGGTGGTGCACCATAAAATGACACCTTACCATCCCTAAGTGAATGGCATCACTGAGGCATTTAATAAAATATTAGGAACATGCCTTGTAAAGATATGCAAATTTGGTCACAAAGATTAGGATGATCATGTTTTGATAGTATTAAGGGCCTATCACAATATGTGTAAGCACCTAAACAAGGCTACACCATTTCAACTAGTGTTTGGTGTAGAGACCATTTTCCCTATGGAATTTCTAGTGCCCTTATTGTGCATTGTACATATTGATTGATTAGATGACTAATAGTCTTTAATCACATTACTAGAAGACTTGGAACACCTAGATGAGACACATACCTAATTAAGATGGATCCAAAAAATTTAAAAAATGTACAAAAATTTATGTCATGATATGAACATCAAGTGCAAGGTATTTATTATAGGTGCACTAGTCTTTCTATATGACTTTAAGTACCTAAAGCACCTAGTCAAGATGTAGATTAGGTAGATGGGACCTTATGTCATCCACAATATATTAGATATTAGAACATGTAAGATGTGCATGTTGATAGGTGAAATACTCCTTAATAATTTCAACAATAATAAATTGAAGCTATATAATCACTAAGATGGCACTTGCACCATCAAATACTAAATTTTTGATCATAAGTTAGTTGCTTCATTTTGACCATAATGAAATTTTGTGTAAGCCAAATCTTTCCTTATGTTTGTTTCATTTGATTTGAGTGAATAAGCATGGAACTTTCAATCCCATAGAAGAACTCATCTAGTACTTATGTACATAAATCTAGTTAGGTGAGTTGATCATGGATGATCTCTAAGTGCCTGAGACTAAACACAAGTTTTTGGTCACATGAAGTTTTCTAGGTTCAAAAAGTGGTGAGTATAAGTTTAAAAATGGTGTTACATAAGATGTTCATGCATAAGAAATCAAGAGGAGAGAATAAAGTATTGAAATACCAAATCAAGGATTTTTATGGGGTAGGGAAGGCCTAACCAAGAGACATTAAAACATAGATAAATTGACCAAGAAAGAGATTCGCACTTGTAAGGAATCAAAACACTAAGAAGAAATGGAACTGAGGAGGCTAAATCATGTACATATAAAGTGTTTTTCCTAGGTTTCCATAAGAAGGGCAAAGGTCATGCCTTGTTGAACCAAGTGCAAGAGAATGAACATTAAGACAACTAACACCCACCCAATGGTTAGTAAGAACTAACCATTTAAGTCACCTATCACTTCACCAAATAAACCATTATAAAAATTAATGTTGTGATGGTGGAAACACAAAGATTCATAATAAATGAGAATTTGGTGGCATATTTTAGTAGATTTTATGAGTTTAGTAGATTTCAATAAATTGACACACCACCAAAACATTAAACACCAACCATTAATGAGGTAGCTGAAAATAGAGTATAAAGGGGTGAATGATAGACATTAATAGGTTACAAACCTTTATGATAATTCAAACTAGAATATAGAGTCAAAGCCATCAAAAACTAGAAAATGCTACCAATGAAAACTAGTCATCCATAGCCCTTCCAAGTGATAGAGAAAGACTTCCAACAATATTACATTCTACTTTGAAATGAAAAGGAGGCAAGTGGAGAGGAATTGAGAGAGAAACAAGGAAATAAAAGTTATGTAAAATTATATGAAAACCATTAATGGTACAATAATCTAGAGAGATGAAGGAATAGTTGTAGTTCCCATGACTATGAGAAGTACCAAGAAAAATTTTGGGCTTCAAAAAGATCAACTAGTCATGTTTCAATAGTAGCTAGTTTAGAATGAGGGAAAAGAGACTTAGCACAATTCCACTATAGGTGTAAAAGGATGCAAAGAAAGAATGGATGGTGAAAGAAATAACCACCATAAAATGGGAAGTGTAGATGGTAGAAGACATAAGCATCATGGTAATAGACTAAGAAGAAACCAAAAAGATTTCTTATAGAGAGATGCGATTCCTCCCAGATGTCATGGTGGTGGAGAAATGGGTATCATTCACACACATGTGAAAATTGAAGGATTATAACCACTAGATGGGGAGCAATGTGCAATAACAAAACCAAGATTAGGTGGTGGACACAAGGAAGAAAAAAAAGGTGGGTGATACACTCTTCAACTTCTCCATTTGAGATAAATTAATGACCACCAACATAATCCAACTATTTGAGGTACCAAGATTTGGCAAGCTATAAGAATTGGTACAATTCTTCCTCTCTTGTGTACATGGAAAATGATTCTATTTTGAAAGATATAAAATGAGGATCTCATAATTAGGATCACAATATTGCCCAATGTATGGGAAAATATCTATGAGATAATGGAGGATGAAGTGAAGGTTGAGAGGGTCATGAAGCTCCTGGGCTACTACAAGTCAGGATTCACATTCCCCATCAAGGATATCTAGGACCCTAGCATGAGGGTAGTGATGTACCTAGTTAGATATAAATTATGCCCTAGTAGATGGTGGTCTAACATTATCAAGACCTTTTTGTGCATCACCCACCATATGGTGTAAGGAGTAAAATTCAACATCTCCAAATTCATTACTAAGGACATTGTTAAGAATGTGTAAGTTGACATCAAGCATGTGAAAGCTTCAAGTGGGGATATGTATTGATTCTAATTTTGATAGAAAAGATAGGTGTGCCAAATGGATATGATGACAACCTATATGTGTTCCCACCCAACCATGAGTCCCCTATGATGAAGTATCAAGAGTTGATTTACCCACCCAACTTCTCATAGAAGTACAAGATAAGGGTGAAATAATGGTACAATAGGTACATAAAAGCCTTTGGGATTAAATGACACATACCTCAAGAGCTTTTCCAACATCTGATGGGAATTGAAACCTTTATTTTAATGCAACATTTCTATGTAGTGTACCTAGCACTCATATATGGGAACCTATTCATATGGCTCAAGTTTCCTTACACATTTTCCACCAAGTATTTCATGGAAATGATAAGAATAATTCCTAGCACGCAATAACTTGAGATCCCAATCAAGACTATGGATTAAAATAAGAGCCAATTTAGGTTCCAATTTATGCACCCTAAAGCTAAGGTGACCAAAGATGATGAGGATGATTCTAAAAAGATGGACCTTCATCCCCTCTTTAGAGAGATGATAAATAGGTGAATCTTTAACCTTTACTACAAAATGAAGCCACATAAGAAGGATGGTGATCTGAGAAAAGATGATGATCAACCCCTCCTAGTTGGTGATGAAGGGAAGTTTACACCAAAGATGTAGGAGAAGGCCCTCTAGAAGTAGGGAAAGAAACTTGAAGAGATCATGAAGCACATCAATTTCAAAATTTTCTCTAAGGAGAAAATTATGCCCTAACTCCTAAGAATCCATGACCTTCATGCTATAAATTGTTTCCTCTATTAATAACTATAAGAAAAAGACTAAGGGACCCATTATGTTCCTTCTTATAACTATGATGGAGATATAGAAAGAGGTGACCCTCAAACTTGAAATGGAGGAGACTAAATAAGAAAGAGTAGGGACATATATCCTATAGATAAAAGAAGAGGAATAGGAGCCAAGCACTAGGGATTATAAGAATCCCTAAAAATGATCATGACCACTATGTTTGGGGAAGTAAAGGATCCAACAAGCCCCTCATCTAGAAACGAACCCTCCACACTACTTCTAAAAATAAAAGAGGGGAATAGAAGGGTTTGAAATAAATGGGATTGAGCAAGGACATTAATAAGGCACCAACACTTGAGGAGAAGTAGATAATTTCCAAGGAATATGAATTGTCCAAGTTAAAAAAAGTCTATGAAGGTTCCTACAAGAGCAGGACCAATAGTTGAAATAGTCAAAAAAGTGCCAAGTGCCCCTACTAAGGAGGAATAAGCTGCATAAGAGGCACACCCAAGAAACTAAAGGGTTCTTGAATAAAAATAAGGTGATACCAGTGCCTTAAAAAAAATAGAGATAACAAAAGAACTCTATTAGTAATAAGGTGGCACTTACACCAACACTAAAGCAATTTTCCTAGAGGTGAGTATTGACAAAACCCAAGAGGAAGAAGTAGATTAAATGGAAAAGTCTAATGAATAAAGCCCTAGGGATCAAATATATGATTCCTCTAAGGAGAGTATTGAAGAGAGCAGTGGAACTAGTGAAGACGAGGAAGTATAAATAGAGATGGCCATCATTGAGAAAGATGACAAGGAACTAAGCATAATGGAGAAGGCATATAATGGATGGGTGGATGAATAAATTTACATGTATGACACCATGGCCCCCCAAAGCCACCACAACTTGGATGCATAAAAAACTCTCATTTACATTTGATCATTATATGGATGAGCCACATTTTGAGGTGCCTAAAGTTGATACTTCAAGCCTAAAAGAGCCTAATGAGGGGCAGGACTTCCTCCTTATAAACCCTCATATCATGAACCTAGTTTGTTTTAGGAATGTGCTAATCAAAATGGTCACAAAATTTGTGATCTAAAACACTATCAATGATAGCAGAGCAAAAAAATGGAAAAATCTCCACAAAGAAGCCAAAGATGAAGTGTAGGTCACCAAATTTAAGATCCAACAACTCTCTGATCTCATAGAATTGGCTAAAACATCCATTATATTTGATGTCAATACTTTAGACCTTTAAGAGGTTAGAAAAATCTATGTTCTAGTGGATAAGATGCTCCCAAGGTTAAAACCCAAGCCAACACAAGAAGATCCCTACATCACACTATAGAAGGACCTAGTTATCAAGCTCAAATAGGTATAAGATCTCTTTGTAAAACTACAAGAGGGTGTGGATGTAGTAGATGATATTTTATTTAGCTTCTCAAATTGAGCCTCAATTATAGATTTTTTCTTAAAGCATGAAATAGAGGAGAAGGAGAAGCTAATGATGTAGGTATACTCGGTGAGCAGGTCAGAGTGGGTACAGATCATGGGAGCATTAATGTGCTTAGTAAAAAAATTAAGGACCAATATTAAAACTTGTAATAACTCTTCCACACTCTATATAATAAGTCCTATGATCAAGGAATAATCCTAGATGGGAGTGTGGAAAAGGCAAAATCTAATATTGAGTCCTTCTAAACAGAGATGGAGAAAATGAATGTGCCCACGCTCACTATTACTTCTATTAAAATAGATAGCACTGATGAGGAAACCAAGATTTCCATTAAGGCATTTGAATACTTTAGTTTTAAACTCAAGGAAAGCATGCCCTATTTCTACACTCTGAAGATCTTAATTACCTAGTCTGAGGATGGACTAATATTTTTTCATAGTGTAATTTTGAGCCCCTTATCTATTTAATATGGGATTTATGCCAACACAAATTCCACATCGACACAAAGGGATAATTTTATGTAATGATTGGAATTTTGTAATTTTAGCACCAGTTGGAGGATTTAATGCATATCTTCTACCAACTGATAGGCAACTAACTAGCTCCTAAATCTTAAGGGCATCTTCTAGGATTGGTGATACATGGTGACTATAACATAGAGTTCACAAGGTTGTGGAGATAAAAGGTATGGTGACCAACCTCCATCTTAGCACTTAGCATGTACCTTCCACCCTGGTGAATATGCTCTTGGAAGGATATAAGAGGAGCTTGAACTAAAAGAATAATGGAGAGACATAAAATCATAGTGAAGCTTTGGCAAAATGGAGTTGCTCTGTATGCATGTATCCAACATCCATTAGACTTAGGAGTAGTATGGAAATCGTGAAGGATATATTTGCATATTCCCAAGATCACCTATGTGCCTCTAGGTCATTTAGTATGAATTTAACATATACTCTACCATGAATTGTATACTTTATTTTTAAACTTGATTAATGATGAAGATTTCAGCATTAACACATAATTTATCTAGTCTATACATATTTTATATTGCTAATGAAATATAAAATGAATGTAATGTCATATTTTAAATGCAATTTTGTTAAGGTGTGTTGATGAAATACTTTTGGTTCACATTTTTAATGGAGTTCTTGTAATATATGGTGATGTCATTATAAATATTTAGAGAGAATGAGTATAGATCCTACACCAAGTGATTCCATCCTTGTTAGGATCACAATTCTAGCATGAGTAATGTGAGTGAATGCAACCTTTTGAACCTTCAAGCACCCATATGACTCTATGATTAGTCCATCAAAAGTATTTCACCTATATGCCACTAGGCTTAGTCCACAAAAGGCTTGCACCTAAGAATATACTTTAAGATTTCTTTGAATTGATCAAGTCCCATAATTTATGTCTTACACCATAACACAACTATCCCAACATGGGCCCTGATTCCTTCTCATCTATACTTTAGGTGAGTGCATAAGTATTGTGCCTTATGTGTATTGATGTTAGTGTAGCTAAGTGTTTAAATGTTGAGTGCAAAGGGAATATCCCGTGATTTTACCTAGTTGTAATAAACCAATAACTAATTAAGACAACTTTGTGCACCCTTTTCTATAAAATTATTCATTATTCTATTTAGAATAGATACTTTTTGTTTTGGTAATAAGTGGTTAAATCGTCATTATACAACCATGAATCATCATCAACTTTGAGTTTTTATTGGTCTTGCAAAGTAGTTTCCATAAAATCAATACATATTTTTTGAAAAAATTAACCTTTTTGTGCCATTCCATTATAACACTCTTCACTTTGGGCCTACCATGTGACTTAGGTGAATCAAGTGATTTGGTTATATGAAAAACATTACCAATTTTTTATTCACCATGGCCTTTATTTGTAATGGTAAAATGGGAGGATATTTATAGAGGTGGTGAAGATGAAGTAGATGTAAGGGTGATTGGATCCACATAATTTGAACTAGGATGTTGAAAGGCTATATATTTATCCTTTTTAGGGACATGATTTAGGCCAAGATGATAATTGTAGCTCTAATATTCTACTTCAAGATGTTTACAATATTGATACAATTAAAAATTACTAAGAATGGTTACCTCCAATCTAGAATGTAGAATTTAATGCATTGACATAGAGTGGAAGGTACTACATGTATCTCATGTATCCAAGGTTGTTCAAGGAATAAGCTGTATGATAGTTATAGATCAATAACATGGGAAAGATGGGTTAGAATCCAAACAATAATAGGAAAAGAAATGGTGATGGTGATCTATGATTCTATCACTTCATTATCATATCATTTAATGGTAATAGTGTTTATTTGAAGATACACTGAAGTCTATCACTAATTCTTAACCAGTCTTAAAGATATATTATTTAGACCTAAACCATTGTCTATGAAGACATGCTTGATATTATGTCTGGAAATGAATACTTTTATGTAATGTGGATTACTATGGAGAGGACTAAGAGATGAAATATCACTATGGTCAAATGTAATCTATTGGCATGGAGCTAGATTATCCATAAGATCTTGGAATTTATCAAGATCAATGTCATTGGAGACCTTTGATTGGTTTAAAAGCTCATGCAGTATGTTCTTGTGAATATCAGACATATGCAAGAGATCTAAGATATAAATTTGCACTAACATTTTGTGTTATGTTTACACAAGATCATATGGTTTTTCATTATTAGAATCATTTATTTTGGTCTTTTGAAGAAAAGTGGATTAAATGGGAATATTTGTTGAAGAAGGTACATGACCTTGGATTGTAACCTTAGAACATTGAGTCATGACTACACAACCTTTAGTTGGAGGAGGGATACTATAATTAGAAGAATGAGAATTAGGGTCATGAATGGTAACTTTTAGAAGCTAATGAGTGTTAACTCCATTTAAATCTAAATGAGGATTAATAGCATATTGGGTCAAAGGTCCAAAAATGGAATCTAGTGAATGTTGGGTATTATTAGTTATTTATTTAGGATTAATTTTAATAGCAATTATATGACCACTAGTAATTTAACCTAGAATATTATTGTAGTCATATGGGAAATTATTATGGTTTACTGGGAATGGGTGTCCTAGACTTGATTTTAATTATTTTCTTCTTGTTACTGATTCAACCCTTGAATTTGATTATCGATAAGCAATTTCTTGTTTTGATTATTAATTTGGTGTTGATTCTAATTATAGTTGTTAGAGTTGTGATATGGGAAAGGGTTTTGGTAAATAACCAAATTATGATAAAGTAATGTTGTCTAAATATATTTCACCATTATCTAACAAATATTGAGTGAAGTGTATAATATGCACACATATATGAATGGAATGACCCTTAACCTGATGAAAATCTTAGAACATATTCTCCTTGTACTAGGTGGGTTTAGGTTGGACTTATGGAAAATGTTTTGGAATTCAGAAAATGATCATTTTTATTCAAACCAATTTCTACAACACTACCTCATTAGGTTTACCAATGTCACTAAAAACTTTATTTTCATATTTATTAGATGGGATTTCTTGGGTAGGTAGTGGTTTCACCATTTTCACATATCTAGATCATGTTACCCCATCACCTACAATATTTTTGTTCTTATTGAAAGCTTTAAGATTTTTATAAGTAATTTATTGAGATTGAATAGGATCTTATATTTGAACCTTGATCTAAATTTGGTTTTGAGAATATATTTTGATTCCCCCTTTATCAATAAGGGCTTGCACAATTTTTACTCCTTTATCAATAATCTTTTAAAATGTATTTTTACAATAAAGTTTGAGATTATAGGTTATGTTTATCTTTAGGTTAGAGGTAAAGACTACTGGAAAATATTTATCTAGGAATTTTTGTGGTAATTATCTAGACAGTGTGTTGTACCATTGTAAATAACTAGCAAAACTCTCTCTTCATCTTTATTTAGAATGACACAATTCAACCATAGTTGCTCATGTTTTATGTTATAAGATAAGTTTTACATAAACCTTTTAGATAAATGATCAAAATTATTAACATTTTTTTTAGTATATAGAGAAACAACTCCAAATCTTTCCCAACCAAATTACAGGTAAATAAGTGATGCAAATACACACTACTATATGCCACCTCTTGGCAAACAATGAATAAATCTTTTCTGTGATATTTTTTATCAGCTTCCCTTTGTAATTTTCAAATTTAGGAATCTAAAAATGATGTGGGAAAGGTATCTGATGATAGATCATATCAAATGGATAACATAATATGTCATCCAATTTGAAATTCTTACCTTGATTCCTAACTTGGATTGCATAAACTACATCTTTCACCTCCTGTAGATCCTAAAAAGTGGGGGTGAGTTGAGAGGGAATGGAAACATTTTGTTGTGTATTCAAAGGTGGATTACCATGACAAGGATAAAATGGTCAAATAGCATATTGGGAAATAGGTATATTATTAGATATTTTACAAGGAATTTTCACCCTTTGATTGGGGGTTATATTATTGATAGGGTAATTGATACTAATAAGTATTTAGAGGAGGATTAGGAATGCAACATTGATTCAAATGGAATTACAATTTGAAAGGAAGAATATTTTTTTGGATTGAATGAGACTTATTTGGAATGGAAAATAACTTTTTATTGATTCATAGTAATCTATTGCATGAAGGGCAATTGTTACTAGTTAGGTGGAATATGTCTGAAAAGAACATGTTGTTGGTCTAAATATGCATATCATTGACTAGAATCAATATGTGGTTGACTAATAATAACATGTTGATTAGAAAACATATGTTGGGGACTGGTTACCACTTGTTGAGGTGAAGGATTGGTCACCACTTATTAAGGTGGAGAATTGATCGCCACTTGCTATGGTAGAGGATGGCTAACACATGTTGAGGTGGAGGATTGGTTTCCACTTATTAATATAGAGGATTGGTTTCCACATGTTGAGGTGAAATATTGGTTAGGTTTTATTATGTATTTAAGGAAAAGGCTTGTTGTGGTAGGTATTTACAACTTATTATTGTGGATTAGGCATTTTTACAACTTTTTATTCTAAAGTGTTTAGAATGTTGTAAGAAAGGACTTGTTGAGAAGTTGGAAGAGTGTTTTGTTGAGTTTTATATGGTACTTGATGTGGATTTAAGTATAATAGTTGAGATTTTTCAACATGTTGTAAAGAGTCTACTGATGGAATTAGATCAAGATTTTCTAGTGGATCACTATTAGACATAGGAGTGTTAAGTAGATCTATGACAAATGTTTTACTAGAAAATATAATGGTATTAGGTTTAGAATGGACTATTAAATATAATTGATACTCATGTGGTGGATTTTTTTGAAGAAGTAGATGATTTTGAATATTTAGAGTATATAGGGAGTTAGCCAAAATAGCCAAGACCTAACTAGCCTGCTATATTTGGGAGTTAATGAATTGGTATTATGAATGTGGGTCAATAAGGTGACCTTTTCCTTTGATAAATATCACAATGACCTAAATATATGTTGGTACAAGATCCTAAATTTGGCTAGAGGTAGCTTGATTATCTGGTAGTGCAAGGGATGTCTCTTTAGGATCTCCAACTAAATAGCATAAGTTCTCTATTGGAAATCTAGTTGGAAATATAACACCAATCTCTAAAAATCTTACAAGGTTTTAATATTTTTTATCAAAAAGTGACATGTAAATTAGTCTTAACCATATTTTATACTAGATGGAGAAATTGTGAGGTATTTTCATTTTTTCTAGGTTATGCATTAGATGGCACACTCATGAGGTATTATTGATTTTGTTTGAGTTCTTCACTAGATGGTACATTCATGAAGTATTATTGATTTAAATTATATTTGGTATTCTTGACATAATGTTCATACATAAAAGGATTGTAACTCACCACCTCATTAAAATAGGGGTTATAAATAAATCTATCACATTTATATTTTAGCATGTTTGGATTTACAATCCTCATCTTGGGATAAATTTAGATGTTTGAAAAAAAATTTGATTTAGGATGTGGTTTTGATCAAAGTAAATTTTAGGAATAGGCTTGTCAATGTAAATTTTTAAATTAAATTTTATTTTCTTGTGTCAAGGTGATTATAAAAATGAAATTATTCAATCAAAGTGTGTCAATGTAAATAGTAAATTAATAAATCTATATGAATCAAACTTGTTTTCAAAAGTGTGAGTAAATCTTGGTATATCAAATGCTTTCAAGTGTTTTTTCCTCATAAAAGGACATGAGGGTTTAATGTTTGAATATAAAATTTGTTTGATTTTGGATTTGATTTTTAATTTCTTCTCTCTGAAAATTTGACTAGTGAATGTATAAAAATAACTTGATTGTTTAAGAATTCTTGAACTTTTGAATGTTTGTCCTAGGTTGTTTGATTTGATTGTAAACTTCAACTTTAGGATTTGAATAAGTTTGATTTGTAATATTGGTTTGATTTTAATTTTTTTTAAATTTGGATCAAATTTTTAATTTAGATAATGTTTGACCTTAATTGAACTAGGTTTTGACTCTTGAAAAGAAAGTTTTGAGTTTGACTTCAAAAGAGTTAACATTCAACTTTAAAAAAATTACATTGATGTTTAGAATAGAATTTATACCATGGTTTTGAATCATAAATTATAATTTTATTGTTATTCGAGATAGTTCAAAATGGACAAGATAACAACATGATTTAGAAAATGAGACTTTTAATTTTATAACATTATGTCTATAAAGGAGTAATTTTTGACTTTGATTATCGACAGAGTAATGCCTTATCGTGTAAGTGTATATTGACTAATATTTATACTTGGTTTTCATTTTTAATTGGTTTTGAACATATAATGAGCTATGACATAACATATAAGAAAACAACATTCAAGTATGTGGTCCTATCTTAGTGGTGAATTAGGATTGCATCACAATCATTGAACCTTCAATATACTCACTTTGAGAGGATAAATTTAAGGATTAATATAATAAAATATTTAAATATAGGTGAAAGACCCACCTTCTCTCAAATTACATATATGATAATAAATATTCAAGGGCTAATACCTTTGCACCCATGCATCAGTGAATGTTTTTTCAACCAATAGGTCTTAATATAATGTTTTTGTTGGGTTTCTCAATGGTCCCAAGATGGGTAAAAAATCTATCAAAGAAGAGATCCAAGTGCTAGGATTTTCACATGGGGATACATCCCCTATAGAAAATGCCCTAGATTCCTTGATGGTGATGTCTAATGGCTAAACATTGGGAGTTAACTCATTACTTTTAATAAACCCTTTATGGGTGATTTCACTAGGACCTAATGGCACTTACCAACTATTTATATCCCCTTTTAGATGTATAGGGATAGTATGAATGTTGGGATATCAAACCCTAGTCACTATTCCCTAAATAATTTTGATAAGGTGATGACATATTAATTATGTATCCTAAAATAAAAAGAGGTATGTATCTCCATTTATAATTCATAGGAATCCCATTGATGGAAAGAAAAGAGAATACTTTGGTGAATCTCCTGGGATAAATAAAAATGGTAACCTTCATGTTTATGGGTCACCAAAATAAGTGGAGAGCATACACATAAAAAAATCACATAAACACACACTTTAATAAGCAACAAATCAACTTAAAAAAATGTGATAAATGAAATGACATCAAAATAAACAAGTTTTTAAACCTAAATTAAAAGTGTGTATTCTTTTTAAACCCAAATATAAATGTTTTAAAAATATATAAAAAATATTTATTTTGAATTTAAATACATTTCTTTGACCAAGGACCTATAGGAAAGTGGTTAAAAGTTTGTAATGTGGTCCTAGTATGTTGTGGGAAGTTGTCAAAAAAATTAAGGCTTGGGTTTGTGACATAGAACATTTCCACCAAAATGTAGGGTGTTTTTTCCAAGACAGTGTTTCCACCAATTCCTATAAAATAGATAGAGGACAAATAAATTTTTGTGAAACTTCCAATTAATAGGGATTTTCTTTTGATTATTGAATTTCCATCGATATGAATACTATTTCCACTAAAAATAGGAAAAATAGAAAAATTATATCATAGTGTGTTTTCACAAATTAATGTGATACCACTAATTTGAAGGGAATTTTGACCAATTATAACTTCTTACAAAAACATAGTAGAAAAAATAAATCATTTCCACCATTTTTATGGATGAATCTATCAAAATGTAGGGGCATTTTCACTAATTTGACTTGGAACATAATGTTGGAAGTTTTTGAAGAAAAAAAGGTGAATCAAGCTAAAAATTAGGTTAATTCTTGTAATTATAAGGATGAGAAAGGTATATAAGAGTTATTTAGATGTGTCATTTCCCATCAAGTGTGCCATTATGTGAGAGAGGAATATAAATAGGGTTAGTTCAAATATTAGTGAATACATATTAAAAATAATTTAATGAAACTAGCACCCTAAGCATCTCCACAATGTTTGAGCAAGACTAAAAAAAAGATGTAAAATATAACATGATACACAAGAAATTATAACTTCCTTTAAATACCTCCTTTGATTTTTGTTTTGAATAGGTATGTGCATGAATTATAGAATTAGAGGTTTTTGGTGATGTTAAATTTGCATGCAATAAACATCTCCCCTTGTCTACACTTTATTTTGATTGAGAATTAGCTTGAGAATTATGAATCTCCTTAGGTATTTCATCAAGGTAAGTTATGTTCAAGAAGCTTGTCTATAATGGTGTGGGTAATTATAGTTTATAGACTTATTTAATCAATGAGTACCACCCATCTTGATCTCCAAATGGAAGGCTAGGTATAATTCTTCACCCTCATCATTGTTGGAGGCTGGAAATGTAAGAGGGTCTATTTAAGGAAATTTGGAGTGTGTAAGAGGGTGTAAGGAGGAGTAGTGTGTAATAAGGTGTAAGAGAGTGTAAGATATTTATTCCACTCCTCTCCTTTCCCATTGGATTTCCCATGTGATGCCATCAAGATGAGGTAACAAAAGGAATTTTTAGTTTTGAAAATAGAAGTTTAAAAAAATCTATGGAATTTTACATTAAATAATGTTTAGGTTATTTAATTAGGTAGTTAATTAACCATTAGATTAATGTAGTAGTTGCAATGTTATTTTTACAATTAAAATATTCATTTAATTATCCCAAAATAACACTTGCAAAGGCTTATGTGCATTTGGGGTTCAGTTCATAAAATTATTGTGATGTTACTATGTATTTCCCCAATTAAGAGCATGTTTTTACAAATTTTAGAGCAAATTGGTAGTTATGTAGGTAAATTATATCAATTGATGATTTTTTATTAGACTTATATGTGATTACAAGAAACCATTTTGCTTGTAGTTTATACATGGAAGTGGTGAAAATCAAGTTTTTAAAGTCATGAAGTTGCTACTCTTCAAGTGTAACACTCTTATTTAAGTGGATTTCAAGTGGCATGGGCATTAATTTTTCAATAGGTAGTATAATACATCTTGATACCAATCATCATTTGTGATGTTTTACATTGTATACTACTAATAAATGATATTTGGATCAACTTGAGCTATTTCTTACTAAGTCCATTTCCTCTTATAATTTTCATGGGATGTAGCTCTATGTAAAACTCACAAAATATTCATCCACTTTCCTCTTTGTTTTCCAAACTCATTTTGCATTTGCATATGTTTTACAGTTGGTCTAGGTATAATGAAAAACACTTTGCTATGTAGGATGTAATGCCTACACTTATTAATTGATTTAATCATATCAAAATCTTATTTATCAGTTATTAAATATCTATGTTCAATATTTATTAGTGGATATCTCATAAAAGACATTGGCCTCACATCTATAACCTCTTTTCTTTGAGTTAGAATGACAACACTTGAGTATTTAGAGCCAAACAAGTAAATGTATAAGGGTTGCATATAGTCAAGATTTATAAACACCAAATTATTTAAAATTTATTTTTTTAATCTCAATAAAATTAGTTTATGACTTAGGGGTCTTATAAATATTAACATCCTTATTTATCATGTTATTCAAATATTAGATTATATATGAAAATTTTGAGATTAATTTATGCATGAAGTTGATCTTGTCAAAAAATGGCTTCAACTCTTTTTTTCTAATAGGGAATGGAATTCTCAAAATTACATCTACTATTTGGGTATATAGATACACATCTTTAATAAAAGATGTGACCCAGTAATTTTCCTTTGTAACCTTGAATATGTAATTTTTTAGATTCATGTAAATGTCATGTCTTTTGCACCATTGTAACACCATTCTCAAATATCTAACGTGTTCTTTCCATTTCTTAGAAAAGATACTTAAATTATCCATGTAGATTGTAATACACTTCTCACCTATACTTTTGAATGCAATGCCCATGTCCTACTAAAAAAATATCACTTGCATTGATTATACCAAATGAAATCCTTTTGTATACATATTTTTCCCATTTTTTTGTAAACATTATCTTTATCTAATCTTCATAATTAACCATTAGTTTATTGTATCTTGAATACCCATCTAAAAATGACATCAGCTATGACTCATTCACTATTTTTAACACTTTATCTAGTGAAGGCAATAGGTAATTATCATTTCCCAAATATCATTTCAAGTTTTATAAGTCCAAACAAAGTTGTATCTCTTTTTTCTTATTTTGAATTGGCACATGATTTTCCAGTCACATTAAGTGCCGAATGGGAAATATGATCTTTTTTCTAATAATTTCTACACTTATTTAAAAAACAAAGGCTATAGCAATGGATTCACATGCCTTTGTCTTTGTTGGAATGGTTTAACTCATAGCTTTAGAGGAATAGTGTCAGTGATAATCAAGGTGTTTAATACCTTGAATTCCACTTAAGTCCAAATAATTACATATCTAAAGTCCTTTAGGGCTTGTGAAAATCCTTGTTTCTCTTTCTTAGTACACATTATGCCTAAAAACACATTTTTTGAATCACTAACAATATCCAAATTACAATTCCCATGTAGCATACATATGGTGGGTGTTATTTTATATTTCTCACCTTGATAATCCATGTCAAATAATTACTCTAATGAAACCATACCCTTTTGTATATTGTTATCTTTTAGATTTATGACCCTTACTTCATCCATTTCAGATTCATCTCTTTCATCTTTATTTATGATATGGGATTCAAATGGCTTTGTGTTTGTGATGAAGTTAATAATATGTTGGTCATCATTGAATAATTAAAAAATTTAGACATTATTTGAAACATAAGGAGTAGAGACAAACTCCACTTACCTCTTCAAATTAGAGTCAATTATTAGTTATAAGGTACTTATAGCTATTGCTAATACATCCACTATATGATTTCTTTGGCTAAGCATTATATAAATATTAAATACATCAAAACATTATAGTAAATTCCATACTTGGATATAGTACCTAGATAAACATATGTCATTATAAGTGTATTAGATCCTAAATTTTTTAACCATGAGCTCTGAGTCACCTAATACCTTCAAGTTATTGACTTTATTCCTAAGAGAATATTTAATTCCATGAACTAGTGCTTCATATTTAGCTACACTATTTTTGCATGCATATTTTTTACTTAAAGGCTAACAAATAATACTTTTCTCTTGGGTTAATGAGATAAATGTTGGCTCCATAACTACTCTTAGACTTAGAATCATTAAAATTCAAGATCCATAAGTGCTTTTCAATTATTTTTAGTAGATGTTAAGCGGTAGGTGATGATGAAACATTAACCTCTCTATGATTTTTCATTATATCAAATGTGTGTATATTATGTTCTTTTCTTGACAATGATCTTTTGGTTTGATTTTTAGTGGTACAGGTAGGTGATGGACTACTTAGAATGGAATTATTTTTATCCCAATAGCTTGAAAACATCTCTTTCCCACTTAAACCATCACGTTCCAACTTTATGATTTTTTACTCGGCATGTCTAATGATGATAATAACTAATGATAACATTATTATACATGAAGGAGAGAGTCCTATTAAGAATGAAGATGAATATCAAACCACTATCAAAGAGGTTTCAATCATGAAGGATTCTAATGAAGCCAAAGTAGAAAATTTTGTGTTTGAAGAGTTGTCTAAACCTCAATCTCATGTTGAACTACTTTCACACATGATGGGATAATAAGAAGAGAAAATTTATGGCCTTATACATCAAGTATATCATGTTTAAGAAGAATGTAAAGTTGAGAAAACTTTGATGACTCATAAGATTCAATTTGGGAAGGGCCAATTAGACATGACAAAAATCAAAATAGATACAAATCTAAATAAGACTCTTGGAGGGAAAGATGGAATGTTCTTGAAAGCTCCAATAGATACACTTGCTATCAAAAGAAGAGCTAAAGATGGTAGGTCATTTGACTATCTACATAATCAAGTGTCTATTGATAAGTATAATTCAAATGATGGATTTATTTCATGGAGAAAAAATGATGCAATAGGCACTATCTTTGACCCAGGTTAAAGCATTGGTGCAATGTTATTCACTTTAGTGTTTGAGGTCTTGTACATACTAGGATAGGTGTGATTTAATTATATTGTGTGTGTTTTCCCTAAGTGTTCTTAAGAATGAAATTTTGTTTAATTTGGTGTGTGTTATTATGTGTTTATTTATTTTTGTTTGGTGTGGTTTAGTGTTCTTTCAAAGGTAATTCAGTGTCAAGTATAGTGTATAGGTGACTCTATATCCCAATGGATAAGACAAGGATACTAGTCTTTGGCATAACTAGCTTACCACCCCTAAGAATTTGCCAAAAATGTTGACTAATTTGACCACAAGTAAAATTACGTCAACCCACTATATAGTTGAAAATTGTGTAAAATGTGCCCCATGGTCTTTATTGAGGTTAAACATTATGTTTTACCCTTGTCATTTTTGTCTTAAGGAATCTTATGTCATTTATGATACTTTTTGAGTTATTAAATGAACTTGTACAATTTATAAAAGAGGAAACATGTTTCAAAAGGATATCCAACATCCCATATGTTAGGTGCATGTTAGAGATGGTATTTTTGAACTAACAATTGCATATTCAACATGGAAAAGAGATCAGGTAGTTTCAAGTGATTTGAAGTAGTTGTACAACCTATACAATAGTTATGGCATGTGATAAGACTTAAAAAGTTTCTATTGAGATCCCTAAATCTCACTTCCTTTCTCAAGAATATTTGACAAGTCTAAAAATGATTAAAATTTATTTTCCTTTCCCATCACTCTCTTGAACAAGTTAAAAATGTCAACCGATTTCAACTTAGTATGAACAAGAGGAGGTGAGTTAGAGAAAGTGCACTTATTGGGTAATATTAATCCATTTTTACTTACAATTCATGGTATTATTCATAGTTTTTATTGTTTTTTCTTTATGAACCATTGCTAAGAGTGCTAGTGACTCTTTTTTGCATATACATTCCCATGGCCTTACATTTTCTCCCTTATTTAGATTTGACTGATCAAAACAAGTGGTGTAAGTGATCTATAAATATATTACCATCCTTATTACAAGCTTATAATTCTATTTTTCACATGTGTAAGTTAATAAATGAACATAGCTATCCCATTTTGTTCATAAAAGACACCATGGAAGGTGTAGATAGCGGTTCACCTATTATAAAGATTATTTTCTTATTTTGGTATTAAGAATAAAGGTAATGAATTATTTCATTTAAACCATCATTATATAGCGATCATTTATCCTTTGAATTATTATTCTCAATACTAGCATTGATGGAGTGAGAAGTCTAAAATGCACACACTATCAAGATCTCCCTACAACAACTACCTACAGTCAAGTGAAGCTAAGTCATGATCAGTCACATTGATGCAGTAAGAAGGTTTTAATGTTTTTAAAGGTTTAATAAGTGAAAATAGTAATACTAAGTTATTCAAATGGGTTATACATTGGTTTCAATAACCAATTAAACATATATAGTTCTATAATGTCAACACCTATAGGCAATCTCCAACAGTGGCCTAAATTCAATCCAAAAAGGTAGATTAGTGTTGAATAGGAGGTGTTTGAGTTGATTTGTAACCTTTAATTAGGCTTGGGAGAATAAATAATATCAAGGTGATAATGGTGAGTCCATAATATGGTAGACAAGCTTGGGTTCATGTCCATATATTTAGAAAGTTGTAATTGAGATAATTTACCTTAACTTCTCTGAATAAGGTATTTGCTCATACAAAAGTCATCTCTTGATAGAGTGTCTTCAGGTATGGATAGGCCTGATAGATTACATATTGTATCCAAAGACTAGGGGCAGTGTATTGAAATATATTAATGTGTTTAATAAAAATAAGGTGATGTAAGTAGGCTTTCAATTCAATCAAGTTCACACTAAAAATTTTCAGTAAGCTACAATGCGCTTGAAGCTAAAATGATCCTACAACATAATAATGACCTATAATGGAATGGATACATGGTTTATAATCATTAAATGATCTCATTAAGTTTTTAAATGGTCTCTAATGACTATAGGATGTAAATAAATTCATGCATATGACCACCTATATGTCTCATATCCCCAAACAACACTTATAGTCAATCTATAAACCCATAGTGTGTTGATAGTAGGAGATAAGAATCATGACCTAAAATTATAGTGAATATATTTGATTTTGAATTACCCAATGACCTAAAAATTATTTCAAGGAATGAAACACAATGATTAATCATAATAAAAACCTACATGAATCTCATTTTCCTAAGGTGAATGTCCATAGTCTACTATAATACAAAATAACCCATGCTAATGAAAGGTCTTGATTAAAACACTAAGATATAATATAGATGGACATGTTGAGACCAATATAATAGTGGTAAAATAAAATTCATATGATTATTAGATCAAATATACTAAACAAAGACAAGTTTTGGCCCCACATTCATCCTAAGGTTCTAGACTCTGTAGATAGTCACTAGGATTGAGAAGCTAGATTTAGGTTTTGGAGTGTTGAGAGAGTTACAGAGGTGATCTAGGTTTTTAAATTAGTATATATTATCACCAAGAACTAATATATACTCTCATAGTCTCATTTTGTACAATTAAACAAGGTATATTCCCTTTTTTATCTCAGATAGAGAGCACTCCTAATCAAGACAAGACTGTAGGCAGAGCACATGAATGAAGAATAGAGGAAAGGGAGAAAAAAAGAGGATATAAATAATAATTTTAGAGGTTAATATTAGTATTAATTATTATTAATAATCATATGGAGCTTTTAGAAACCACTCATAGGCATAAAAACATAGTTAGGCCTAAAACTAGGTCTAAGCCCTAATGATGCTCAACTTCACTTCTACGACCATATGAACCCTCCAATCCAATTTATAGACTTAAATGGAAGGTATAAGTTTTATCAATACCATTTAGTTACATAATAATAACATAGAGTGGTCAATTGGACCTAAAACCATCTTAGGGGTACATAGAATGTAAGAGAAAGCTTGATAGGCCATTTTCAAACACACATATATCTATGAACACATTACATGGTGCCTCAAGTATATATTGGTAGTTTAATATGATCATTAAATCCAAATTTGTGGAATTAGTTCTAAGGTTTGATGTCTAACCTTTATAAACTATCACTAAGAAGCAAAATAGCTCAAAACCCTCCTTAAACCCTTACTTAAGACCTGATGGAGAAAATATTGAAGTAATATGCACTAAGAGGGGATAATTTGGCCTTTAAAGTGTTTTATAATTTTATAATACTCTCTTATGATCATATACATCCATTTGGTTTATACTATCTCTTCTATGAACATGCTTATTTCAAGGTTTTCTATAAGTTTTATTGTGTTTTAAAGGCATAAAGGAGGATTAGTGGATGAAAGCTATTGAATAAGGTCTATAAGGACTTATTGTAACTCCTTATATTAATTTATCACCATAGATAAGCATGGAAATACCTCTACTACATAGTTCACTATAGGCAGTATTAGACAGATAGTGAAAATGACAAGTGACTGCCTAGTGAGAAGATGAAAAGGTTTATTTTTGGACCTTTTTAAGGTCCAAATCATGGAGTAGAAGGAAATTTGGTTATAAATATGTGTCATAACACCTATTCCATGTATTTTATTAAATAAAATCATGTCATATTTGTGAATACAAGTGTCAAAAATAAGGCTATCAATTAGGGAGGTATTTGATGACTGTCACACCCTATTTCCAACATCCTTAAGATAGTGCATGTGTCAAACCTTCATATCTTAGTTTCAATCTATCAAGTGATGATTCATCACGAAGGTATTTTAAATAGGTTTATTTGAGGTCTCTACACCAATTTGAAGAGTTTGTCATGCTTTAGATGGGCACTTATCCAATAAGACCTCATGGTATATTCTCCACTTTATTCTCCTACAATATAACTATTTATCACATCTTGACACTTATCCTTGTGACCCTTACACTTATATTATTCTATTTCTTCTCAAATTATCTATAAATTCAATCCTTTTTGGTTTTTTAAAGGAATCCACATCTCATATGACAAATCCTTACTAGTTTAAATATGGTATTTTTCCTTTGAAATAAATATTTCCAATCTAGTTTTGAGTCGCTGACTTTATTTTCTGAGTATGTGAAGTGGTGCATAGTGAAGTGTCTAGTGATAATTATTTATCCTTGCCTTCTCTTTAGTTTTCCATGTTTTATGCAAGTATTTCTCACTCTAACTAGTCACATGAAGTGTATTCAAATGCATTTGTCTATCTTTAAGTTTAAAGAGTAGCATTAGTGTCTACAATCTGACCTTTTGCTCACTCACCTTGAGTAGTACAATGCGTATCACCTCCATGTTTGAAATACTAATTTTGGAGCAATCTAAGATATTGAGACTAGTGTTTTGAGTTGTGTTTCTTAGTTCAAGTGTATGTTAGTATAGTGGAGATGATTCTAGTGTATCACTTCATTATCATAGGTTACTCTCATGTTATTTTTATCCTTTTTCATCCAAGAAAGTAATTAGTGTACATGATAAGCTATAAAAGTATAATATAGGGAGCTCCCTTAAACTTATAGGTTTAACTTTGGTATAGGTGACCCATAAGCCTAGAGTTAATCCAATGTTTCAATCAATATAGAGAAGGCTTGAATAACCTCTATAGAGTGCAAGATTTATTGACAATATTTTTGGCATACTTGGTGGGACTATTGTCTCAAGTACATCTTATAAAGCTTAATTTTGGTCTTGATAACATCACATCTACATACCGTCTTCTACTCAACATTTGGAGACTCCATTAAAGGTAATATCTAGTTGTAGACCAAGTTTTATCATTCCTTTGTTCATAATTCATGGTCCTTACTAGGTAAAATACTAGTAGAGGTATCAACCCCATAGACACACAAATCCAACCTAAACTCCCTCTTTAAGTTATAAATATTCAACCTATATTGAAATTTAAATAAAAATAATACTTTACAAGCCAACATGATCAATAGAGTGAAGAGGAACTTGAGGATAACATGGCCAAGTAGCATGTCTTCCCAATTTTTAACATTGAATTTCCCACATACCTCAATGCATATGATGATATACCTCCTAATGATAACAAGAGTGTTCCCATTTTCAATGGGGAAGGTCATGTCACCCAAAGTGAGAATATTAGGGACATCTCTAACTTATGTAGCTTTCATAATGTTACTAAAATCAATATTGTAATTAGACTACTTACCATGTCCCTTAGAGGAAAAGCCCTTGACTGATATAGGACATTTTTGGGAGTGTGTATCACCACTTAGAATTATTTTGGATATTTTTTGACCTCAAAGTTTGAATACAAAAGTGATCACACATCACTCATTAATCATCTCAATGTAATTCAAAGAGGTCTTAAGGAGACTATACATGATTTCAAAGAACTTAGCATAGTTTACCTCCTCCCATGATACCACCTACAAGATTTATTTTTCCTACATATATAAGGGTTATTATAACTAACATATCCATCATGTCATAGTCCATGAGTGGTTAAACCTTACCTAAAGCTTATAACCTATCCATTAGAGCTAAGAATGGCCTAATACAAGCTGGTAAACTACCTCCAAAAGTATCCATGCCTCTTCTACCCAATATGTCTACTGATAATCCAAATATTGATCCAATTATAAATGCAAACACCATGTCTAGAGCTTTCCCTAAGAAGTTAGAAGATACCATTAATTTGAAAGCAAGATCCAATGCCTTTGAAGCTCAAGTTAGGAAACTAAATATGCATTATGGAGTTAACCAAAACCCCTCCCCCTATCCTCAATAATTAATAGGTTCCCACCTCAAAAATATGGTCAAGGGAGAGGGAAAGGATATCCTAACTTTAATAGGCCACCCAATACATATAACATAACCTCTACTTCCAACACAAAAGCTATGGTTCTAGTCTATAGTAGTTTGGTCCAAGAAAACGAATGGTAGAAAAGACAATACATGGATGCCAATCAAGATGGAGGTCAAGACTTGGTTTCTCAAGGAGGATTTACTCAATATTCAAAAAAATATGAGAATTATATGCAAGAAAATGAAGGATGATAGTCTCAAAAAGTGAACCTTTCAAACTTCTTAGTGGAAGACACATTTGTTCTCAATAAAAATACTTTAGTTGCATCTAATACTAGATATAAGAGGAAATATTTTGGAGATATTCATGATGTTGAAATAAGTTCAAGTAATCCTCTTACAAGTTAGTAAGGTGTGAGTCCAATTGTGATAGTCCTTACAACTTTTTCACCTATCCAAAATTATAATTTATGAAGGGTGACTCAAAGTGATTCAATACCTCAATATCAAAGCACTTCTTTGTCTTCAAGATTGTAGTAAAAGGTGAGTGTTCCTAATTTGAATATTTTTTATTATTTTAAGATTACTAAGATTATTTTATATCTTTGTAAAGTGCTTCACATGCCTAGTCAAAAATAACTTCTTCAAGAGTAGTTATCCCAAATTCACACTAGTCCTTAACCATCAAGACATGGTTATGTTTTCATCACTAATTATCCAAGTCACATTGTTGATACCTATTCCAAATATAAAAATCCTCCACCCTTCTACCTCACTCTCATTTTGGGAGACAAGCTTGTTCATAATTACATTGTGGATAGTGGGCAAGTACCTCAGTCATGCCCAAGATTGTGGCAGATAAATTGGGTTTAAAATATGAACCATATAGTAAGGGAGTGATAAAACTTAATGGGAAATTAGATAATTTAGTGGGAATTGTTAAAGTTTTGATATTTTTCTTACATGATTGTCTAATCTTCCCAATCCTTCAAGATATAATAGTGGTTGATCTGCCTACTCACTTTGCTATCTACCTTTCAATGTATTTCATAGCCAAGATAGGAAGTTATATCTAAGTTTATTGGTCCTTCTTGGCCTTAAATACAAGGCATGGATCAAATTTAACTATTAGGACTCAACCATTAGCTAAGTTTCATATTGATCCATATGTGGAAGTAAGCTCCAATCTTAATTATATAATCAATGATCAAGAGGAATCTATTATGGATGATGGAGTATCCTCTATACTTAAAGGTATCTCTAAAATTTTCATATATGAGTATGTTGAAACTTATGTACATGATCCATACACTTTAATTAAGTATAATAATCATGGAACATACATCATCCATGAGGAAGGTGACAAAAAATCTAAGGTAAACATTGATAATTCTTTTCCACAAGCTATTAAAGGTAATTAATTTATTCATATGCATGATGATGATGATCTAAAAATTATGGTGGATCAATATGATGAGAAATAAAATTCCATTCTAACTTCACAATATGCATAAGTCCATGAAGGTGGCATCCATGAAGAGGAAGATGACCTATGGTAGTAGTTCCATGTCATAGTTCAAGAATTTGAACAGCTGAGTAAGTAAATGTGTCCTCCTAAGAAACATGAATCTTATGATAAATTTATTTATGTGCCTAAAAAACATGAAGGAAAGTTTGATATTGATCATGAATATTAATATCAAACCACTATCAAATAGGTTTTAGTCATGAAGGAGTCTAATGAAGCCAAAGTAGAAAGTTTTATGTTTTAAGAGTTATTCAAACCTCAGTCTAAAGTTAAAATAATTTTAGACATGATGGAATATAAATAAGATAAAATTTATGGTCCTATACATAAATTATATCATGTTAAATAATAAT
This sequence comes from Torreya grandis, assembly GCA_037957365.1. NCBI lineage: Eukaryota > Viridiplantae > Streptophyta > Pinopsida > Cupressales > Taxaceae > Torreya > Torreya grandis. Next base: position 4,399,932 of record JARHVA010000323.1, read on the forward strand.
TTAAAATTGAGACAACTTTCATTACTCCCAAGATTCAGTTTGGGAGGGACCAATTAAACATGATAGAAATAAAGGTATATGTAAAGCCAAACAAGACTCTTGGAGGGAAAGATGGAGTGTTATTAAAATATATAAGGGATAAAATTGAAATTATAATAAGATATAAACATGGTAAGTCATTTTATTATCTACATAAGCAAGTGTTTATTGATAAGTATGCTTCACATGATGGATTGCTTTCATGAAGAAATAATGATGAAAGAGGCATTATTTTTGACCTAGGTTGAATCAATGGTGAATTTTTATTCACCTAAATGTTTAAGGTCTTATAAATACTATTTTATGCTCAATTTTCACCCCCGAAGAGAGTCATTTATGATCCCTCCAAATGAGATACACAATGGGAACAACCCCAAGCTGCGGGTCACCTATAATGGGGTTAGACCTCTAAATAAGGTTGACTTCCTCTTGATGTTCACCTAAACTAATGAAAATAACTAATAAAATTTTTAGAAAGGTTTTAATGGATCCTAATAAGGATAAAATGGGTGATGCACCAAATTTAAAATGGACACTCATACAAGCTTGAACCCACACTAGATCAGCATAAGACAACTATAGCTCACATAACTTCATAATCTCAATAATTGCATAGATATTTCATAGAAGAGGTTAAAAATATAACACTAATATGGACCTGAAATTTATCTTAAAAATAATTTCAAAGAGGAAATCAAAAGGACATTAAACTATGAAGACTCTCCTTCACAAATTCACCATACACAATCATACTAAGCATTGATTAAAGATAAGAGATAGGTGAAGAGTTGATCCTATTACTTCAAAAGGAAATTCTTATAATATTTTTATAGGGTTTAACCTTATAAAATGAGCACACTTTTACAAGAGTCTCAATAATTATCCTTGTCCCATTAAATAATGATTTTTTTAAGATCTAAGAACCCCTGTAATCGGGAAGAGACTAGGATATATAGAAGAAATGAGAGAGAAATAAAGTAGGAGCATACCATTAGAGAGGGAACACATGTGTTGAATTATTAATTAACCTTGATATGCCATCCTTTATGCTCCAATGAATTCCTTTACACCTTTTTGATGAATCAGGACACTACTTATGGCTTACCAAGTGGGAAAGTCCCCAAAGTTTCCAAAGATGTATTGAATGCACTTAGCTACAAGTCACAACCACTAGATCCTTTTCTTTGATCCTTCATGCCATCTCCCACTATACACAAAAATTTCATGCTGATGGATTTGATAGAATCATGGATTCATGTTTTTTAGGTAGTTGTTTATCAAAAATAAGGCCATGCTAAAGGATGAGACCCTCTACATAGTCATAGACGTTTACCCTCAATCAAATCTGGACCTGGATATTTTTTATAGATGAAAAACCAATCTCCTTTATTATTTTTCCTATAAACACTTATATCGATGTAGACCTATAGACTTCATATCCTCTTTTGATCTTCATTAGGTCTAAAATAACTAATTTTATGTTTGATTATCCATAAAAATTGAGAGCTCATCATATACAAGTATTCTTTAAAGAATGGTGAACATAGTCTCATAATGAACCCTATATGCCACAAGCCTTTGAACTAGAGGTCTATTTTTAACCCCAATGGTGCCCCTTTATCATTAATCATATTGACTATATCAACATGTCCCTTTAATGGCATTTAGTTGATCTCCAATAGTGGAATGATGACCCCTATAGTAATTAATTTCCTTAGTTTAACCATGGTCACATGTTAAACCTCCCATCAGAGATCCTTTGGTATTTTGACTTTAAACCTTGCTCATTTATTTTATTATACAAAATGTATTCAAATCATTGATTATCTTGGGAGCCTAACAATTTAATGACACTTAACAATCTCTCACCTATCCTTGAGATAAATTTATCCTATTGACCTCACTCTCACTATTAGATAATTAAGTATGAATGAATGTAAGACCTTGATCTAGATCTATTAACTTTCTAACTTTAACTAGCATAATTGGATCATAATGTATGAAGCAATACAAGCCTTCAATTTCCCTGGGCCTACTTTCCTACCAATTCATACACAATATTATATCTTCAATAATATTTAGTGATGCTCATTTATCTAGATTAGACACACCTTTGTAAATTGCCTTACGCCATTTGATCTCTACTTAGTGAATCTACACCATTAGATCTTGTCCAAATTGTATCCTTTAAAGGGATTTTAACCTTTTGACTCATTTGAATCTAGTGAAAACCATTATATCTTTGTTTTAAATATGCAAGCTCATGTATACTATTAGATTGTATCAAATTCAAACATTTTATGGATTTTTTAATCCAAATGGTCATTTTGTGAAGCTCAAACTTTACACTTGCATGAATGTCCCACCCTACAGGTCCAACTTTGGAACTCCATAACTTGAACTAGAAATCTTGCACAAATATGAAACTTATAGAGCATGTTATTGGAATGAATAAATCCATAGTGCTATAACCTTTTGGCTTGCAGTGTTTCTTAACTAGACTTATAAAATTCACAAGTGAACTAGTTTGCTCTATTTTTTTGTGACATCTTAATGATAGTCTGGTTCATTTAGACTAGTTCTTGATCCTTTGCTTAAATATCCAAGGCTTAAATGAACCCCTTAGGCTTATATAAACCCTACTTCATGATCCTAAATGTTATGACCACTATGGAGACCTGCTTTCTTGAATTTGGACAAACTAAACTTTAAGTTAACTTAAAGTGTTTCAACAAAATTATAGGTTTCATGAGATAGTTTCTCTTACTATTAGATCCTTTGTTCAAAATGAACTCTTCTCAGCCTCCTAATTCACATTAAGACCCCTTGAATATTTACTATAATGTCAAGTTCTATATGTAAACCAAAATTAGCCAACATTTTTGGTGACATCCTGGGGTTGCATGCCTGCTATTCAAGATTAGTGGCCTTAAATCCATCCATTAGGCATATGGAGTCCCAAGTATTATCTCTAATGATCATGAAGATAACATAAGGCTATCCCTATTTTAAATATTATTTCAAAGAAAAAAGAAAAAAATAAAATAGAAAAACAAAGTGACCAAGACACTTATTGAAAAGGAAACACACAATAGGAATAAAATGTGCACAAGGCACTTGGAGGAAAGCTTTAAAATCTACTCTAATATGTACAATATGATACAATGGATGCAATGATTCTAATAACAAGGCTTCAAATTAATTCCATTGATTGGGATGGGTAATACCTCTCCATCTAGTTAGGAAAGATGAAAAGCATTATTTTCTTTTTATGCATGGATCAAATAAGGACCACTCCACAAGCTATCAAACTTGGTATGGTTGTTTGGGTTGGCCTTATTTGAGTTCCATTTGAGGACTAGGTTCCCTTCCTTGAAGCTCCTTATTGTATCTCTCTTTTTAAAGGATTTTTGGACTTGAGCTTGATTTGATTCCAAATTTTTCATAGCAAGGTTCTTGGTTTCTTCTAGCTCTATGAGGTATATCATCCTCACATTCATGGGTTCATCCTCCATCAACTCAAGCTGATGGGATAATTCTAATGTAGGTAGCTCAAGAGAGATAGAAAACTTGGCTTCCCTTCCATACATAAGAAAATATGGATAATTTCCAATGAAATCTTTAGGAGTCACTTTGTCAGCCCATAAGGTTGTATTTAACTTGGTATGCCATGTTCTTTGATTCTCTTCCATGGTCCTCTTAATGATACTTAATGAATGATATTTTGTGGAATCTACCAATCCATTTCTTTGAGGATAGTAGTTGGAAGAGGTTTTGAGGTAGATGCCTAGTTTGAGAGCCCACTCACTTATCTTCATACTAAGGAATGCAAGTGAATTATCTAAAATTATGGTGGCTAAGACACCAAACTTGGTCACAATGCTATCATAGAAATATAGAATTATACCCTCATTAGCCTCTTTCAAAGTAATGGCTTCTACCCACTTGGTGAATTATTCAGTTGTAGTGAGCACCTGTTTATGCCCTACACTTGATGGTGGATTGATCATCCCTATGAATTCTAACCCCCATTACATGAAGGGTTTCTCCACATGAATTGGATTGAGTGTAAGGGCTACTAATTTCTACTTTCCTACAAAGAGAGCACACTTCTAGCATTTTCCAACCCATGCATGAGCATCCTTGAAAATATTGGGCTAGTAATAACCAACCCTCATCACCTTTGTTACTATTGTTCTAGGTAAAAAATGCCCTCCTACTAGTCCATAATATAAATGCTCCAAGAGTTTGGTCACTTGATTATCATCTATGCATCTAAGGAGTACCCTATTAAAATCCTTTCTAGAAAGGTCACCATCAACCAATGCACAAGGTATGGATTGAATCCTAAACTACCTTCTTTTGGCTTTATCCAAACCTTGGGGGCATTCTCTTGTTGTCAATAAGTGAGCCATATCTTAAAGATAACTCTTTTGAAGTGGAGGTGCACCTACTCATGAGTTGTCTTGGGTCACCAAAACAACTTCATTATCCTCTTGGAGATCTTTAACCATGTGCTTACATAAGCCCTTACCTCTGACCAGCTTAGTGACCTTGATCTCCATATCATATTCTATGACTTTGGTGATCCAACCTCCTCTTTTCTAATTTAAGTCTTTGTGAAGGAGGAAGTCCCAAACTCTAGGATGAGACACCATAAGATGAACCCTGTTGTTGAAGAGCATGGGTATAATATTATTGAGAATCTTCAAGGCTAAAAGAACCTATTTTTAAATGAAAGTGTACCTTACCTCATATCTCTCTATCCCTTGACTAAAAAAGGCAATTGGTTTCTCCATTTCTTCATTATTCTTATGCATCAATATAGTTGATATGTTGTCAACATTGGCAAAGGTGTACAAGATGTATTCCTTATAGAAGTCAAGATTTAAGAGTGAAGGTGTTTAGGTAATGGATTACTTGATTCATTAAAAATCTACCTTGCCTTCATCTGACCAAGCAAACACTTGGATCTTCTTTAGCATGGTGGTGATGGGTTTCACTAGGTTTTTAAAACTAGGTATGAACCTTATCACAAAGTTGAACTTTCCAAGAAAGCTCTAGATCACCTTCTAGTGCTTTGGTAAGGATAATTCTAAGATAACACTTTATCATAATTAATGGATAATCCTTATTTTTAAAAAATATGAACCATTAGTTCACCTTTGAGCATAACAAACACACATTTCTTGGGATTTAAATAGATCCCATACTCTTTGCATCTCTAGAATATTGGGCTCAGATGGTCTATGTGGTTGGAGAAAACTATGATGTCATTTAAGTAGACCAATACCATTTGATTTAGTAGTCATTAGAAGTCCATGTCTATTTCTCTATAAAAGGTTCCCCTAGAATTGGACAATTCAAAAGGCATCTTTTGGTAAGCAAATGTGCCCCACTTGGTGGTGAAGGCAATCATATACTAGTCCTCCCTCACTAACACTTGGTTATAACTTGAATACCCATCTAAGAAAGAGAAGTGATCTAAACCAACTAATATTTAGAGGATTTATTCCATGGATGGCAAGGGGTATTGATCTTTCAAAGAGACCTGTTGTGGTCAACATACCCCCATTTCTAAAAAATGGGGACCCATGTGTCAAATTATGAAAAATTGTAATTTAAAATTGAAGATTCACTTGATTAGAGTGTCATTAGAATGATTTCAAATTATTTTTATTTTAATATCATCCATACTTGTTTTGGTTATCATATGTGTTCATGGTTCTGGTTTGCCCTTATCTAAAGTGCTAACATTGGATCTCTATGTTTTAAGTTGCAGGTCCAATAAGGTCTACTTAGAATGAACAATGCTTAGGTTTCATGATTTAATGTTAAATTAACTCTTTACTAACCTTTGGTTTGTTAGATTCATATTTGAATATATAAACACTTAATTGAAGTTTAATCTAAGTACTTGATTTGAATATGGTAGGAACTTTTTACATAGTAACATTTTAAATAGTGCTATGGGTTTAGTTTTTTTTAATTTCTTAAGGCTTATTCATGTTTTTCAACATGACCAAACCTTAGTATAAAATATGTGCTTAGTCCTTTTTATGTCCCAATCCCCCCTTTTAAAACTTTTTATTATTCATGTGGTCTAATCTAAACATAAAGTCCTTTTTTATGTTTCTAACTACCAGGTTTTTTTATTTCGAACATATATTTTTGTGTTTTTTCCTTCAGAGCATTGTTCCAAACAAATTACCCTTCAAGGATTATATTTTAGATACTTTATCCAAGTAATTTTAGGTTTTTTTTAGGAATTATTTTGATACTTATGTAATTGGCCTATGTTGAAATTATTCCTTCGGACTTATCTATGTCAGGATAATTATTTCAGACATTTTATTTGAAACATTTTTCCCATGGACTTATTCTATGAAAAAAATTACCTGATAGAATTGCCCTTCAACCTCTTTTCACTTACCCTTCAGCATATTTTTTTCAAGCTTATTATTTTTTTGAAATTATCCTTTGAATCTTTTGTTCTATAAGAAATCACCCTTTAGAACTTTTGTTCTACAAGAATTTGCCTTAATAGAATTATCCTTCAAACCTTTTAAAAGTATCCTTCAGCATATTTTTTTTGGACTTATTGATTTTTAAAGTGACCTTTTTGGGCTTTTTATTTCAAACATTTTGTTTGATATAAAAAGCTTGAAACATATTTTCCATAGTAATTTTTTTGAAACCTACCTTTCAAGCTTTATAAAAGTACCCTTCAGAAGTTTTGTCAAATGCCTCTACCCTACAGACCTATATTTCAAGTTTTTTGTCAAGGCTTCTTTTCCTGATAGAATTTCCCTTTGGCCTCTTTGAATTTACCCTTTGGCACATTAATTTGGACTTATTATTTTTTGAAATAGACCCTTCAGGCTCTTTATTTCAGATATTTTGTCTAACACAAAAAGTTCAAAACATCTTTCTCAAAACAAATTATCCAAATCAAAATAAGTACCTTATATGTATATTTGCTAAAGTCATTTTGTCTTTATATTTGCAGGAACAGAGTGAACTAGAAAATGACAAATGGAAAGATTAGTAGATAGTCTTGAAGATGACATTAAATTTGATGGTTGCACATCCATCAATGATGTTCATGTGTATGTCAAATGATAGTCAGATGAATGCCAAATTTAAGATATCTGGTTGGATCCAAATAATTTGAAGATATATGGTTTACATTGATCCATGTAGGTTGATTTGATGATGTGAGATCGATACTAAATTTTCAAAGGAATGAGGATGTGATAAGTGTCACCACCATGGGAAACCAACCAAAAGATCTAATGGAGTGCATTTTCCTAGATAGAGATGATCTAACAAAGCATGATTGAGTTGGACTTTTTAAAATAGCTTAAAACAAACATAGTAATGACACATATCATAACCACATAGAACATAGTCAAGATATCTAATGGAGTTCAAATCCTAGGATCAATCTCAATGACCTAAGCCAATCTATGCAAGGTTAATCTAATGGTACAATATGAAGGGAGGATTTTTAAAAAGGTAATGGTCATTATGTGAACATTGATGAATAGTTTTGTTGTAAAAGCAATAAGGACTAAAGATCCAATCAGTCACTAGTGAGTAATTTAATATAAGTTCATAGCCACATGAAATCTGTAGAGCACATTGTCTATAAACCAATTTATTTTAGAATATAACAGAAAATATACATGTCCTACTCACTTATACAAATGTAATTAGATGAGACTGACTGACAAGCTACTTTGTATCTTATAAAAGGTTAATTTTCAATTTTCAAAAGGAGGAGGGAGTTCTTAGAACCAAATTACTTTACAAACTTTGATAAATTAATATAAGAAAGGAATTCTACAAATTCTTCCATATTTTCTTGTGTGAAATGTTATATGGTTTCTCTCTCAGTTATCTAATTTCACTTTCAGATTTGAATGGTTCTTATGGATTTTGTATGTGTATCTTGAATTTAGAGTTGTTAATTTTTTCCAATGCTAGATTAGTTAAAATTTCTTAATATTATTTCATCTTCTACACTCCTTTTGCATTTAGGATAATGTTGTTTGCTTGTAGGAGTGAATCTTTAAAGTGAGCCTAGTTTTTATTTGCATCATTTCATACCTTCTTTAGAAGTTTGCTTGATGTATATTTTGATTTGGTCTTAATTTGTTTCATTTCATACATTGGTTAAATGCATGTCTAGATGAGATTTGCACTTTTTCATAATTTCTAGAACAAAGACCAACAACACATCTCTTTTCTGCCCTACCCTTCCTTTTGCTTCTTTTTTTAATTGAATCACCTTAGTTTACTTGTCATTATAAATATCCATTTTAGTTTAGTTATTAGATTAGTTATTGATCATAATTCATTATTCTTAGCATAATATACTGCATATTTGACATAGATCTACTATTTGACCATGGTGGCTCCCAACCACCAAGTTTTATAAATATTGTGGAATAGTCACTTGTTATGCCCTTATTCCACCAACAGATAATAGGATTATCACAACCCATAAATCATGCATTGAATTCCTAGAATTATAAAATGATAAGTGTTTATTAAACACTTTAGGTACCTATGGTACAGATTTAGGCATCAACAGATAGAGCTTTGTTGGTGTTAAAAAGTCCTTAGCTAGATCTTTGTGGATCTTTAGAATCTTTGCTAATTTTGGTGTGTTTTGATCAAAAATTGATGTATTATTTGCATGTGTGTTTATTTTAGCATATTTATGTAAATATAATTGATCTTGATATTCTTAGACTAATATTTATGCTTCCTTTAGACAAAGATTGATATTCTTTGGAGATCCATGGACATTCATGCAAAGGTAGTTTATGTTTTGTGTATTCCTCATGTTTAAGGTTAATAATAGAAATTTTATACAAAAATTGACTGCTTCTTTGCAAATTTGAGTTCATTCAAGCTTAAAGATGTAAATATCCCTCTCATTCATCAATCTAGATGTATCTTTGAGATAATTTAGTTAAATATAGTCTTGATTTATAGGTATTTGTGAAAATTTGGCTCAATGTGCAACTTAATCATTATAATTTGCAAAAGTTGATTTGATGCATCATATTTTAAATAGGTTTCAAGGTCATAAGCTATAATTACCCAAGGTGAGGCTTAGGTAAGTGAAATTCCCAAGTCTCAAACACTTCACCAATTCAAGGTACTCATGTGTTTAAGGTATGGCTTGGCTCTGTGGTTCTTCAATCAATGTGTCAGGTATAATACATGATCTCCCTAAAAACCTTGAAAGGTATTTACCTTCTTTCAATCCTAATGGAGTTATCAATGTTGAAGAATATGTTGAAATATTTAAGGCTACTTTGAGACTTATGAATGTTATTCATAAGGATGTAGCATGTATATTTTTCCCATTTACTTTCAAATATGCTACATATAAATGGTTCCTTAACCTTCTAGAAGATTATATTGCTATCTGGAATGATTTTAACAAGATCTTTATTAATCAATTTGGTAAAATCATTAGCCCATGCATTTTGTATTATAAATTCACCATAATTAAAAGAGATGTTAATAAACCATCAGAGCCTTTAATGCTTGGTTCCAAAAAATGTTTAGTAGAATCATAGCCCCTTATAAAACCAATGAAGCTTAGTCTTAGAAATTTATAAGGATTATATAAATCCCATGACCTCCATATTCCTAAAATTGTCTCTTCTAGTCATAAACACATTGACCCAAGCCTACTCTAAAACCATGATCATTATTGACCAAATGTAGAACTATTATAAACCTATGATATCTCTTCTCTTTATTTTGTTAGTGTATTAGTTGATATGGATGTATATACTTTATAAGTTATCTTGTGAGCATTTTTTTAATCCCACATTTATGGGAAGTAGTAGTTGCTTATATTAGAGTTTATATATAAGTAAGTGGTGAGACCAATGAAGGCATCCATAGAATTATTGTATTGATCTTCATCAAAGGAGGTTGTTCCCTCGAAGTGGCCTATGATCAATTCAATCTTTTCAAGCATTATATCATATTTAATTTATGCTACTAATTCCTATTATGTTGTGCATTTTTATTAATTATTGCAGGAGGATCCTCTCATCTGGTATTAGAGCACTTTCTAGGGTAATTTTTTTCTTCAAAAATTCTTAAATCTATTATGCTACATACTTCATTTCAGTAAATTTTCAAAAAATATTAACTTTATTCTACTACATAATTAAGTAATTTTTAATAATCTGTATTAGATTAGGGTAAAAAATTGACTACATAACTATGGGAAGTGTTTGGGTAAAATCCATAAAACTCATCATTAAGAGTACCATAAGAAAACCAAAGTAGTTGGCCCATTGAGAAGACCTACCAGTGAAATAGGTAATGGCCCCTTCTCGATTGAGTAGTTCCCATCCATGAGGAAAACCAAGTGTTGCTGCTTAGAGGTAAATCTGTGGCCAAATTTTTTTTGGAGAGAGCTACTCGCTTAGATGGCATTGGTGGCCAGAGTGATATTTTTAAAAACCTTGGGTAGTTGTTAAAAATTGGGGCCCATTTTTATCTAATTTAGAATATTTTTAGCAGACTCAAAAAAATCAATCAGTAAAGTATCTGTAGACTATCAAAGGACTTACAAATAGATATTTGATAGAAACTAAAATTTGAAAACCATCTATAGAGTATCAGTAGACTCTCATAGGATTTACTACTAGATAGAAAATAGAACAGAGAAATTTAAAAAATTGCTTTTTTGCAATATCTCTCCATCTGTAGCCCTGTTGATCCTCAGACTTAATTTAAAAACCTAATATTATATTCCTTACATTTTCTTCCTTAAGGTCCTATATCCTAATTCCATTCCAAATTCCCTTAAATCTCAATTTTTCCATAACTTATATTTTTATCTATTTGCCTCAAAAGTTTTCCATAGTGTTCATCTTCTCTTTCTACTTCTTTGTCCCTCTATGACAAGTTTTATAGTTTTTCCATTTTCACTCCTAAAATTTTTCACCTTCATCAATCATACTCCCACTACAAAAAAATTATTAAAATCCCCTTTACCCCTTGCATTTTCTCCCAAATTCAAAACTTTCCTTACTAAACGTGTCTTAACTCTAGTTTTCCTATCCATTGTAAACAAAAATGTTATTTGGGTCATGGTAGTAACCCAAATAGGAGCAAAAAACATTGAGGATGAAATTTTCACCCTCAAGAATTACATCAAAGATCTTGATGAAAAAATTATCAACCTCAGTCTTCAACATACCACCATGAACAATAGACAACATCTAGAGTCTTCTTCAGATAGTAGGTTTTTTTCTTCCATCAATTATTATGGGCCAAAGCTTAATTTTCCTTGATTAAATGGTGTATATCCAAATAGATGGATCTATCAGGTAGAACAATATTTTAGTCTGCATAAAAAATTTGATGCCAAGAAGGTCCCAATTACATCCTTTCACTTGGAACTTAAAGTCCTTCAATGGTATCATTGGTATACAAAGGCTCATGATGAACCCATATAGATCAATTTGTTTACCCTCATTTTACAATGGTTTGGCCCTACTACTTTTGATGACTTCACTGAAACACTCATTAAACTTCACCAAACAAAAAAAAGTGAGAGAATATTAAACAAAATTTGAAAAATTGGCCAATCACACAAAGAGATTATCTGATGAATTCTTTAAGATTTGCTTTGTCAGTGGATTGAAGGATGCAATTTGATCTGAGGTTAAAATGTTTTAGCCTAGCACAATGATGGAATCCTTAGGTTTGGCTAAGTTGGTAGAGGATAAGATCACAACTTAGCAGTGATTCAAATCTAATTTTTATCCATTAAAAAATATAGCTCCATAATGATCTCAAACAACACTATCCCCTAGAACCACTCCTATCAAGCATTTGATTGAAGCAGAGATGCAAGCTCATAGAGAAAAATAACTATGTTATAATTTTGATGATAACTTCACTTAGGGACATCGATGTGTTGAGAAAAATCTCTACCTATTGGATGTTTACTCTACACCTAAAACTAAAGATTAGGAAGATGTTCAGGATATAATAGATGATCCAAAATAATGTTAGCTAATTATGGAACTTGATTCTTAGGAAGACCAACCAGAGATCTCTCTCCATGCCTTAGTAGGAGTGATTACCCCAAAAACCATGTAGGTTAGGGGTTAATTCAATAATCTCCCTCTTACAATAGTCATTGATTCTGGTAGCACTCATAACTTTGTTGACCCTCAGATCACCAAACAGGCTAATTATTTTATCCATCCTTACTATAAATTTGAAGTCATGATTTCCAATGGGGGCACATTACCTTGTAAAGGGAAGTGTCACAATGTGTGTATCTCTATTGAATATTATAACTTGTACTCCAACATGTTTGCCTTTCCCTTAAGTGGATGTGATGTTGTTTTGGGAGCCTAGTAATTATACACACTTGGACTCATCTTATGGAATTTCACTAAACTTTGGATGCATTTTTTAGACAATGGGAAAACACACACATTGAAAGGCTTAAAACCAAGATCTCTTAGAATCATAAGTTTACATCACATGGAAAATCTTCTTAAGAAGAATTCACATGATGTCATTTCCCAACTCTATTCCATTTGAATGAAACCATCAATAGTCTCCACTACTCATTCTGATATATAAGCCATTCTATAGAGGTATGCAATTGTCTTTGTTAAACCAATGGGATTACCACCTTCATGACTAGAGGACCATTGTATTTAGCTCCTTCATAGAAGTGTTCCTCCCAACATCAAGCCTTATCACTACCCATTTTAACAAAAGATCATGATCAAGATACTCATTCCAAATTTACTGAATCAAGGCATTATTCACCCCAATACCAACCCATATTCTTCCCTAGTTATTTGTATCCAAAAAAAGATGGGTCACGACACCTCTACATTTATTTTCATGCACTTAATCACCTTAAAATCAAGGATAAGTTATTGATCCATTTTATTGATGAGATTCTTGATGAGCTTCATGGCACTCATTTTTTCTCCAAGTTAGATCTCTACTCTAGATATCCCCAGATCTAACTTCATGAGGATGATATCCCTAAGATAGATTTTTGCATGCATGATGGCCACATGAGTTTATGGCCATTCCCTTTGCCCTCAATAATTCTCCTTTAAAATTCTAGGCATTGATGAATAAAATATTTTTATCTTACCTATGGAAATTCAATTTTGCCTTCTTTGATCATATCTTGATCTATAGTAAAACATGGTCTAAGCATCTCCAACATCTGGAGATCATACTAAAACTTCTCTTTGACCATCATTTTTGTGAAAAATAGTCCAAATTTACTTTTGGCTAGAATGAAGTGGAGTAACTTAGACATATTATTTTAGCCCAAGGGGTTCAGGTGGATCATACAAAAATAGTTGCCATGATAAATTAGCCATATCCTCAGACACTGAAGAGCCTTTGTGGTTTTTTAGGTATGAATGGATACTATCATCAATTTGTTAAGGATTGAAAGAATATTATATCTCCACTGAAAGTGATGTTGAAAAAGGATGATTTTACTTGGACATAAGTTATTGAGTATGTATTTAAAGAATTGAAATAAGCTTTGTTTACAACACCTATTTTATCTATGCTAGATTTTGTTAAGACCTTCACTATCAAGAGTGATGCTTGCAGTAATAGACTTGGTGCTATTCTCCTCCAAGAAGGATTCCCTATTTCATTCACTAGAAAATCCCTTTTGAGTAATAATTTAGTGATCTCTACTTATAAGAAGGAAATGATGGCCATTTTACATGTAGTATAGAAGTGGCGTCCATACCTATTAGGAAATCATTTTTACATCAAAACTAATCACCAAAGTCTAAAATATTTCCTAGAAAAACATGTCTCTACCCTATCATAATATAAATGGGTTATCAAACTCATGGGTTATGACTATGATATCACTTACAAGAAGGCTAAGGATAATATTATGGTTGATGCTCTATCTCGCATATTTGTAGACCAAGCTTCCCTTTCAAATATTTCTATGCTTATTATGAATTGGTTAAACATTGTATTGTAGGGGTATGTCAATGATGCCTCATTATATTAAATCATTCAATAGTTAGCCACTAAACCTGTAGTTGTACCATATTATTCTTAGGATGGTACTTCTATACAATACAAGGGTCATCTAGTGTTTCCCCAGAGCATAGATCTTTAGCAGGTTGTATTTTATGAACTCTATGCTTTCCCATCCTTAGGGAACTTAGGGTTTCTCAAAAATTATGAGTGAGCATGATGAAACTTCTTTTTGAAGGGAATGAAAAAGGCAATTCAACATATGGTAGTTGAATGTGATACGTGCCAATGCAACAAAAGTGAAATAACACTCATCCATGGATTGATCAAACCCTTTTCCATCCATACCAAGATTTGGATAGATATTTTTATGGATTTCATTAAGATGCTCCATAAATATAAAGGTAAAAAGGTGACCTTGGTTGTGGTTGATCACCTCTCCAAATATAGTTATTTTTTGTGCCCTCAACCATCCCTATATTGCCTCCATAGTTGCATAAATTTTCCTAGACCAGAATTTTCTATCTTCATGGCATTATTTCATCTATTGTCTTAGATCATGATGCAACCTTCATTGACCATTTTTGTAAAAAACTATTTCAACGCATTGATACCCAACTAAAGATGAGTTATGGGTATCATCCACAAATGGATGGCCAAACTAAAATTATCAACAAATGCTTGAAATTTTTCCTTCCTTGCTTCAACTCAAAATGATAACATCAGTGGGAAAAGTGGCTCCCTCTCATTGAATGGTGGTACAATACCTCCTACCACATGTCAATGAAAATGACTCCATATGAATCAGTTTATGGTTAAGCACCACTAGTGTTCCTTCTATACACCCCCAATAGTTCATCATTTTAAGAAGTTGACATGATTCTCTAAACCTAGGATCATATCCTCAGTGCCCTATGGGATAATCTTCATATGGCACAAAATCAAATGAAACAATAGCTAGATCAACACCATTTTGATTACACTTTTCAAGTAGGTGATATGGTTTTTATTCTCTTGCATCCCTACAAGTAATCCTACCTAAAAATAAAAGGGCATCATAAGTTATCTCCCAAGTTCTATGGGCCCTATAAGGTTATTAAAAAGATTGGGTCAATTTATTATAAGTTGGATCTCCCATCTTATTCCTGAGTTCACCCAATATTTCATGTCTCTTTTTTGAAGAAAGTTTTTAGTATAAACATTAGAGTGCAGACTATTTTTCCAGAACTTTAGAATGAAGGATCCATTCTTCTTTATCCAAAGGTAATCATAGATAGGCACACATGCCAAATTTACTCCCACTCATCACTAAGGTTTTAATTTAGTGGCATAGAATGAAACTAGAGGATGCAACATGGAAACCACTATTTTAGATTCAACACCAATTCCCACATCTAAAGATTGGAGGATAAAGCTTTTTCTAAGAGGGAGGGGATGTTATGAATCCATGATATCTCTTCTCTTTACTTTGTTAGTATATCAATTGCTATGGATGCATATGCTTTGTAAGTTATCCCATGAGAATTTTGTTTTATCCCACATTCATGAGAAGTAGTAGTTTTTTAGATTAGAATTCATATATAAGTAAGTGTTAAGGCCAATGAAAGCATCCAAGAAATTATTATATTGAGATTTATCAAAAGAGATTTTCCCCTTGAAGTGGCCTATGATCAATTCAATCTTTTCAAGTGTTCTATCAGATTTAATTCATGTTCCTAATTCCTATTATTTTATGCATTTTTATTAATTGTTGCAGGAGGATCCTCTCAAGCCCCAAGGTCAAATGATGTATTCCATGCCTAATGTCAATTCAAAATGGCCCATCATGAATGTCATTCCTAGTATACCTACTTTAACACCAAATTTAGAATCAATTATCCTTGACTCATCCATATCTTGGCCAAAACCTAAAGTTCCTGAATGGCACTACATGTGGATCCTATCCACAAAATCATAGAAATCTAATGCCCATAGCTAGTATTAATGCTCTAGTTCATGAGCCTAAGATGACAAAAAATTAAAGTGACTTAATATTAGAAATGGTTCAAAAATTGAGCACTAACTTTATTCAGTTGTAAAAATAAGTAAGAAATACAAGGGAGGGATCTAACAAAAACTATGCTTCTTAAAAATTCAGAAGGCCTCCAAATAGGTTTCATAATAACAACAATAATGGATCATTTAAAAGTATACAATTGAGTTTTTGTGATATAGATTTGGCTAATCATCACAATATTTCTAAAACCTTTGAAATTAAGCCTAACAAAAATAATATTTCAAGGACATTTGGCTTTGCAAAGACATCTCAAGGTTTCATGATAGAGACTTTTGATTTTACATTCAAAGAGTAAAGTGAACCTAAAGACACCCTAGAAGACGGAACATCTCTTTAAGATGAGTAGGCCTATAAGCAAGATCAGATACAAGTTGAATTCACCTTAGAAGATAGCTATGGAGACAATTCATATGAAGTCACTAATAGAATAGAGGATACTATTGAAGAAGATGACCATGGGCAGTAATTACACTAGGATTTCTTTAAATAAATTGAGGTGTTCTAGGAAAGCAATGATATCCTAGAGGTCCCAAAAATAGATGATTTGTAACTCAATTGAGTGGAAGAGCTACCTTTTTTCACCAAAGATGAAGATGAAGTAGGTGAAATAGATCAAGAATTGTCATATGACTCCATCAAAGTTTAGGAGTATGGGACCAACATGTTTTTGATATGATTCTAGATGAACATCATTCAGTTAATTAGGAAGAAGAATCCTTTTGGGATGACATGGAATATTTTTGTACAAATATTGGTAGTCCATTTTCACCTCAAAAACAACCTAATGATGACATCAGTCTAAGGATACTAGCTGAGCTACCATTATTGAGTGAAGATGACATATGCCACTATCTGCTTATGGATGAAGCAAAACTAGCACTCTTGATGCAAAGTAGAAGAATTTGGGAAGAAGATGATTGGATATTAGATTAATATCTTTGATCCATGCATCTAAGAATTTTGATAGGAGACCCATCTACATTACCTAAAAGACACAAGCATACAAGTGCTCTTATCCAAAAGAAGAGGCCATTGAATGAAAGTAATCATGGTTTAAGGTTTTGTAGTAAACTAAATAATTTTCCATTTGATTCGAGAGGTAAGTAATTTATGCAATTAGTGTAGGTATTAATTTAGTTTCTTTATTGTTTTTTTTGTCCTAAATTTTTCCTTCTTGTCCCTTGTTTATATATAATGCATGTTTATATTTTTTTATTTTATCTAGCTTTGTTCCTTTTAAATAAGTCCTTTTGGATAATTCTCACCTTAATTTTTATCTAGTTTCTTAAGAAACTTCACAATTAAGAAATGTAGGTATGACTTCTCAACTTTGGTTGATCATGGATTGTTGAAATAGGGGATTGATGTTGTAGTTTAGATAAACTAGCAAAGATTGATGGATAAGTTAATTATTCTTTGAGATTTTAAAGCTTGTTCTAATCAAAGTTTGGTTTTAATAAGCATTGAACATATAAGATGAAATATATTAAACTATTGGGACACAATCATGCTTTCACTTAAAAAAACATTAATTACCCAAGACAAATTTTACAGCCAAGGATGATTGTTTGAAAATCAAACACTTGACCAAATCCCTAAACCTAGCTAACCTAGTTTTCAACCTTTGTTAGAAATCCAAAATGAGCTAATAAATATAAAATAAAATCTTATTACAAAATCAAAAGCTTTCCAATCCAAGGTTATTCTAGTGAAATCCATTGGGGCCATAGACATCTGGCTGGGAATGGAGCAAGGCCTTAAGTAGAGCCAAAGGCATCTCTGTCAAGGCTATAGATGTCTTACTAGTAGTAGAGCAATGCCCAATCCTTATTTGAACTAAAGCATGGTTCTTAATGGATATACAAACATGTTTTAAGTCAATGTTAATGGTTAAAGTCATGAAATTTGGAAGTTGTTCCCTAAATCCTAGGGCAAACAATAAGTGGAATCAAAGTACACACATAACATGACTGAGTTTTGATGTTTGATCCTAATTTTACATATGCAAGATTTATTCTAACCATGAACTGATCTTAATAATGGTTCCTAATCAAATGCAATAAGTAGACTAATTATTATTCTAAACTTGAGTCTCTAAATTCTAATATATTTTTATGTTCCATAGAAGTTGTCATTTGTTGAGGTCAACATACCCTCAATTTTTTAAAATGGGGACCCACATGTCAAATTACACAAATTTTTACTTTTAAATTGAAGATTCACTTGATCAGAGTGTCATTAAAATTATTTCACACTCTTTTTATTTGAATTACATCCACACCTAGTTTGGTTAGCATATTTGTTCATGGTTCTGGTTTTCCCTTATCTAAAGTGCTAATATTTGATCTTGTATTTCAGATTCTAGATCCAATAAGGTCTACATAGAATGAAAAATGCTTGTGTTTCATGACTTTAATTTTAACTTGACTATTTACTAACCTTTAGTTTTTTAGATTTATATTTGAATAGCTAAAACCTTAATCTAAGTTTAGTCTAAGTATTTGATTTGAATCTAGCAGTAACTTTTTATGCAAGAACATTTTAAATAATGTTATGGACGTAGTTTATTTTTATTTCCTAAGGCTTAGTAATAATTTAAAACATGACCAAACCTTAGTATAACATATCTTATTGGTCCATTTTATCTCTTGAGCCCCCTTTTAGACCTTTATATTATTCATGTGGTCTAATCTAAATACAAAGTATTTTTATTATGTTTCTAACTGTCAAGTTTTTTTATTTCAAACATATCTTTTCAGGATTTTTCCTTCAAAGATTTATCTTGAATGAATTACCTTTCAGGGCTTATATTTTGGATACTTTGTCCAAATACTTTCAATATTTTATTCAAAAATTCTTTTGGGACTTATGCAATTGGCCTATGTCAAAAGTATTCCTTTAGACTTATCTATGTCAAGACAATTGTTTCAGACATTTTGTTTGAAACAATTTCACTACAGACTTATTCTATCAAGAAATTTTCCCAACATAATTACCCTTCAACCTATTTTCACTTAACCTTTGGCATATTTATTTTTGACTCATTATTTTTTGAAATTGTCCTTCAGAACCTTTTTCCATAAGAATTTGCCCTTTGGAACTTTTGTTTCACAAGAATTTACCTTAATAAAATTATCCTTTAGACCTTTTAAAAGTACCTTTTAGAATATTTATTTTAGACTTATTATTTTTTGAAGTGGCCCTTCTAGATTTTTGTTTTGAACATTTTGTCTGATGTAAAAATCCTAAAACATCTTTCTCATAGAAATTTTGCCAAAACCTACCTTTTAGGCTTTTTAAAAGTACCCTTCAAAAGTTTTGTCAAAGGCATCTACCCTATAAACCTATCTTTTAGGTTTTTTTGTCAAGCCTTCTTTTCACAACATAATTTCCCTTTGACCTCTTTGTATTTACCCTTTAGAAAATTTGTTTAAACTTATTGTTTTTTACAAGTGACCCTTCAGGTCCTTTATTTTAGACATTTTATCTGATGTAAAAATCCTAAAACATCTTTCCCAAAATAAATTACCTAAATCAACTCAAGTTCCTTATACATATATATGTTAAAGCCATTTTGTCTTTATATTATTAGGAATAAATCAACCCAAAACATGGCAAGTGGCAAGTTTGGTAGATAGTCCTAAAAATGAGCTTAAATTTGATGGTTATACACCCATCAATGATGTTCATGCAAACATCAAATGATGGTCACATGGACATAAAATTTAAGATATCTAGATAGATCCAAATAATCTAAAGATGTACAATCCATGTTGATCCATGTAGGTTGATTTGATGGTGTGATATTAATAGGGACTTTCCAAAGGAATAGGGATGTGACAAGTTTCACCACCACAAAAACTTAGCTAGAAGATATAATGGAGTGAATTTTCTCAGCTAGAGGTGATCCAATAGAGTATGTTCAAGTTATACTTTTCAACATATCTCAAAACAAATGTAGTACTGACACATGTCATAATTAAATGAAACATAGTCGAGATAGTCAATGGCATTCAAATCTTAGGATCAAGATCAATGTCTTGTACCAGTCTATGTAGGGCTAATCTGATGGTGAAAAATGAAGGGAGGATTTTTAAAAAGTCAATGATAATTATGCGAACATTGATGAGAAATTTTACTACAAAAGTAATAGGGACTAAAGATCGAGTGGGCCATTAATGAGTAATTTAATAAAAGTTCATAGACATGTGCAATTTGTAGATCACATTGTCTATAAGTTATTATATGAAAATTAAAAGGTCATTTGTTCTAAAATATAATAGAAAAGACACCTATCCTACTCATTTGTACAAATGTAATTATATGAGACTAATTGATAGGCTACTTTGTATCTTAGAAAAGGAGCATTATTAATTATCAGAAGGAGGAGGGAGTTTTTGGAACTAAATTACTTTGTAAACTTTGAGAAATTAATATAAACAAAGAATTTTTCAAAGTCTATCTATATTTTCTTGTGTGAAGTGATATATGGTTTCTCTCTTAATTATCTAGTTTCACTTTTAGATTTGAATGGTTCCTATGGATTTTGTATGTGTATATTAAATGCAAAGTTGCTTATTTATGCCAATGTTATATTAGTTGAAAGTTATTAGGCTTATTTTATCTATTTCATTCCTTTTGCATTTGGGATAATGTTGTTTGCTTTTAGGAGTGAATCTTTAAAGTGAGATTAGTTCATATTCGTATCATTTCATACCTTCCTTAGAAGCTTGCATGATGTATGTTATGATTTAGGATTAAGTTGTTTCATTTCATACATTGGTTAAATGCATGCTTAGATGAGATTTTAACTTTGTCATAATGTTTGGAACAAATACCAATAACACATCTCTTTTCTACCCTATATTTTCTTTTACTTTTTTTTTACCATATCACCTTAGTTTAATTATCATTATAAATACCCATTTTAGTCTAGTTCTTAGATTATTTATTCATCATAATTCACTATTATTAGCATAGTATACTACATATTTTACATAGATATACTATTTGGCCATGGTGGCTCCCAACCACCAAATTTTATAAATATTATGAAACAGTTACTTATTCTTCCTTTATTCCACCACTAGATAACATGATTATCATAACCCATAAATCATGCACTAAATTCCTAAAATTCTAAAATGATAATTGTTTCTTAAACACTTTGGGCACCTGTGGTGCATATTTAGGCATCAACAAGACCCTATTTAGATACCTAAAGTCCACACACAGTCTGATCTCCCCATTATTTTTATTGATAGGTACTAGATTAGATACTCATTAAGAGTGATTAATTGGAAACATGATCTTGGATTCATTCAAAATTTTCAATTATTTTCTCATGAGTTCTTCAATCTTGGGGTTTATGGGCCTCTGCTTCTACCTGATAGACTTGGCATTAACCTCTAGTTCTATAGTGTGTTAGGCTAATTTAGGATCAAAGCCCCTTAGGTCACTATATTTCCAAGAAAACATGTCTACATATTATTTAAAAATATCTAAGAAAGAATTCCTTTTATCTTTAGTGCTTATCTTTCCAATCTTGAGGAGCTTGTCTTCAAAGATAAGAACTCTCTCATAGTTATCTTCATTAGTTGACATCACTATTTTTTCCTTCCTCATATGGTCCACTTCATGAAAGAGACCTTATAGGGTGACTATCCCTTAAGGAATATTATTGGACCATAATTTAAAAATCTTCTCCTTATACTAATGTTACAACTTTCCTTCGTTGATGGAAGAGAACTATGCTTCCTGCTACAAGAAATAGGTAATTTATTGGTCATTTTCAAATACCTACCAATGAGCTTAATTATCTAGTACTGATGGCCTTATTACCACTTTTACATGTGGTTTCACCTTGTCCTTTTTAACTCATTAGGGATATCAAAATGATCCCCCATGGATGTTAACTTGTCATCATGTTCATTCTTGCTTCTTAGCACTAATTGGATGTTGAAGGCCTCAAATTCCTTAATTAGGTCCCACACTCTATGTTTTTAGGACTTCATTAAAGGTTACTAGTGACATTATAACCTCTAACTTGGTTCACAATCAACTCACTATCCCCATATACTTTAAATTACTTAATCCCACTCTTACTATCTCATTGAAGGTCATGGATGAGACCCTCATATTCTATTTCATTACAGGAGCAACTAAATTAGAACCTATATGAAGAGAAGTAATTTCCATTTTAAGGGGATACTATAAATATCACCTACACCTACTCCATTATTGCTCCTTGTGACATCAAATAAAAACTTCCATAGACCACTAAGATCTCCTGGAGGCCTCATGAGGTAGGGATGGACTAGATTTCTTCATGTAAATAATAGACACCAAAGTCCTTTTATTAAACACCCTCTAAGGGGTATACCAACTTTTTTTCATTCTATAGCTCATCTAAGAACATTTATAGTATCTCTTATAGATGAGTGTTTATCTCTTGTCCCATTGTAAATTCATCCTCATCAATGATGGTGTAATTGATGTTGATATTATCTGGTCCATAGGGTTCTATATGGAATTATACAATGGGCTTAGCTTTTATTGACACTTTGGCCCATATATTATTCTAAATTCCATATATGACTAATCTAATACAAGGTATCCTCTAAAATTTTATGTGAACTCCATGGATAGGCATAGTGCAAAGTGAGGAAGCACATCTAAGATCAAAACATCTTAAACCACTAAAAAACTAGGACAAGCATGTAGGGTTAGGTTGAGGTCTCTAGTTATGCTAGATGGCTTTGTATAAGAACCATATAGTTGTATCACTCCTTTGGATTGGGGCTCATATTTTAGACCAAGTTGATCAGCTATATACTTTGGCATTATCAAGGTACTAGCCCAAATATCCACTAATAAATTATGCACTAGAGAGTTACTAATGATCACTAAAATGTATAAGGGAGGAGGCTTGATTGTTTTACTTGATTTCCCTTCATTTGGTCTTTTAGCTACATTGGTAAGTACAACATTTTCCTTTCTTGGTGGCTTTTTTGTAAAATTGATCTTTGATATTCCTTCTTGAAAGATGTCTACCTAACTAAGCATGGAGATCATGTCCCACATTGGCACACTCACATTGGACATTTTTATTTGTTCTACAATATTGATGGGTGAACCACCAACCTTTGGTTGCACTTTAGGGGCCAAAACTATACTTTGATCTTGTGATTTTTTAGGGACCAAGACATTTCTATAATTATAACCCCTTGGAACTATTGGGACCTTTAGAATAGTAGCAAGTCTAACTAGCTTGGATATTAAAGGAGTAATGATAGGAGGCTCCTTACTTGGTTCTTAGTTACCATCCATGTTTATTCTTTTGAATCTTGTATTTGTAGCCACTAGAATATATCCCTGGCTAGAGTTATCCTATTAGTTGAGTGCATAACACTCTTTTTGTTCATAGTTCACCATTTTAGCACCCAACTAGCCTAAACCCTGATTAATGTTTTGACCTTGTTGAGGTCCCTCTAGTTTGGTCATCATAGGTACCTCTATGTGTTGGGCCATAAGAGCTTGGTTGTACCCAAAATTAGCATCTTACTTCCATTAATCATTAAAAGCTTAGGTGAAATAAGTGGTTGGGATAATGGATTTCCCAAAATATTGATTCTAAGGCATGGTACCCTTATCTTCTTGAGCCATATTATTTTGAACTAGGACCAAGGTGTTGTAAGTGCTTGCAACATTAGGGTTGTAGTTATTTTGCCTATTTTAGACATGTTACCTTTGTCCTTGTTTTTGAACTTGGCCTTGGCCTTGGTAGTTCCCTTTTTATGGTGGCCTATTTGCTTAAAAATCTTGTTGTTGAGGTTGATATGAACCTTGATAAGGCCTATGGAAAGCCTACTACCTTTTAACATTCACTAGCTCATTCCCCAAGGAGTAGAACATGATCTTGAGCTCTTGGAAGTTATTTTTATCTTAGAAATCACTAGATCCACTAGTGGAATATTTCTCCTATTTTGGTGTAGGTATTGCATCAATTGTTGGCATAGGAGGAATGACATCAAGTAGAGGGATAACAATAGGAGGTGGTCTGATTTCAAGAAATAATGGCATTAGAGGTCTAGGTGTAAGCTTACCAGCTTGAACTAGATAATTTTTTGCTTTGATTGCCACCTCATAAGCATTTAGAAGTATATTCCCTCTTGTGTCACTATTTAAAGCTTTCAAATAGTATGAGGAAGGCAAAGTTAGGGGTTGGTCTAACTGAGACTAGAATTTTGTCCTAAGCTTTTTATAACCTTGTGTTGAAGTCTTGCATGACTTTATGAGGAGATCTCTTAATGTAAATTAGTTATTTTGTAATTGACAAATGGTTACTTTTATCCTCAAATATTTTCCACAAGTCTTCACCTAATTGGTCTCATGTTTGAATAGAATTAGTAGCAAAGCATTTATACCAATCTAGGGATTTTTCTTTGAAAGAAGTAGCTAATAACCTAATAGATATATTCTCTTCAGTGACATTATGGATATTTTAAAAAATTTCTATGTCCATGAAGTACTCAAAAAGTTTTATAGCTTGGTCTCCAACATAATAAGGAACATTTTTAAGGGAGGCAATCGGGATAGGATCATATTGAGTAAGGACTAAAGGGATTTGGCCATTAAAATCCACAAAAGGAAAAGGTATAGGGGCTACCATAGATAAAAATGATTTAGTAAATGTTTCCTTCTAGGGATAGACCATTAAAATGACTTAGGATCAAAGGTTCCCTGATATGGATGTGTATTAGTGAACTTTAAGTTTTTTGATAAATTTAAAGGTAGTTCAACAAATTCAAAGGGAATACCTCTTGAAGCTAACTTTGTTGTCAGCTTTGGAATGAGATGAAGTTACTACTTGGCTACCAAAAAGTTGAATCTTCCTTTTGGAGTTTCTAAATGTTGTTGTTTAGAAGCTTATTTGATCAAACCAGCATCAAATTTGATCAATATTCCTTAAACTTTGGTCCCACCAAGCATGATAAAAACTATTTTGGGCTCAATTTTCATCCTTGGAGAGATTTATTTAGGCTCTCTCAAATTTAGCTACATAATGGGAATAACTCTAGGATGTGGGTCACCTATAGTGGGATTGGACCTCTAGAGAAGGTCAGCTTCATCTTGATGCTCACTTAAACTAATGAAAATCACTAATAAAAGGATTAGACAGGAATTAAGGGATCCTAATAATTCTAAAATGGGTGATGCACCAAAGTTAAAATGGATACTCATAAAATCTTGAACCCACACTAGATCAACATAAGACAATTATAGCTCACACAACCTCACAATCTCACTAATTACATAGATATTACATAGAAGAGGTTAAAAATAGAACACTAATATAGATTTATAAATTAGCTTGAAAACACCTTAAAAGAGGTAGGTAGAAGGATATTAAAATAGGAAGAATCTCCTTCACAAATTCACCATACACAAGCATACTAAGCATTGATTAAAAATAAGAGATAAGTGAAGAGTTGATCATATTAATTCAAAAGCTAGTTATTAAAATATTTTGACAAGGTTTAACCATATCAAATGAGCACACTTTTGGAAAAGTCTCAATGAGTATCATTTTCCTAAAAAATAATGAAAATTTCTAAGAGATGAGAACCCCCATAATGGGGAAGAGACTAAGATATATAGAAGAAGGGAGGGAGAGAGAGAAAGTAGGAGCACACCATTAGAGAAGGAATGCATGTCTTAAATCATTAATTGAGCTTGAGATTCCACCATTTTTTCTCTAATGAATGCCTTACCACCTTTTTGATCAATCAGGACACTGATCATGGCTTACCAAGTGGGAAAGTCCCTAAAGTTTATGAAGATGTATCAAATGCACTTAGCTACAAATCCCAACCACTAGATTTTTTTATTTGATCCTTCATGCCATCTCCCACTGGAGATAAAACTTTCATGCTCATATATCTAAAAAAATCATTTCTTTGTGTTTTTTAGGTAGTTGTTTGTCAAAAATAAGACCATGTTAAAGGATGAGGACCCTCTACATATTCACATATGTCTACCCTCGATCCAATATGGACCTAGATCTTTTTTAGAGATGGAAAACCAATCTCCTTTATTGTTTTTCCTATAGCCACTTATATCAATGTAGACCTATATACTACATAGCCTCATTTGATCTTCATTAGGTTTAAGAGACCTATTTTTACCTTTGAGTGTCCATATAAACCGAGATCTCATAATATACAGGTCCTATTTAAAGAATGGAAAATATAGTTGTAGAATGAACTATGTATGCCACAAATGTTAGAACTAGAGGTCTATTTTTAGCTCTAATGGTTCCCCTTTATCATTGATCATACTAACTATATCAATGTGTCCCTTTAATGGCATCTAGTTGATCTCCAATTGTAGAATGATGACACCTGTAAGACCTACTTGCCCTAGTTTAACTATGGTCACATGTTCAACCTCATGCCAAAGATCCTTTAGTGTTTCAAATTTGAACATAACTCATTGATTTGCTTGTATGATATGCACATAGACCATTGATTTTCTTAAGAACCTAATGATTTAATGACACTTGGCAATATTTCACCTATCTTAGAGATATATTGACATTGTTTACCTTACTCACACCATCAAATCATTAAGTATGAATTAATTCAAGCCCTTGATATAGATTTATTGACTTTATAACTTTAACTTGTATTGTTAGATTGTAATGTGTGAATCAACATAAGCCTTTGATCTATTTGGGCCTACTTTCTACCCAATTCCTACACACTGTTAGATCTCCAGTATGATTGAGCATCGACCATTGATCTAGATTGGACCCACCTTCTTTATCAATCACCTCACACCATTGGATCTCTTCTTAATGAACCCAAACCATTATATCTTTCCCAACTTGTAACCTTTTAAGGACTTTTAACCCAGGGACCTTTTGACTCACTTGACCCTAGTGCAAACCACTAGATATTTGTTGTCAATATGTGAGCTCACATGGATTGTTATATCATGAAAAAATTCAAGCCTTTTAAGGATTTTTTGAATCTAAATGATCATTTTGTGAAGCTTAAACTTGACACTTGCATGAATGTCCTACCCTATAGGTCCAACTTTAGAACTACATAACTTGATCTAGAAAGCTCACACAGACATCAAAATTTTAGAGCATGTTCCTGACATGAAGAAATACATGGTTATAAAACATTTTGGCTTGCAAGGATTCCTAAGCATATTTATAAAATTCATAAGTGAACTGGTCTATTCAATTTTTATGTGATATATTGATGATGGTCTGGTTTATTTAGACTTGTGCTTGATCCTTTGCTTAAATCTCCAAGTATTAGTGAACTCTTAAGGCTTTTTCAAAACCTTCTTCATTCTCCTAAATGTTATGACCACCATGGAGACATACTTTCTTGAATTTGGACAAACTACACTTTGATTTAACTTAAAGTGTTTCAAATACTTTGCAGGTTACATGAGATATTTTCTCTTACTATTGGATTCTTTGTTCAACATGAACTATTATTAGCTTCTTGCTTCACACCAAGACCCCTATAATCTTTACTACAATTTCAATTTCTATATGTAGGCCAAAATTGGCCAACACACTAAGATAGGTGTGCTTTGCTTATGCTATTTTCCCTAAATGCTCTTGAGAACACAAGTGTGTTTGATTTGGTGTGTGATCTTGTGTGTTTATTTATTGTTGTTTGGTGTGGTTTTTTGTTATTTAAAATGTAATTTAATGTCAATTATAGTGTATAGGTGACTCCATATCCCCATGGATAGGAGAAGGCTAATGGTCTTTGGAATAGTTAGCTTGTCATCCCTAAGAAATCACCCAAACGATGACTAATTTGACCATAAGACAAATTAGGTAAACCCCATATATGGTTTAAACTTGTTATAGGGTATCCTAGGGTGTAAAATTTGCCCCATGTGAGGTCAAAAATTATGTTTTATCCTTGTCATTTTTTTCTTAGTTAGTCCTACATCATTCTAGGCCACTTTTTGAGTCATTAAATGAACTTGTATGGTTTATTCAAGAGGAAAAGTGTTTAAAAATTATATCCAATGTCCCATATGTTAGGTGCATATTAGATATTGTAGTTTTGAACTGATAATTATAGGTTCAACATGGAAAAGAGAAGATTAGGTAGTTTTAGGTGGTTTAAAGTAGTTATATGACCTATATAATAGCTATGGAATGTGGGAAGAATTTAAAAGTGTCTCTTGATATCCCTAAAACTCACTTTCATGATCAAGTATATTTTATAGGTCTAAAAATGATCAAACCCAATTCTCCTTTGCCATCAATCTCTTGAACAAGCTAAAAGGGTCAACCAGTTTCAACTTGGTATGACATGAGGAGGTGATTTTGAGTAAGTGCACTTGGTGGATGGTATTACTCCATTTTTAATTATAATTTATGTTAGTAATAAATGAACCATTTCCAAGAGTGCTAATGACTCTTTTCTGCCTGCACATTCCCATGGCCTTTAGTTTTCTCCCTTGTTTGGATTGGTCTAAGAAAACCAAGTGGTGTACTGATCTATAAAGGTATGAACATACTTATTACAAGGTTATCAATCTATTATTCATATTTTTAGGTTAATTAATTATTATAACTATCTCATTTTATTCATAGAAGACACTATGAAAGCTGTAAATAGTGTTTCACTTGTTGTAAATCTTGTTTTCCTATTTTAGTCTTCAAAAAAAAGGTAATGCATTACTGTGTTTAATCCCTCATTATATTTTTATAAATTTTAATTTTAAGGATTAGTTCCATTACTATAATTGGAGTGAGAAGTCTAAAATGTGCACATAGTCAAGATCTCCATGCAGCATCCACCTATAGTCAATTGAAGCTAAGTCCTGATCAGTCACATTGATGTAATAAGAAGGTTTCAAGGTTTTTAAAGGTTTCTAAAGTGAAAATAATATTATTTATTTATTAAAATTGTTTATATATTGGTTATAAGAACCAATTCAACATATATAGTCTTATAATGTCAACACCTATAGGCAGTCTCTAATAGTGGCCTAAGTTCAATGTAAAAAGGCAAAGTAGTGTTGAATAAGAGGTGTATAAGCATATTTGAAACATTAAATTATGTTTAGGAGCATATATAATATCAAGGTGACATGGTTATGCCATTATATATTATACATTCCTAGGTCCATGTCCATAGATTTGGAAATTTATAATTGAGATAATTTACCTTAACTTCTCTGAATAAGGTATTTGCTCATACAAAAGTCATCTCTTGGTAGAGTGTCTTAAGATATGGATAGGCTTAATGGTTTCCATATTATATCCTAATATTATGTGTATTTCTTGACATATATATAAAAAAATTATATCAAAATAAGGTGATGTAAGTAGGCTTCCAATTCAAGCAAGTTCACACTAAAAACTTTCAGTAAGCTACAGTGCTTATGAAGCTAAAATGATCTTATAACACAATAGTGGCCTATAGAATAATGGATACATATTTTATAGGCATGAAATGAGATAAATTAGGTTTGAAATGGTCTCTAATTAATATAATATAAACAATTATGTAAGGACATTCATGCATATGACCACTTATATGTCTCATATCCCCAAGCAACACTTACATTCAGACTGCAGACCCATAGTGTGTTGATGATAGGAGATAAGAAGCATGACCTAAAATTATAGTGAATATATTTGGTTTTAAATGACCAAATGAACTCAATAGTATTTGATTTCATGAACATAATGATTAATCATAATATACACCTACAAGAATCCCATTTTCTTAAGGTGAATGTCCACAATCTTCTACAGTCACAAACTAGCTCATGCTAGTGAAAGGTCTTGATTAACACACTAATATATAAAATGGATGGACATGTTGAGACAAATCACATAGTGGTAACATAAAATTCATATTATTCTCATATGAAAGATATAAATCAAAGACAAGTTTTGACTCCACATTCATCCTGAGATTTTAGACCCTATAGATAGTCACTAAGATTGAGAAGCCAATTTTATGTTTTGGAGTGTTGAGAGAGTTAAAAATGTGATATATATTTTTTAATTAATAAACATGGTCACCAAGACCTAATATATCCTCCCATATCCTCATTTTTTTCAATAAAATAAGGTAAATTCTCTCTATTTTATCTCAAATAGAGGGCACTCCCAATTAAGATAAGACTATAAGTAGAGCACATGAATGAATAATAGTGGAAATGGAGAATAAATAATATCTATATAATAATTTTAGATATTTATATGGTATGAAGGATTTCAAAATGTAATATAAAATTTCTGGATACTACTCAAAGGTGGTCATAGGCATAGAAACATAGTTAGGCATATTAGGCCTAGAACTAGGTCTATGCCCTAATGATGCTTAACTTCACTTATAAGACCATATGAACCATAAAATAAAATTTATAAACTTAAAGGGGAGGTATAAGTTTTACCAAAACTATTTATTTGTATAATGATAACATAGAGTGGTTAATTTGACCTAAAACCATCTCAGGGGTACACATAATGCAAGAGAAATCTCGAGAGGCCATTTTCAAACACCCAAATTTGTAAAAACACATTACATGGTGCCTTAAGGATATAGGGGTAGTTTAGGAGGGTCATTAAATCCAAATTTGTTGAATTATTTCTAAGTTTGTATGTCTAACCCTTATGAACTATCACTAAGAAGCAAAATAACTCAAACCCCTCCTTAAGCCCTTGTTTAAGACCTGATTGGGAAAATATGAAAGAATATATGCTCAAAGTGGATACTTTAGCCTCGAAGTGTTTTGTAATTTTGGAATACTCTCTCAGGATCTTGGACATCCATTTGGTCCATATTGTCTCCTGTACTGATAGGCATATTTCATGGTTTTCTATAAGTTTTATTGTGTTTTGCAAGTATAGAGGAGAATTGGTGGATGAATGATATTTAAGAAGGTATTTAGGGACTTATTATAAGTCAATATATTAATTTATAGCCATATATAATCATTTAAATACCTATACTACATGGTTCACTATAGGCAATCTTAGACAAATAGTGAAAATGATAAGTGACTGCCTAGTGAGAAGATGAAAGGTTTATTTTTGGATGCTTTTAAGGTCTAACTCATGGAATGGAAGGAAAAAGGGTTCTAAATGGGTTTCCTAACACCTCTTCCATGAATTTTATTTAACAACTTTAGGTCATCTTGGTCACAAATGTGAAGATTAAGGCCAAGAGAGATAATAAGTGGCTGTAGATAGTGAATACAAGTGGCAAGAAGAAGTCTATCCCTTAGGGAGGTATCTAATGATTGTCACACCTTTTTTTCAAACTCCATAAGATAATGCATATGTTTCAATCCTTCTTAGTTTAGTTTCAAATATTCAAGTGATGATTCATCATGAAGGCAATTTTGAGAGGGATATGTGGAGTCTCTACACCAATTTGAAGAGTTTGTCATGCTTCAGATGGACACTTGGCTAAGAAGACATTCATGGTATATTCTCCACAACATTCTCATATAATGTAATTGGTTATCATATTTTTACACTTATCCTTGTGACCCTTCCACTTCTCTTCTTCTCTCTCTTCTCACATGCTCTATAAATGCAAGCCTTTTTGGATTTGTAAATAAATACACACCTGGTATGATGAAGCCCTGCTAGTTTGAATACTAGATTTTGCCTTTAAAATAAACATTTCTAATCTGGTTTTGATTCCATTAATTTCTTTTCTAATTTTTTGAAGTGGTACATACTGATGTGTCTAGTGATAAGTATCTATCCTTGCCTTCTCTTTACTCTTCCATGTTTGATGCAAGTAGTTCTCACTCTAATAGGTCACATAAAGTGTAGTCAAGTCCATTTGTTTATATAAGTGTAAATAGTAGCATTAGTTTCTACAATCTAACCTTTTGTTCACTCACCTTGAGTAGTACAATGCATATCACCTCCATTTTTGAAATACTAATGTTAGATTAATCTCAGATATTAAGAGTAGTGTTGTGAGTCATGTTTCTTAGTGCAAGTGTATAGTAGTCTATTGGAGATCATTATAGTGTATCACCTCATTATCATAGTTTAATTTCATGTTCTTTCTATCAATTTATATCTAATTAAGCAAGTAGTGTAGGTGATAAGCTATAAAATTCCAATCTATAGATCTAGACCATAAACCTAAAGGTTTACCTCTACTATAGGCAACCCATAGGCCTAGAGGTAATCCAATGTTTCACTCAATATAGAGAAGGCTTGAACAATGTCTCTAGGGTGTAAGGTGGAGTGACAATAGTAGCCTACAGCATATGGGTAAAAAAAATCAACTAAGTCAATAGAACTTAAAGCATTATTTCTATTTTTAATGGTGTTATCAAGAGGACTAGGCACATTTCCATTATGTTTTCTAGTTTTCCATTGGCGATTGGTTCTCTTAAAGTTAAAGTTTTTGTTTTGGATGAGTTATTTGTGCTTTAATTTTTGTTTTGAGATACTTATTTATAAAAATTAACCATATAATTTGTAAATCATTGAACTATATATTGAAAATTAGCCACTTAGAGGTTCACATTAGCATTTTGTTGATTTCCCAATTATAGTTTTGGGTTACACAAACACCATAGTGTACTAAACTATAGTCACAACATGATGCATTGAGTTATGTAAATTATTAATAGATGTTTTATTATTTATAAATGACATTAAAACCTAATAATTATTATTAGGGGTAGAATAATTGTCAGTATTTAGCCTGGCATAAATGTTGTTATAAGACACTAATATAATTTTATGATTATATTCTTGGGGCCACATGTGATTAGGAGGAACAAATGGATGATAGTTAGTAATATATCTCAATAGTGTTAAATTATAAACCTAAATTGGACTTTACGACACTATGATAGGTATTCTAAACAAGGAATACATAGAGGGGAGGTTAGTATTGTTTTATTCTAATAAAATAAATCAAAATAACACACTAAAATCCTAAAACCTCTAGCCTAGACATAGGGAGAGCATTGGTAACAAGTATGCATATGAAAACACAACAAAAACATAAAATATAACACTCTTTTATCTTCTTTGGATATCCAAATGGCTTGTTGAAGTGGCTTGTTCAATTTGTGCATTAAGAAGTTTTTGGAAATGAAGCTTTCTTTGCTCCTTCTCTCCTTGGTACCTTGGCATGGTTACTTGGTTTATGATTTTGCAATGGTAACACTACTTTCAAGGTTTATCTCTCTTCAAATTAGCATTATAACACTACACTATCAAAATCTTTGAAGACATTTAGGCATAATAAATTTACACCAAAAGAGCTTATAAATCAATAGGTATGGCCTTATATTTATAGCCTCAAAAGTTATCTCTCACCTAACATGATTTAAGTTTGAGTTTAAACATAAAATGGGTTCAAACTAACCCTAAGTGAGTTGAGGCTAAATCTAGTTGAGTTAAAAGTTGTCATGTAATTATGATTTTCAACTACTAGGCATAGCTCAGTCACATGGGAGATAAGCTCCTCCATGATGTCTAAAGTGACTCCATTAATGGTCACTGATCTATCCTCCCAAGCCTTGTAAAATAGGATATAAAATTGTCTTTTAAACCTTTAATTTTTATCATAAATCCTATGAATTCACTGACCTATAGGGTAGCCCAAACTCATTCATTTTTTTTTGACTTTTGACTAAATTTTTGGTTCAATTCTATTTGGAAAACCCATTATATTTATCTCACCTTCACTCCATCAAACCCACTATATGATTTAGATTATATTATTAAGGGAGGCCCTTTGATTATTTTAGTGGAAGACAAAAGTGGTGTGATTATTTATTTAAGTGGGAACCTTTCTAATTGTAAAGGAAGGAAAAATTATTAAAGGGGAATTATAGTGAGGTGAAAATTTATTTATTTATTTTGGAACCTACACCTTTGAGCACCTTATTTAACTATTATGTGTCAAAGATCGAAGGGTGTGGTTCAGTCTGGTAGGAGGTTAGAACCCCTCATAGAATAGTTAAACATGTCTTGTTCTCATCTTCTTTGGAGGTTGATTTTATTGCACTTGTTATCCATTATACTCTTTTAACTTGTGGATGCATTTTATTCCACTATTGATTTCCCTTTTAATGTTCATTGTTTTTTTAATCCACATGCTACACTCACAAAGATGCATTTTTGGTGGTAACCAATGTATTTTTTAGAGTCTCTCTTTTGTTCACATTTTGGTTATTTTATGCCACTATTAGGTTTTCATGACTCTAATTATGGATTATTGTATGTTTAAATCCATTATTTAATCAAAATACATCACCTATAAAACCAAAATACATATGTACATACAAATGAAGGGATTATGGAGAGTTTTTATTAGTGAATTTTCCATATTTATATATGAGGATGATATTTTGTGTCTTACATATTTAAAAAATGAGGAAATTTTATTTATTCAAATCCATATTTTTGACAATTTAAAAACTCATATCAAGCATACCACATCACCTAAAAGAGCTTGGAACATTCTTTCAGCCTTGTTTGATGAAGTCTCTTCACATTCCACTATTCATCTTCCTTCTCCCCCTCTCATAGTGAGTATTTTTTTGGAAGCACAATGACTGAGGGTGGGTGAATCAATATTCAAAACCTTTCTTTCAATTACACTTAAGAAATCATGAACCATTCAAACAAACATATAGATCTAGCAAACATAATTAACTATCCACATAAACATGCAACATAATAACACATCACATATGTGGGAAAACCTCAAGGGGAATAAAACCCACTTATATATACAAATTGACTACATTCCTATAATACAAAAACAAATTTTAGTGAATCACCAACTCCACGTGGAGCACCAAACCTAACTAGCCAAGCACCCACTTGCAAGGATGCATCAACCCCCTAGATAACTCAACACCAAATTATCCACATTATTAATTTTATCACCTTAATAAAACCTTGTTTCTCATAAAATATATTATGATCACCTTTTTTTTATCTCTTTACACTCTTTAACCCTTTTAAACTGCCTTCTAGATTTCTTCACTCAACTAGGTCTCTTTAAGACTAATTAGGTCATATGATATTGATTTTCATACAAATAAATCCTATTATATATTCATTATAGTTTTTATATTCCCCAATTATGGTAAAAAATAATTCATTTTTTTCTTCAAACTTATATTTCATTCATTTTCTCTTAGCTTACTCAAATAGGCCTAAAATTGCCTTGTATATATACCATTCCTTGTTCATATACCACCTAATCAGCCACACACCCTTAACCTCTTATCTAAAACATATAATAGGTATTATTAAATCTTATTTAAATGAATAAAATTATATTTTAGTTCCTTTTGGTTTGACATGAGTCAATTAGGCCTCATTTCACTTTTAGGTCTCATGGAGACCTAATTGCATTAGGTTTATCTCTTAATGCCAAAACTTGATTATATTGGGCCTATATCGATTTATTAAAAAAATTAAAACCATTAAATTAATTATAAATATACCTCTAATTACCTCCTCCATTCTTGGTTAGACTCGTATCTTGCGTTCATACCATGAAACTTCTTTTAGGACAAATTGTCTTATTGGGCATGCGTGCTTCAAAAGTTTATCTTGAAAAAAGTGAAGCTTAAATATAATTAATCTACTAAAATATTATTAAAAAAATTATGTATAAATATTATAAATGAAATTATTGTCATTACCAAATTCATTAGACACTTCCACTTAGGAGATAAGAGCTTAAGAACATCTTTACAACTTACTTAGAACTACTAGTTTACCTTAAAAACCAATAATTGTGACTCATACCTCCAACGCCTATATATAAAATTTACATAAATTATATTTAATTTATATATTCATATTAAATCTCTATACAATTATAAATATAAATATCATATGGTCTAATGGTAGTCTTTCAGACCAATCTTATAACCTATATCTCACTGTCTTATATGAACCAGACATGTTAACTTATGAGGAACTTTTTCACCATATTCACTAACCTAAAAAATTATACCAAACATTAAAATTAATTAAAAACATATACACACACTTGGTTTTATTATTATATCATGAAAATACATTCTAATTCATCTTCTCACTGTTGCCTAGGTTTTTCACTATTTACACCATTAGCCCTGTTAGTGACTAGCTAACTTGGATGGTTTAGAAAAACTGAAGGGTGGAAACTATCCATAAACCTTCATGTAAATATATTATGAGTCTCTACCTTATTCCTCCATCCATTTTCTTACTATGTCTAATTCAACTTTTGACTTCTAAGCAACTTCATAAATAAGCCTATAACTCAACATTTTCTCTCTCCTTTCTCTAACCAATACCACCTAGTGGTACTTAGGAGATTTAAATACAATATAAAATATATTACCTAATCATTTTGATCCATACTAATCACTTTGTATCAACATCTTCAACATCAAGTCTTCATTAGGGTTCTAAGAGGATTTAAACTAGTTTCCATTCTTAATGATCGTTCACAAAGCATAGCCCCTCAATCCAAAAACTAATGCCT
The DNA here is from genome assembly GCA_037957365.1 of Torreya grandis. Classification (NCBI taxonomy): domain Eukaryota; kingdom Viridiplantae; phylum Streptophyta; class Pinopsida; order Cupressales; family Taxaceae; genus Torreya; species Torreya grandis. The sequence goes on from JARHVA010000323.1 coordinate 4,436,619, forward strand.
ATAATTTTTATTTAGGAAACTTCCCCATCTACCATGAAATTATTATGTTCCCATGATAAGTTTTTATTATCTAATTAACACAATAAAATCCTTCTCAAGTTGAGAACCCTTCATTCTGAGCACTCAAGAGACCTCCAAATAACTTTTCATGCCTTTTCCTTGAAAATAGAACCTTAAAATTTATTCATGTGCCTAAAATAGCTTTAATAACATTTATAAATTATAACCTACTCACACTTTCCTTTGAAACTTATCTTGATACCCCATTAGGCTACACTCTCTCTACACCATAGTCTTCATACCTTACTAGTCCTTGAACTGACCCTAATGCCTCTTTTCATGCTCTTAACACCTCACTATCATGATAAAAATCTCACTCTCATGCCATAAAACATATTTCATAATTAAAAACTACCATAACTTCTCAAAATTTCTATATTATGCTTCACAATACACCTTGACTATGATCAAACATATTGACTTTAATGATATCACTCAAGCTGACATGAGAACAATCATAACACACTCATATCACTGATCTCATATATAAAAACTCTTCCACGATTATTGACAAAAATCACTTCCAACTGAACTTGATCTAAACAACACTCTTTTATACCTAATTTTCATCATACCTTCACAAAAACCTTCAATAACAAAACTAACAACTTCATGTTGACTTGAACCTTGATATCAACCTTGACATCAACCAACAAAAAAGACAAAGCTCAACAAGCTCACATTGTCACATCAATCTCACAAGATCATACCTAAAAGACAACCCACCATTCATCTTCACCATATTCACCTTGACATCAATGACATCAACCTTGACATTAATGACAACACTTCTCAACAAACTCCCCCTTTGTCATTGATGGCAACCACTCTCAGAACCTTCTCTCAACAAGAAACTTCTCCCTCATTTTTAAATTTTCTCCCACTTTGAAATAAATAAAAAAGAGATGCCTAAAACTATTAAATAACACTCTTTACAATCAAAACACTATGTATGTAACCAAAAATGTATCAGATCCACAAATCAATCCTAGCTTAGATATGATAGATCCTACTTACCCTTCTAATTGGGGATACATTAGATAATCAAGAACATGACCAATATGGATCTATTAAACCTAATTATGGTATTTATTATCATAAATAATATCACTAGGGAGGGTTACAAAGGCTCTAGTCATGTAAAACTATGTGATAACCCTAACTGAGTCCTATGTTTTCATATTCACTATACTAATAACAAGTAAAGTAAAGAAATATAATCTAGTGCTCACTAAAGCTTGTGACACAAAATTGGGGTTAGTAAACAAATGAAATTAAAAATTCATAAGAGAATAATAATTAATATATGTATATGTAAAACCCTAATGCAATGGATAATAATTGTAATATTATTTAAAATCCATTACTTATAATACTTCTATTTACTAAAGAGAGGAGAAAAGTTAGAGATACTTATCTAGAAGATGAACCCATCAAAACTCAATCTATCCCTTAGCCAAAGGTGCTTCACAAGATGTTTTTGTTGTCTATAACAATCACTAATAAATTCCAAACAATACAAGACTTCTCCATAAGACTAGATTCTTCTCCAAGTAGAAACCCTAAGCTACGACTCCTTAAGTAAAATGGTGGAAGAGTAGATTGTAAAGAAGCACAAATGAATAATAAATCTTGTTGTATCTATAATAATTGTGAAATGGATGTTTTTATATAGGTGTATCTAACCCTTATGAAATTTTTGGCCAAAAAGGTCAACCTGGTTGACCTAGTATCATTATTGACAAAAACTCACTAGGTCATAGGCTAGATTGGCTAGGAGATGACCTAGACCCTAAGTAAGTTTTACCAATAAGAGTACAAGTTCAACCATGTTGACCTAGTCATGTAAACTATCAAAAGAGAATTTAGGTTAGGAAAAGGCTAGTGAGGGTGATAAAAGACTAGAGGAGTGTGTAAAAGAGGAGACAAAGCTTAAGGGAATGTTTTTAAGAGCTAGTTAAATTGGTAATAAGTGGAAATAAGGGAAAATAATCCTACAAAGCACCAATTTTATTCCCACCCCTTTCATGGTGTACCCCTTAAGGCATATACTCAGATAAATTGAGTCTCAACAAGTTCTTGTAAGATAAAAAACATCATTAATTGATAAAGTGTGAAAATATTATGTGTATACACACTCAACACACATGATTATGAGTCTATGAGTCATAATACAAAAATGCTCCCCCAATATCCATGCATACCTTTTTGGAACTACTTACCTACTCTTGGAGATAATTAACCACCTGATTAGCTCCCCTTAAGTACTTGGCTTCCTTAATGATTACTAGGGGAAGGAATTACACCCAATTTCTATCTTAGTTGTTCAAATATTGCCTTTGGAAGTGGTTTTGTCAAAATATATGAAATATGATTCTATGTAGAAACATTTTCAAGTCTAACACTTTATTCATTTACCTTCACTCTTAAAAATTGATACCTTATGGGAATGTGCTTAGTCTTTGAGTGCTTGATAAGGTTATTTGATATGCTTATAACACTTGTATTATCAAAATAGATAGGGCTAAGATCATCATACTCCACATTGTAGTCTTTTAAGGTCTATCTCATCGATAGTAATTGAGTACAGCATGAAGCTATTGTAATGTATCTACCTTCATAAGTGGATAATTTTACCAATGGTTACTTTTTTCTTGTCCATAAAATTAGGCACCCACTTAAGAAGTAAGTTCCTCCACTTGTACTCTTCTTATCATCTAGACTTATTTCCTAGTCTATATCTATATAAGTTATCAAATTGAACTCCTTGCCCCTTAGATACCACAACCCAAACTCCATAGTCCCCTTGAGATACTTGAGTATCCTTTTGACTACTTTCAGATGATCTTATTTGGATCTTCTTGAGACCTTCCATAAAACCTACTATTTGCATGATGTCAAGTTTAGAAGCAATGGTGTATAGAAAAATTCTAATCATTGACCTATATGATGTCTAATTGACCTTTGGAGACTCACTTTCCTTGCTCAAATTATACCCTATGATCATAGGTTTATTGACTACCTTGAAATATTCCATATCAAACTTATTCAACATTTCTCTTATGTACTTAGCTTGTGAAATGAATATACCCTTTTTATATTGAGTGATTTGTAACCCAAGAATGAATGATAGTTATTTTATCATGGACATCTCAAAATATTTACTCATCACCTCTATAAAGACCTTAGTCATGTTCTCATTATTTCCAACAAATATAATATCATCCACATAGACAACTAGTATCAACTAATGGTCATCTTCTATCTTTATATACATATTATTATTAACAACTACTCTTTTGAATCCTTGATCCAATAGATACCACTCTAACCTAGCATACCAAGCTCTAGGATATTGCTTTAGACCATAAATATCCTTTTTCAATTTATAAATAGATTCCTTTTCTCCTGATAGTGAGAACCCTCAAATTTTTCTATGTATACCTCCTCTTCCAAGTTCTCATTCAAAAAAAATAGATTTGACATCCATCTGGTATACCTTTAACCCTTTAAATCATGCATACACTATAAATAATATGATGGCCTTCAATCTTGCTACAGGTGCAAAGGTCTCCTATAATTCTACCCCTTTAATTTGTGCATATTCCTTGCATACCAGTCTAGACTTGTTCCAAGTGACTTATCCATATTCATTCAACTTGTTTCTAAACACCCATTTTGTACCAATGTATTTCTTGTATTTAGGCCTAAGAACTAGTTCCCAAGTCTCATTATTCTCTATTTGGTCTAACTCCTCATTCATTGCACCTATCCAAAAAATTTCTAAGTCTCAATCTTATCTATTTGGTATAAATCCTTATTCATATCACCTATCCAAAATTTGTCTTTTCTTTTTTATATAAGATTTTTAGGTTTAATAGTAGACAATAGAGAAACATTCTCTTGATTTAGGTTACTTATCATTCTTCTCTCTGTTTACATACTTACATCCTTTTTGCCAATGATTTATGATTCATGATTATCTATTTGAATCTATCCTAAGAGGCATTTTGAGTTTTGTCTCACCTCACCTTCTTATTCTTCATCAACCTCTATTATTTCCTCTTCATTATTGAAGTCTAAATTATCTAATGTTTCCTTTGACTATGAGTGTGATTTCCTTGTCTCATCAATCTTCACATTGGTAATTTCCACTATCTTCTACAACCTCTTATTATAGCATGTATGGGTTGAGCTTACTAATAAATACCCCCATAATATACCTTCATCAAACCTAGAATCAAAATTACTGAAGTCTTCCTCATTTTTTTTTATGAAACATTTTCTTACAAACACTCCAAAGTGTTCCACATTATCAAGTATGCCTTTCCATAGTTCATAAGGGGTTTTTTTACCATTAGTCCTTATTTGTCCTATATTCAAGATGTAGACTAAAATACTCACTACCTCTCTCTATTACCCATCAGATAATCTACACTCATTTAGTTCTTGCCATCTCTTGGATTATCTTATTATTTCTTTCCACTACCCCAATCTATTGAGGTGTCCTAGCTGCTAAGAATTATCTCCTTATCCTATGGACCTCACATAAGTCATCAAACTCATTAGACAAAAACTCTCCTCCTCTATCAGATATTAGGCACTTGATCTTCCCATTATTCTCATTCTCAACAAGGGCCTTGAATGACTTGTAATTATCAAGAGATTCTAAATTTTCTTTCAAAAATGCTACCCAAGTCATTCTTGTGTAGTCATCTATGAGTAACATGAAGTAACTATCTCTTTGAATGCTTTGGATTATTGTAAGCCCACATATATTCCTCTCCTTTAATCTTTTTCTCCTCCTTAGAAAATAATCCATCTTGACTTTATTTATCTTCTATAATAATGTTTTATCCTTATCATCCACTCTAGGATCTCCATATACCTTGTTAAGTCTTGAGGGCCTTCTTACTTTATTAGGATACAATCTTTCAATGTGTCCCATATTATGAAAGAAAAAAATTATTACTTACCTCTTAATTGATCACTCCTCATTTCATTGGGTTGATTGATTGGTCTCTTCATGTTGGTGATTTTGACATGTTCTTTCTCAAACAAGTTAATCTTGTCTATGAACTATTCATGCTCAACCTTTAAGTAATCTAGTTTTGTCTTCAATGATCATACTTAACTTATTTTGATCTAAACTTTGTATTGACATCTTTTAACTAATTCCTGAGATCCTTGACCATAGATCCCAACTCATGCTTCTTCTTTTTTTGATGTTTCAAATCATCTGGGGCACTTATGAGATTAGCTTCAAGGTCTACTTTAGTTTCTCCTTTATTGTCATAGTAGACTTCTTCATCATACATGATATCTTATTCATCTTGAACACTAAACATATTATGCTTCTTAGGATCACCTTTAAGTTATTAGGCCTACCTCAAAGGACCAATCTCTAATACCAATTGTTGGAATCACAATACTAAGGGGGTGAACCAGTCTTCAAAACCTTTCTTTTGATTACACTTAAGTAATCATAAACCATTCAAACAAACATATATATTTATCAAGCATAAGAAACTGTCCACATAAGCAGGAAACACAAGAACACAAAAAATATGTGGGAAAACCTAAAGGTATAAAATTCATTGATATATACAAATGGACTACAATCCTATAAGACAAAAACCAAATTTAGTGAAGCATCAACCCCAACTATCCAAGCACCCACTTGTAAGGAGGTACCAACCCCCTAGATGGCTTAGAACCAAGTCATCCACATAATTTATTTGATTAATTTCATAATACCTTATTTTTCATATAATAGATGATGATCACCTTCTTTATCTCTTCACACTCTTTAACCCTCACAAACTGCCTTCTAGGCTTCTTCACTCAACTAGGTCTCTTCAAGACTGATTAGGTCATATTATATATATATATATATATATATATATATATATATATGACCTAATTAGTTATATATATATATATATATATATATATATCTTCATGAAAGTTTATCTACACCCATATTATTTTCTAAAATACCTCCTTCTATTCTTCAAACTTCTATTTCATTCATTTTCTCTCAGCTTACTCAAATAGGCCTAAAACTACCTTGTATGTATACCATTCCTTTTTCATATACCACTTAGTCAGCCACATACCTTTAAACTCTTATCTAAAACATATAATAGGTCTTAAAACATATTTTGGAAATGAATAAAATTATATTTGAGTCAATTTTGGTCTAACATGACTCAATTAGGCCTCATTTCACTTTTAGGTCTCATGGAGACCTAATTATACTAGGTCTATCTCTTAATGCCAAAACTTTATTATCTTAGACCCAAATGGATTTATCCAAAAAATTAAAACCATTTAATTACTTATAAATATACCTCTAATAACCTCATACATGCTTTTTATACCTATGTCTTTCATTCATACCATGAAACTTCTTTTAGGATAAACTGTCTTTTACGATATACTTAATTTTTTGATCATATTTGAATGGATTAAGTATATTTGAGCTTCAATTTTAAGACAAACTTTTGAATCACATAGGCCTAATAAGTATATATATATATGTGTGTGTGTGTGTGTGTGTGTGTGTGTGTGTGTGTGTGTGTGTGTGTGTGTGTGTGTGTGTGTGTGTGTGTGTGTGTGTGTGTGTATATATGTATATATATATATATGTATATATATATATATATATGTATGTATATATATATATATATATGTATGTATATATATATATATGTATATATATATATGTATATATATGACCTAAATTTCATTACAAAATGAATTATATACTTCAAATCATGAGATAAGATCTCAAGAACATCTTTACAACTCACTAACTCAGAACTACCAATTTACCTTAAAGACCAGTAATGGTGACTCAGACCTCCAACACCTATATAGACACTTTCCATGAATTTTAATGAATTTATATGGTAATATTATATCTACAAACCATCCTAAAATACAAATACCATATTTTATAATTTCAAATATTTATCTTTTAGACCAATTGCATGACCTTATATCTCATTTTCATATCTGAACTAGACAGGTCAATGTGTGAGCAACTTTTTCACCATATTCACTAACCTCAAAAACTTATTAAAAACATTAAAATGACTTAAAATTCCTAAAAAAACATATCCATGTACTTCATTTCATCATTATATCATGACAAGACATTTTAATTCATCTTCTCACTGTTGCCTGGGTTTTTCACTATTTACACCATTAGGCCTGTTAGTAACTGGCTAACTTGGATGACTAGTTTATCAAACTTGAATGGTAGAACATATCCATAAACCTTCATGGAAATATAGTATCATTCTCTACCTTCTTGCTCCATCCATTTTATTACTATGTCTAATTCAACTTTTTAATTCTATAACTTCTTTAGAAATAAGCTTGTAACTCAACATTTTCTCTCTCCTCTCTCTAACCAATACCACCTAGAGGTGCCTAGGAGAGTATAATAAAAGATAAAATAGATTAATTTAGTAATTTAATCCATCCTAATTACTTTTTATTAACATCTTCAACATTGGGTCTTTATTAGGGTTCTAATAAGGTTTAGACTTCCATTCTTAATGATCATTCATAAAGCATTGCCCCTCAATTGAAAAATTAATGTCTAGAATTTTGAGATAGGAACCTTCTCCATATACCATAAAATAATTATGTTCCCATCAAATTTTTTATGAGCTAATGAGCATAATAAAATCCTTCTCAAGTTAAGAACCCTTCATTTTAAGCATTCGAAAGACCTCCAAACAACTTTTCATGCCTTTCCCTTTAAATTAGAACCTCAAAATTCATGAAAATTCCTAAAACAACTTGAATCATATTTTTCAATGCTCACCTACTCAAACTTTCCTTGTAAATTGATCTTGATACCCAATTAGGCTACACTTTCTCTTTAGACCATAGTCTTCATACCTTACTAGGCCTTAAACTGACCTTCCTACCTCTTTCCATGATCTCAACACCTCATTTTCATGATCAACATCTCATTTTCATGCCATAAAACCTCTCTCATGCTTAAACACTACCATACCTTCTCACAAGGTCTAGACTAGGCTTCATAAGACACCTTGACTATGTTCAAAGATACTAACCTTAATGATATCACTAAAGTTGATATAAGAACACTCATAACACACTCATATTACTGCACTCATACAATAACACTCTTCTAATCTTCTTGACACAACTCACTGACAATTGACCTTGCTCTCAAAAACACTTTTATAGACCTACTTATCATCATACCTTCACAATAACCTTCAATGACAACACTGATAACTTCATGTTGACTTAAACCTTGATATCAATCTTGACATCAACCAATAGAGAAGACAAAGCTCAAAAAACTCAACTTATCACATCAATCTCATAAGCTCATACCTCAAAGACCTCTCACCATGCATCTTCACTAGATGCACCTTAACATTAATGACATCAACCTTGACATCAATGACAACACTTATCAACATATTTATCTATTAGTGATGTTATAATTATTTCTACATTGTCTTCTCCTATTTATAAGGATGAGATTCTTGACAGTGATTTACATGAGGACTCTTTACCATATTTGCCTCCTCATATTATTTATTTTCCTCTTTCCATTATTAGTGAGGACACATTTTTTTAGGATGAGACACTTTTACCACCTCTTCCTATTGCACTTGATGTAGATTTGATTAGTAGTGGTCACTTGGATGAGTTACCTTCATCCTCTACCTACTGAAGCACATTCTGATACAGTGTTGTTGCTCCTATTTTTTATTTTGGTATCATTTTTGACAATACCCTACCAAGCCCTAAGCAACCCATTAATATTATGACCTCTTTCCTAGATCTTTAGGAATAAAATAAGAAACTCATGATGTAGAATTATCTTCTACACTCCTTGATTCATGAAAAGGATGCCCTCATTTATTCTTTATAGATGGAACACATTGGCATATAACATTATTTTAGTATCCCATCATTTTGTGTTATTGAATCTAGTATGCATTCATTTATGCACTTTTATAGTTCGATTTCCCAAAATTTAAGCATCTCATTGTTCATGTTACTCCCATTGTTGTAGATGGTAATTTTTTGCCTAATGTTTTTTCACACTCTATACATCCCACTCTAGTTCTACCTACATATATGTCTATTTATTGTAATTAGCATACCATTGAATTTGAATCCTATATGATTCATCCCATGGGTCACACTACTAGACTTGTGGGCATTAGGAAACATGTATAGGGCATTGGTCACCTTATTCATCTTATTATGTGGATTACTTATCATGGCATTGGTTATGATGGAGGTGATTCATATTCATTGGGATATATTTATAGAGCTCCATATTTTGTTTTCTTCACTCTTCATGAGGATATTGAGCTACATATGGGCTCTTCTACACCTTCACTCAGGCCTCATAAACCTGAGATTACAATGGTCAGACATGATCTACCTGACACTTATTTATATATTACCTTGCATTTTTATACTATGGAATTTACACCCACTCATATATGTGAATCTTAATCCACCATTAATGTTTATTTAGGGTGGATTTATGATTGTTCTTGGTGGTGTTGATAACATTATTTGAGATGACTCTATAGGTGAGGTTATTCCATATCTCAACTTCATCAACTGCACATTGCTCCTCCTATCTTTTGATGCTCCTTTTTTATTTGAGCTCATAATTAGGTAGATGTGTTTTTTTAGCCTACATCTCTCATTTCATATATGTCATCTACTACACATTGATTTCATTGCGGAATTTCTTGTGTCACTTGGTGATATTATTGTTGTATGGGACCTTTATTCACATTGAGATTCATGTAGTTTTTTCTTCATGTTTATATGCTCAATATTGAGCATTTTTACTATTTACTTGTTGATTATACCATCACCATTAGGGACATATTATTAAGATATTTGTATATGTACCTTTGATGTTGATATTCTTCTTTAGATTTTTTGTGGAGTCTGATCTCCCTCTAAAGAGTACCTAGTTTAGTGTAGCCCAGTGTCAACATTTTAATGTTTTTAGTGGGATTGGCCCACTCATATAGATATGTTATTTTTAGTCACTAAACCCACTTTAGTATTATGGGGGATCTTTCAAATACTACTTTAGGTGTTGTGCTTCTTACTAACCCTTGGCACACCACCGTTTCTTTTTGAGGTAGTTGTTTGAGTGTATCTTTTGTTCAATGGGATTCATTCCATTGAGTACACCTAATATAGGTTTGTGTTGAGATTTGAGTTATGATTTTTGGGATGCCTTGCAACATATGTTTTATTATTCACTCTCATTATGTTTTTAATAGTTTTTGGGTACCTTGTGGTGATACATTTCATCCATGGTAACTCTTTTTCCTAGGTTTTTAATCAGTTCTTTTTATAGAGTGACCTCGTACTAAGTACCGGTTCTTATTTAAATTGGTGTTTATAGTGACTTAACATCCATGTATTCTATTAAGATGGATTAGTTACCATAGGGACACTTTGTATTTCATTACAATTTTTACATGGTACCTATTATACACTTAAGGGAGGTTTTTAGAATGTTTGTGTTCACACTGGTTGTGGTTTGAGTTATTTAAAAAATAGTTTTTTTTATCCATGTTCACACTCACTCATAGAGTTAAGTTTGATTTGAAGTTCTGTTATATTCATTGGATTGTTTTGTTTGTGTGTACAAATAATATTTTTTTGTGCACTTATTTCAATAATCCACCTATATTTTATTTTTTCAAAATAAGCAAATGGTTTTTGTGAAACCAACTTCTTTACCTATTTATTAGGCAATCCTTATACTTCTCCTTAGTGCCTGAGAGAGAGGAATCTATAGATTGTATTTTATTCTTGAGAGACAATAATTAAGATACTAGATTGTGCATAATTCTTGTCTTTGTGCATAATGTCTGAGATGGTTTTTCTATGGTAATGGTGTGCAGGAGTGATCTTATGGATGCATGAGTGCATATATCACTCCATCAAACATCACATTTAGCCTTTCATTTTGGTCATTAGTGGTTGACCGATATGAAGGCAATAGTTGAAAATACTAATATGTGCATAATTTTTCAATATTAAGATAAAGAGATATAAATTTTACATGATGGATATGGTGATAAACAAATAGCAATGGATTTTGGTAGAAAATTACCAAAAGATATCAAATAATTGACAATGATTTAGTATAAACAATTTTGACAAGCAAAGCCATCGTGCAATTTTTCACTTTCATAATGTGAGGACTTATGGGAATATTTGTTTTCACCCTAAAATTAAAATATTTAAATATTTAAAAAATGAAAAAAATTAAAAAAATAAGAAAATACAAAAAGCATTAAATTAATTAAAAAATACTTAACATTTACATGTTTACTAGTTTTTTCATATGTTGTTTAATTTATGTTATTAGGTTGCATATCATTTCCCTTTCTATACACAAACATGTTTCATAAGTACTTGAGTGTGAGAAATGATTACACTAGACACATTATACATGAACTTAAAAATGTTGGACCTTTACTCTATCCACATGACACACTAAATTGTGGGCATCTACTTCTATTGATCATGATTTTTATAGGTGTTATTATTTTATGATCACTTTACACTATCATGTTGAGCTTATATACTAATACTTACACATTTATATACACATGCTTACATCTTATATAATGTGATAGATATGTTATATTATAGGACATTTTGCTAACACATTAATGAAAGAACTACTATTATGTTCTTATGTTAATTTTTTGTATTTCATTTATTCATCTTATTAAATGGATTAACTAAGTGTACTTGTTTTCTACCTTGTCTTAATTGTATAACATTTGAAAATGTTCCTAGTTTATGTCTACAGTGTCATTGAGTGTTATTTATTTGTTATGCATACATTTAAACATGTCATATCCTTTGAATGTGTAGCATTTGAACATGCCCCTTATTTATGGTCTCCTTAGACCCCTTTTACTTGACATTGAATTCTCTTATTTGTGTGATTGATTATTTTTGATCTTGTGCTTGTTTTACTCCTAGGCATTGACATGATCCATATCATGCATTTTAAATCTTTTTTGAGAGGAGATATTATGAGCTTCATTGATGTATCTACTTAGACATGAAACTAATATATTTTTCTTAACTACATGATTAATATAAATGTAGCATGGTTATATTATCTTTCTGAGATAAGGTAACTAGCATTTTGCATTCTCCTCACCTGAAAAGTGGGGGCATATTAGTAGGGGCATGTCATTAAGACATGAGTCCATACACATATTAGTAGGGGCATGTCATTAAGACATGAGTCCATACACATATAGTTTGAAAAATTGGTATAATTTTATAAAATTTAAATGATTCAAATATACACTTGGGTTAGAATATTATGCATTTAGTATTGATTTTATATATTTGGGATAGAATTTTTTTAATTTGTGATAGATATTTAACATAATTTATAGAGTAGAGATTACATATTGATTGACACTTCAAATTAAGACACATTAGAGGTGAATATGTCATGAAAATACACCAAATCACAAATAAATATTTAGATTATATACATATTAATGCATTGACCTTATTAAGATACAATGATTGAGCTTTATCTATTCATAACAATTAGCTCAATTGAGTAGTGTGATTAAGATTGACATCCTTGGCACTACTTACCTTTTTTATCTCAAAAAATTATTACTTATTTGAATATGCCTTTTTAATCACATTTTTTACTCATGTTTCCCTAAAATGATGGTTCAAAGCTTTAAAAATGGAAAAATGCAAGAAAAAGAGGTGTTTTCAAAGATATTTTTACAGATGTACAGACTTGTACATATAGTTTCATATAGGGGAACTTAGGATATTAAAATAAAGGTCATGGTAGGTGTCTTATATAAGATTAATGTTAAGAATTTTTATAATAGGACAATAATTAACCTTCTCTCTCCATTGAGATCCTTCGCAACTTGGTAGAGCCCTTCAGGTTTTCAGATGGTACGGTCATGAGATAGAATATCAAGGTCTAAAATTTTGGGAAAAGGAAGAGACCCTATATATCTTCAATATTTGGGTTTTGTTCTTAGTTTTTATTTCTCTCCTTTATTAAAAATCCTTAACAACATAAAGTGTTCATAATGCATTCTCAATTCAGGCAAGGAATCAGTTTTCTAATTTTTCTCCTTTCCTAAGCATGGTGAAAAAGAAATGGAAGATATGAGAGTTTGTAATGAGTATAAATAAACTTTCCAAAAAATTATCCAACCTTATTTAATACATTTTTTGGGTGTAATATCAATAAATTCTTCATGTTTTCTTCATCTTGCAGATTACAAAGAATTTTCTTAAATTACAGGATTCTTGGTAAATATCTAAAGTGTTTGATGATGTTTTGATCTTATGGTAAAAAATTTGAAATAATTTAAGATTCCTCTACATTATATACTCAAATAATTTATATCAAGTAACCCCTTTAATCCTTGCCTCTAATTATTATTGTCATCCAAGTAGTATGGTCTCTTTAGTATAATGGAAATAAGATATTTGTAGGGAGTCTTTAGGTTGCCTAAAAGGAATATACATAAGCCCATCCTTAATTCATGATATGTACCATTTTCCCTATACTCATGATATACCTTACACACTAGAAATATCCACCCTCAGTCCATTATGCAAGGATAAGACTCACTCAATCATCATAAGCCTTCAAATAGATTATATAGACAGGGTGTTCACTGTTGACATGGAGTGTAAATGGTTGAAAGACCTCATGAGGTAATGAACCTATGAACAAGACATAAAATATAGGAATAATAAGGTTCATTGTCACGTTTACATCATTAAAAAGACATAGTCATGTTAATGACCTCCTTAAGGCCTTTTAACATCCAAATTTCACCTCTGTCCATACAAACTACATAAAACTTCACCTACAATCATATGATTGTCCTAAAGTTCAGTGAGATAGGTGAGTTTAAGGTGAAATTATGATTGATAAATGTTTCATGGATCATTTAAATAGTGATAATGGAAACAACCTATTGGTTGATAGTTTTAGCAGAGTCACGGGCTGAATGAAGTGGTTTGTAGCCTACATAGTCAAAAGTGACCTACATGCCCCAAACTATAGGTCCTTGTTTTGATCATACCAGCATCAAATTATCATAAAAACCAAGCTAAGGTATTAAAATTTCTCCAAATATCTCTTATTATGTATAGATATAATATAAATAGGATGAAGAGCATCTAGGTCACCTATTAAGTTATTGATAGTTAAAGAAATCTTAAGTTGAGTCAATAACTCTTATGGGTCATCTACAGGTAACCCACTTAAAAGAGAGTGGAAGTGTAAACCAAATGAATAGGTAGAAATGTGGGAGAATTTTGAGAACCTAAATTTATCTCCAATCAAGATTCAAGACTATTGGCAAAGAGGGTAAGATCTAAACACCTTATGCATAGTCAAGTGAACCTAATAAGTAACCTAGAGTCCTACTTGGAGGGTTAATCATTCTCAGACCTAAGTAAATAAATAAATATGAGTGAGAGAGGTTTTAATCTTAATTTAAGAGTAAAAATTGATTCAAGGGTTAAGATAGGTTAGAATATTGGTGATAATCCTAATAGACCTAAAGGATACAACCAACATGCATCTACAACCAATCCCAAGAGACACAATCAAATGCATATAACCAATATTAGAGGAATTTTTAGTTTTGAGGCCTCTACAAGTGATCAAGATATAAATTTTGGTATAAATTATTATTATTGTAATTAGGTTAAGTTTTTCATCCTATTTTAAGGGTTAGATAACTATTGGTGATAGTCATTGTTTTATCTTAGAACTACCCTAGTCTGTTGACAGTCTATAATGAGACCAAGTGAGATATTTGGAGATTTGAAGACTAAGAAGATAGATTTTAATTCATAAAAAAATTTTAGACAATAATATATTATATTATGTGTCTTCATATGCTCTTCATGATTGATAACAATAAGCTTTTAAGTCAAATTACCCTTAAAGGCTAGTTAAATAAGAATAGGCTTATGCATTAGTGATGGTGGCATCCATGTGTGTTAAGTGGTGTTTGAATATATAATGTACCTAATATAAATGTAATAAATTTTATAATTTAATATAAATTTCTTATTATGATAATAAACTCAGGTTCAATAAGAAAAGGCACTGAACTCAAACCTAGGGGTTATGTAGACTTGATTGTCAAGAAACCCTAAGCAAGGGAGATGAGGTATGTAGAGAGTAATTTAAGAGAAAACATATTATAAAGGATATTTATAGACATTTTATAACATATTATATGAATAATAACCCCATAAAATGGTAGATGAAACATCAAACTACTCATTTTTCCACAGTAGCCCAAACAACTCAGACTAACTATAAACATTGACCTACAGGCAGTCTCATGAACTAATGGAGATAGAGTGGAGTATGTGAAGTTATAATAATTGTATAGGTTTATAAATAGGTGGTAATGTATTTTTTATGATGATATTTAATCCATATATCACCTATAGGTTACTTGGACCTCTGAAACTCAGTAAAGGCCTTTTAGGCCTAAAACCAGTCTTGAACCCTAGAAGGCCCACACCACCATGGAGATACTCTCAGAATATATTAAGAAAAATGACACTAGGATAAGGTATAAAATTATTATTTATGTATTAATTATTTTATTATAATTATAATAATTAAATGTAATGACCAAACTTAGTCTTATCACCATCTCAAATTCCATAGTGTACATAGCCAACTTGAGTTGCCTATTTCAATACTTAGATTTATCATCACAAGAGGAGTTAAGGAAAATTATCTTGATGTGAATTGAGGAACCCTATATAATTTATATCCATGGTATATGGATTTTATTTAAGTGGATCACCTTTATGAACAAAGTTTAATATTGATAGCATGTCCATGTTATCTACAGAAGACCACAAGCACACTTCCTTACGTTCATATCTTAACACACATTTTGAATGGGAAATAAATATACTCAAGAAATTTGAAGGGGTATATGGACTAAAGATACATAAATATAAGTTTTTTTTGGAGGTTTTTAATTTATGAACCATCTTTAACATGGTGGATGTCCAAAACCCTCCTTAAACCCTACTATAGACCAAGCTTGAGAAAACTAAAGATTTTGGAAACCAAACACCCTTGAATCACCTAATAAACACTTGAATCATAAATTAAACTTAGATATGGTCTTTACCATCGTAATGTGTTGTACATACTTATACAGACTTATCAAAAAATAGTGTTTTTTAAGAAAAAGAGCATAAAATGAGGTATAAGATAGTTTAAGAGTTAAAAATCATTGGAGATTTTTTTAGCACTTGTTTTATCTTCTCAATCCATTATATGTCTAAAAACATACCTCTAAGTGCCTCTAAAACTCTCTTATAAATGGCCAATATATATAAATAAAATAAAAAGTTGATGTAGTCACCTAGTGTAATAAGGTTGTAGGTGTGAACTATAGACACCTAAATCTGGCCACCAGTGACCTCCAACCAAGAGTTTGATCAATTTCCACCTAAAATGGAAAATTTGGCCTAAAAACACTAAAAATTTACAAATGATGTGAAACTTACATATTCAAGTGCCATTAAATGGGGTAATTTATGGGCCAACTAACTTTGATCAAATCATTTCAAGTCAAAATGCCAATTTTGCACCTGGGTGCTTTGGATTTACCTTTCCTATCAAATCTCTTACACAATACATGTGCATTCATTGTTTTTTTTTGGTAACATCCTAAATGGGATAATAGATCCAATGCATCTGGCATTGCCTTCCAATTCCAATCCAGTCAAATTTTGGATTAATAACAAGGCATTTTGATCAATTTGAGTAATTTGTGCACAAAGTGATTAAATATGATTAACAGATAACTAAACCAAATCAAGGCCTAATTAGTAATTCTATGGAACCTTGTTGAATACTTATTTTTAGAAATGAATATTGAATATTTGCATCATCATGTTACCTCATTTCTTGGGAAGACATCCCTAGGCCATAAATGCCACAAATATCAAGATTCATGCCTCCCATGCCTCATCAAATCCATCCATGCCTCTTAATTTCTCCTCTATCCCAAATGTTAATGAGCCTATTTATCAATTTTAATTGCATAATTGGATCAATCCTTAGCCACACATCTCAATCCTGAGATGGATGGTTCAGGTTGATTCTATCTTTTTTTAAAAATATATAAATAGAGAGGCCATGAACATCATTTATAAGCTATTTTAGTGCAAGCCTATTATGTTCAAATATATTCAAAAGCTTAATTTTGTGAAAATTTATAATGCATGATTGGTTCCAAAAGCTTTAAGCAACTACTATTACCATGCCAAATTAATTCCAAGCCAAGCCAAGCCACAAGCCAAAGGTGCCAAGGAGAGATGGAGGTAGACAAGCTTCTATTATCAATGACTTCATGAGCACAAAATTGATAAAGCCAAAACTACAAAGGAATTTGGAGAATCCAAGTAAGGTGAAGTAATTCTTGTGTTTTTCCTTACTTTTTAGTTGTGTTTGTCATTTGTTTTTGTTACTAAGCTCACCCTAGTAACTAGGCATGAATGTGTTAGCTTATTGTGTTCTTTGTCAATTTTTTTTGTGCATTTTGTCACTAACACCATACTAATATCCTCTTCTTAGTCAAATTCATAGTTCACAATAACTACTGTAGAAGTCCCATGACATAATGTATGATGTTTATTTAGTCCTCATAATCACCTATTTATAGGTTCCTAATATCTAATACAGGATTTTTATGGCCATAAAATGCAAACCCAGAATAAGAGGAATTAATAATGGTGTAGAGAGGAAATTATAAGGGTTAATACAAACTATTAAGCCTAGTAATTGATTACGTTAAATGAGGTAGGTGCACTTTCAATATCCATTATTGAGGAAGAAGTCAGTTTATGACTTGTTCAAATTGCCCAAAAGGAGGATAGGTTTTTGTATGTTTATAATGGAATAATTAAACATAATTAATACATTTAACTACCATTAAGATAAGTAAATTAACCAAAATGAGGCATATCCATGCTTTGAGATAAGTTAAACAAGTCAACCATACTCTCCACTATACCACCTCTATGATTAAGGAGTCAAAGAGAGCATCAAACATGGAGAGTCATTTAGAGAAATATTTTTAACTATTTTAACTATATTAATTAATGTACTATGGTCATTTATTACCTTTTACTCTCACCTCCATGCCACTCTCCTTCTCCTTCTCTCCTTATTTTACTATATATTTAGGTAAAAAGGCCTTGTATTGGTAATCCCTCTCTTGGGCATGAGGAAACTCTACCAATATTGACACTTTATAACCTATTAAGTGAATAAAAATGACTATTTTATACTCTTTGATACAAGTTTAGTGTGTTTTATTATTTTTATTTACACATGTGGTATTCTTTCTCCTTTGGTAGGTCCTAATCTCACCTAGTTACTTGTAGATGATCTTATGTAGGTCACATATAGTGTTTGAATGTTGAATAGTTGATATTGGAGTGGAGATATTGATTGGTTAATGCCTTGAATTATGAATTACATAATTATCCTCATGGTGAAACACTTTTGCATAGGAGTCCTTGGAGTTTTAAGATTCAGTCATTTGCATTATTTACTAGTGTTAGTTAAAGTCTAAATTGAGTGGATTAAATCTTACATTGGTGCATCACCATCCCTTAGAGTATGTTTATTTTCTATAAATTTTATCCCTTTTCACCCCAATAGTAGTAAGTCTTAGTAATCTGAGCCACAAGTGATGTACCAGGGGAGCTAGCCCCATTATCTAAAGGTTTGGTCTAGTTATAAGGTCACCCATAGACTTTAGGCCATTCCCATGTTATTCAAAGTTTAAATATGTGAATACTCTCATTCATAGGGTGAAACTTGGGTTGATAATAGTTTTTAAATGCCCAGTGGGATAGATTTAAGCATATGAGCCTTCATAACAACATCTTGGTCTTCACAAGTAACTTTAAGCACTCATCTTGGTCACATCTCAGAGGTAAGGAAGGTTATTTTTCATATTTCATTTCTTTTAATTTGTATTATGATGATATATGGATTCATATGGGATATATTTATATTATACACTTCCTTATCAACAGTCCTATGACACAAATCAACTCCATTATGGTCCCTATCCATCTTATTCTAACCCCTACCAACCCTAAATTCACCCATTTCAAACTTATGATGAGCCTTATCAACCCTACATTAAACCCTAATACTAGTATGGTGGCTCACACCAAACCTATGATATCCCTCATCAACCTCCTTGGCATACCACAACCACCTCATGGACCTTGTTACCCCCAATATGAACCATATCAATTCCAAGATCAACCTCCTTACCAAAACTACTCTCCCTCTTTCCCTTCCTAACCAAAATTCCAAGACACACATAATTTTTATGATGATTTGGATGAGATGAAGAGTATGAGCCAAATCATTGTTAATGAAATATTAGCCTTAAGACAAGAACAATCATACAAATAATGTCATGAGTCTCTACCTCCTACCGTACCATGCCAATATCCTTGGATTGTAATTCCATCTCAATGGTAAGTTATTCCCTTCATTCCCAAAGATACAATACCTAAAATACAAGAGTCTCATAAACCCAAGTTTCCAACTTGTAAATATATATAGCATTCAAGGGAGAGAAGAGTAGTCAAGCATAAACCCAAGTTTTAAAGTAGAAAGCAAACATGAGATCATTCATCCCTGACCCTTATCTCCTAAAAATTCTAAGGTCTTCCCCTCATGGAATTCTATTCAACATAATATATAGTATAGAGATGAAGTGATGGTTCTCAAAGATGAATATTTGAGTAAGGAGAAAGAAGCATCCATGGTAACACCAATGGATTTGACTCACCTTCTTGAGATTTTTCAAGGGTAAGCCATGCCAATAATTTATAAGGAGTCTCTTATTTTTGAGATAAATTAATAAGACATAGCTATATTTATAGAATATGAGAGTGACTTTAGTGATCAAGAAAAGGAAATTGCCATTGGGATACCCCTTAGAAAGGATAGGTGTGAATCAATCTTTCACAATGTAAAGGAAGATGAGTTGTAAGAGATTGGTATAATGCATGATGAGCTGAAAGTATAAGATGAGACACAATATAAAGAGGTTTAAATTGATCAATAATAATATGGTTCCCAAAAAATCCTTGATCAAATGGTAGCTAACCTCTATCATGATAGTCCTCAAGAACTTACAATAGTATCAATAGACAAGTGCAAGATTTCCAATGAAGATGATGGACAAGGTGACTTTGAGATCATACAAAATCATAATGTTATTTTTAAGAATTAAATAATTTAAAATTATCAATCACAGGTAGTATATAATTACTTGTAACCCCATGATCATGTTTAATAAGGTGACATTTTAAATTATGGTGTGCTTGTTCTTACACCTTCTACTTTTCAACTTGAAGAGAGTCAAATCACACTTGATCTAGTTGAGAACAAATCAATGGAGTTATTTGAGATCATAAACTTAGGTTATTATTTACTTGAAGGTTATTTAATTTAGACTAAGATAAGTATTTCTATCAATCAAGGAGTCATCCTTCTAATCACACCATTCTAAGAGGTTATCTTATCAAGAGATGACTTGTTTGAGCTTTCCAAGCAAGGTTATCAAATCACCACCCCATCTATAGATTTATCTTCAGTTTTGGAAGGTATAATGAACTCAAATGGCCTCAAGAAGTCATGAAACTATATGTATCTCTCTTATAAGCTAAATTTTCATCCATATCACAAGAGCAACATCAAACTATCTAACATGATCAAGAGCATATTATGACTAAGGTAGATATGAGGCTAATCATGTAAGGTAAACTAATTTGGAATGAGTATAATTGAAATTTGGAATCACATGTACAACCCATGAACTTAGGGGTATAACAAAAAGGACCAGCTACTTCCCCAAGAGGTGATGAGCATGCCAATACCTTCACTTGCAAGTGGGACTCTTCATATAGTGGGAAATGTTTAGTTTGACTCAAATAAATATGTGGCAACTAGACCTCATGGTTACATAGTGACCAAAGAAGTTTTCCATTTGATCTTAGAGGAAATAATTTGATATCAAGTTGGTTATTTTAATTTGTTTGGTCTTGTTTCAATAAGTGGTCACCACAAGTTTAGTTTGTTACTTTATTGTCTTTTTTGTTAGAGGTACAATCCATTGAGGGGGGGGTGAATCAATGGTGGAAAAAAATCTAATTAAATTTCCAAACCCTTAAAAATACTTAAGAATTCAACACTAGAATTATTAAAGCATACAGATCATTCATAGCAATGAACAATAAACATAATTAAATATCACATACACAACACAAGATATATATGGGAAACCTTCTTGGGGAATAAAACTCACTTTCAAGCTTGTAAACACTTGGAATATTGTCCTATAAGATGATAAAAACCAAGAGACTAATCAAGTCCTTCTAATCAGAAACTTTTGGTCAAGTCCTTCTGACCTATAACCTTGATCAAGTCCTTCTGATCAAAGTCTTTAGTGAAACCCTATTTCATAAGGAGCAACTACCCCTAAGGAAGATCAAGTCCTTTATAACATCTTTGAAAAGAACACTTACACCTTAGAATTGATGTCTATAACACCTAATGATGAGCCTCTTTATTATTTGATAGTTTCACAAACTCTCTCTCTAACTCAAACAAGCCTCTCACATAGGCATGCCACAATCTCTCTTCACTCAAATAGTTTTCATAAGCAAACTCGAAACCCTTCACATAAATTCATACTATAATAACATTATAATATCATTATAAACATTATCTATAGATCATGTACATAGTCCTTAATCTCCTCTACTCATCAACCCAATAGATGGGCACTCTCACTCTCCTCTGCTTTCCTTCGCTCTTCAACTCTTTCAACACAAGTCTCTTGCTTATAAAAAAACTAAATCCCAATACATTTAGTTCCATTATATATATATATATAGTAATCATGAATTTTTAAGTCCATAATAATCTTTATTAGCCATAATACATTCCTTCACCTTTAAGGTATCTCATATGGGTTACCCTTAAGCACAATCCCCTTTCAAAATAGACCTAAGTCACTTTTAGGTCATATGGAGATGCATTCACATTTTTGATACATCTCCAAGAAAATTATGAACATATGACCATTTTTAAATACTTAGTTCCACTACCTATGTCCCCTAATACATCCTTAAATGATCGCAGTCACCAAAACATTCTTATGCTATAACCTAATTAGTTCAAACACTTCTCTATACACATAGTCAATAAGAATGAGAACATAGATGACTTCAAAACCTTTTTTCATAATTCATATGATTTTTTAAACCTTTAAAATTCACACAGATAATCCTCATACAGTCTACAACTCTCCCCAATAACCAATTAACCATGAAACATTGAAACATCATTCACATAAGCTCAAATATCCATCTCAAGTCACTTACAGAGCATATATAGAAACACAATCAAATTTATATCTCAATATCATTTTTGTACATGCTTCTAAATCTTAAAATACATATATCAAGATGTGCCTTGGATTCCTCTACATATTTGATTCTATTGCAATAGAAAATTCATCTTTTTTCAAAAGTTATGGTCCAAAAACTAGACACCATTCTTTCCTTCACAAATTCAAATTTTCAAATGCAAATATTCATAGTTAAAATTCAAACATTAAGATTGAATCTCATGAACTCTCAACTTAGATCAAATACATTTCATCGATCTTGATCGATCTTTAACACATAGGTGTCAATGCTCAGATGTTAAACCTTTATCACTTTGACCACATCTCATGTATCCTTGAAATGTTGACTCTATGTGCTCCATTAATCTCTATGGATCAAGTAGGTATTTAGTGATCAACAATCACCATTCGATCAAATTGTATAAACACCCACTCACCATTGGATCCTTATCTTTTACCTTTACTCAATCATTGAACAACATGCACCTATTCTCATCTCACTACTTCCTAATTTTTTAGAGCAATGTACATTGTTGATCTTTCTCAAGATTTAACTCTTATATAAATGACTAAGTAGGGAAACCTTTCAATATGCTTGAGCAGCAAACTTTGCACATCAATAACTTCTTTTATGCTTACTCGCATGATCTCAAATTTGGAATATATGATTTCCTCACATAGGAGAAGCTAACCATATAATAAATATCCCCTAAAACCCTCACACATGTGAGATACAACACCATTAAGGTGACTTCTCAAAAACTTTTATCATGGAGCCTACTCTATCAAAACATGCCTGAGAGGCCAACTTTGAGCATCCATAACTTTTGTTTTGATTTAGTGGATGATCTAGAATTTAGTGCATATCAACTATTCTCAAAACTAAATAAACCCATATAATCAGTTTCTCTTGACACCTTCACATGTGAAATATATAATATCATCAAGATGCTCACTCATCTCTTCTTGCCACATTGAAAAATTAGCTAAGTATGAAAAAAACATAATCAAACTACTTGAGAGCCCAACATTGTATAAGCATATGTTTTGATGCATTTCATCGTATGATGTAAAAATTAGTGAAAATAAAATAGGTCAAAAATTAAACAAACCCATATGATCACCTTTTCCTAAAACATCCACATGTGTGTGATATTCTATCATCAAATTTATTACTTGGCTCTTTCTAGTCATATTGTAAATTTGGTTATGTATGGGAAAATAGTGAAATCTATCTTAGAAGCCAACTTTACACCTTTATATATTTGACCACACTTTGACGTATGACTTGAGATCTAGCACCTAATTACTAGGGACTACTATTATCACAACCATATGACCAGCTACCCTTTACTCATTCACACATGATAATGGTGATGTCATCAAAACCTACTCATATTTTTTACCACTAGACCCAAAGTGTCTAGATGAAATTTATGGACAACCAGATGAATTCCACTTATATATATAATCTCTCAAAGCATAGATAACATATTAGGGACATCTTTCACATGATTCAACTACCATACTCATCCTAAACATCTCTAATCATGCCAAAATTAAAGATCAACCAAGCTAACATAAAGCACACTAGAACAAGCACATTACACACTTTATCATTATTACTTTGGTTATCAAATCACTTAATCCACTCACCAAGACACCTCCATGACATCACTAAAAGATCCCCAACAATATCCCCCTTTGTCATTGATGTCAACAAAACATCATAAATATCAATATGCAACTCACCTTCTCTCTCTTAAAACACTCTCCCAATGGGAACTTTCTTCCCCTTTGACACAATGACAAAGTGGGCACCAATTGATCCTAAGGACCTAAAAAGACTATAAAATAGGAAAGGACCATCTTATAAAGATGATACAAACTTGGAAAATACCATCTTATAAATATGATACAAACTCCCCCTTACTTTGAGCCTACTTTAGCTTGCCTTCACAACATCTTCTTGCTCTATGCTAGCACTCTCTTTAATAAAGCACTATAACCAATGAATAAAGAACACACAAAACATTTAAATATAATGTAACTTACCAAGAGACATTTTAGAGGGAATCCCCCTAAGATTTTTGATCAATTTCACCACTTTAGCATCTTTAGATCTCCACACACCATGAAGAACCACAAAATAGGCTTACTAGCCTTCTCTCTTAAGACACATCCATGACCACCAATAGAGCATCATGCCATTTACCAAATATAAAACAAGCACTCAACCATATTTAAAACTCTCCTTGAAACATTCATGCTTTGTTTTTTTTTTAAAAAACTAAACAAAATCA
The DNA here is from genome assembly GCA_037957365.1 of Torreya grandis. Classification (NCBI taxonomy): domain Eukaryota; kingdom Viridiplantae; phylum Streptophyta; class Pinopsida; order Cupressales; family Taxaceae; genus Torreya; species Torreya grandis. The sequence goes on from JARHVA010000323.1 coordinate 4,461,559, forward strand.
CTCTTATTATTACTAGAGGTGTCTAGCCTCCTTGTAATCCTACCTAAAACTTGAAAATCCCACAATTTTTTTTAGATATAACTTCAAGACCTAAAAATTCATATATATATATATATATATATATATATATATTTCTCATATGACCCCTTTATCACACTAAATTGAAACAATAAGTTCAACCTGTACAACATACTTACTTCACAAACCTACTACCCAATTAGGCCTCTAATTTGATAAAAAAAACTTGAATAATTTGAGAACCAAAAACCTTCAAATATATATGAAGCTTAATTTCACCACTCATTTGGCTCATTCAACAAATTAATAAACCTTATATCTTAAAGGCTCATTAGGCAGACCACTTTTCTAGCAAAGCCCAAAACCTTATAATCTCAAAATAAATAAAGTCAACACAACACCTTCCAGTCAACATCCACTTCTAAAACTTTTTGTACACCTGGATACAACCATTACACACTTTTGGACCAAGATTTGAGCTTCGACACCATTGGTAACATTGAATTCCTATAACACATTTTAGGACCTACAAGCTCTTAAGAATAAATTGAGAAACTTGAGAGTTAAAAAAAATATCTAAATAGACTTTAACATACCTTCAACTCACAAAAACACCTAGAGCATGCTAGAATAAGGTCAACAAACTTTTATATGTAAAAATATTACCTTGACAAGCCAAAAATCCACCTTTGCCATCTGGGAACCTTCAATTTGACCCTATAGATTGTTCCAACTAAAAAACACCATAGCAACACTTGCTTATCCACTTGAAAGTCATCTCTTAAGAAGCACAGATAGAGATACCCTATATACTTCAAATATCTAAAACAAATAAACTCCTCATATTCCTCTTTCTCCTTACATATATGATACTTATAATTCATTTTCTTCTATGATTAAATTATCAATACATGGAAATAACATATATTCATGGCATACCTTTTCATCTAAAGAATCTTCCTTTCATATTGGATCCTCATCACTAGGAACTTATTTAACAATAGCAAGATATTCGCTTGGATTCATACATACTTTAGAACTAGCTTCAACCAACACCTTGGTCTTCTCCTTGAGCTTAGTCTCTTAATTCTCAACATGAGAAGACACTGAGACCTTTTGGGACTCTTCAACTTCATAAGCATTCTCCACCATAGAAAATAGATTACTTGGACCTGTAGTCTCATCATGACTCATACTTACCACATTTAGTTTCCATGTATTAACTTGTCTTCTATCTTGTACTCTAGGATCTTGATAAAACCTATTCTATCTTATAGACCTTTGCATGCAAAATCTATCAATGTGACATCTCTAGTCATAATTGAAGCACACCATACATTTTTCAAAAATCTTGTTCTACCTTTCTATATTTTGTACAATATCTTACAATGTGTCCTAGTTCATAGCAGTTATAGCACTCAATATGTCTTGAAGGAAACTCAGCTTGTCTTACCTTAATGGAGAACATTTTACAAAGAGTCCCACATCATGATAGTTGTAACACTCAATATTGCTTACACCTTTTTACTTATGACCCCCATCATAGTTACAAGAAAATTCTTTCTTAATAGGTCTTCTACATTCTCTATCTCTATGCCCAAACTAATTACAAGTATAGCAGTAACAATTAAAATTTATATACCTCATGGCATTTGGTTGTGTGATTATTTTTGTATTCATTCTACAAACACCTTCATTCCTTGTTTGATGATACATATTCAAAGGCTAATCCACCTTGTTCACATTAATATTTATTTTATCTTGAGTTATAGTCTCTTGTTATTCTTTGTATCCAAGACTAGTCTTAACACTAGCATGCTTTTGATCATTCATAATGTTTTTAAGATCATTGGATATTCTTTCAAATATCACAAATGACATTAATTTACTAGATACCATTTTTAACTTAGATTTAAATGAATCATTTTCAATTACATACCTTGCATAATCATATTTTTTAGCTTTTAATCTTGTAGATAGGAGTTTCAATTGACAACTAAGATGTTTGACCATATCTTCATGTTCCTTGGCATCTTCATCCATTCTTGCCTCAAACACACTGAATTGATCTTCAAATTCCTTTAGTTTAGTTTTCATCTTATTATTTATCTTCTTATCTATCTTTAGTTCTTCATGAGCATTAATCAATGTAGCCTCATAGTCCACCTCATCTTCGTCATCATCTAAATCACTCTAATTAGACACTTTTTGATGTGAGAAACTTCCTTCCTCAGACATGAATAGGGATTCATCTTTAATAGAACCATAATATTCATGATCATATTCTAAGACACTATCTTCACTCTCATCGGATGAACTACAATCTTATTTAGTGTATAGACTCTTCTTTTCCTTAAAGTGCTTTTTGTTATCAAACCTTCTGAATCTCTTTTTGCATTTATCAGACTTGAAAGATCTCTTTCCATCATCATGACCTTGATCATGCTCTTCATCATCATCCTTCTTATAATTATGAGGGAAATTATTAGAAAAATGTAATATCTCACCGTAATTGAAGCATTTGAGGGGTAGCTTACCTTTATGCTTGCCTAAACCTATTCTTAATTTCTTTGAAATCAAAGCAATTATTTCATCCTCACCTATATTAGGAATGTCATACTCCTTGATTTTTTTACCTTGGAACTTATTTTATGTCTACATTTCAATCTTAAAATATGGTTCCTTATTTGTAGGTATATCATCATTATTCCTCATCTCATAGGTAGTAAGGGTGGCATGCAATTGATCTATCTTCAACTAAGTAAAATAATGAATTTCTTCTATAGCAGATAATTTTGGATCAGACTTGGGGGATAGAGACCTTAAAACCTTTTGAACAATATTAGTCTCTTTAAGATTCTGTAAAAACCCTGTTATGATGTTCATAACCTCATCAACTTTTTACAAAAAGGATGCCAAATTATATTCTTTGTTCATCTTGAGACTTTAAAATTAACTTTTGTGAGTCTATAAATCAGTAAGCTTAACCTTTAAATCTCCTTCAAAAATAGTATTCAATTTATCCCATATTTCTTTAGTGTATGTTAAATTAATTAATTTGGTGAATTCAATTTCTATAAGACCACAAGTGATGGCATTCATTTCCTTAGATTTATTCTCTAACAGCTTATTGTCTGAAACACTAGATGGAGGAATAATAGGAACAACATAACCATCCACAATAGATTACCAAACATCAAACCCTAGGGACATAATGTATGTACTCATCATATCACTCCAAAAATCATAATTAGATATATTGAATGTTAGTGTTTGCTTAGTAGAGAAACCACCTTGTACATTCTAACTAGACATTATACCTTGGATCACCTTCAAGTTATCAAGATTATACCAAAGGACCTCACTTTGATACTAATTATTAGAGGTAAAATACACTAAGATGCTAGGTGAATCAGTGGTGGAAAATAATCTAATTGACTTTCTAAACCCTTGAAAATACTTAAGCATTCAACACAAGCATTTATGAAGCATACATATCATTCATAATCGTTAACAATAAACATAATGCAAGATCACATACACAACACAAGACCTACATGGGAAACCCTTTTAGGGAATAAAACCCACTTTGAAGACTACAAACACTTAGACTACTATCCTATAAGATGATAAAAAATAAGATACTAATCAATTCCTTTTGATCATGAACCTTCAACTAAGTCCTTCTAACCTACAACCTTGATCAAGTCCTTCTGATCAAAGGTCTTTAATGAAAACCTATTTCCTAAGGATCAACTACCCCTAAGAAAGATCAATTCATTTATACCATCCTTATAAATAACATTTAAAACTTATAAATAATGTATGCAACACGTAATGATGGACCTCTTGATTATTTGATAACTACAAAAACTCTCTCTCTAACTCAAATAAGCCTCTCACATAGGCATGCCACAATCTCTCTCCTTATTCACTCAAATAGTTCTCATATGCACACTTTGATCTATTCACATACCTTCATACTAAAATAACACTATAATATAATTATAAATATGATCTATAAATCATGTACATAATCCTTAATCTCCTCTACTCATCAAACCAATAGCTAGGCACTCTCACTCTCCTCTACTTTCCTTCACTCTTCAACTCTTTCAATAGAAGTCTATATTAAAAAATCATGAATTATTAAGTCTATAATAATCCTTTCTAGCCATAATACATGCCTTCACCCTTAAGGCATCTCATATGGGTCACACTTAAGTACAGTCCCCTTTCAAAATATGCCTAAGTTGTTTTTAGGTCATATGAAGACCATTCACCTTTTTTATACATATCTAAGAAAATTAAGAACATAGGACCATTTTTAAATACATAATTCCACTCCTTATGTCCTTTAGGACATCCTTAAATGATCACAGTCACCAAAACACTCTTTTGTTATAACCCAATTAGCTCAAACACTTCTTTGTACACATAGTCAATAAGAATAAGAACACAAATGACTTTAAAACCTTTGTTCATATTTCATACAATTTTTCAAACCCTCAAAATGCACATATATCATCCTCATAGAGTCTAAAACACTCCTCAATAGGAAATTAACCATGAAACATTGAAACAACATCCACATAAGCTCAAATATCCTTCTTGGGTCATTTGCAAAGCATATATGGAAACACAACCAAATTTGGAGCTCAATATATTTGTCTATGCTTACCTCTATATATTTAAATCCATATATCTAGATGCATCTTGGAATCATCTACATATTTTCTTTTTACTAAAATAAATAATTCATCTTCAATCAAAAGTTATGGTCTAAAAACTAGACACTGGTCTTTCCTTCACAAAATTCAAATATTCAAATTCAAATGATCATAGTTAAACTTCAAACATTAAACTTGAATCTTGTGAACTCACAACTCAAATCAAATACTCCCCATCAATCTTGATTTATATTTATCACATAGGCACCAATGCTCAGATGTTAAACCTCTATCATTTTGACCATATCTCATGCATCCTTAAAATGTTGAATTCATGTGCTCCATTGATCTCTATGGATCAACCAGGTCTTTAATGATCAAATTTCACCATTCAATCAAATTGTATGAGCACCTACTCACCATTAGATCCTTATCCTATACTTTGTTCAATCTATAAATAATGTGCACCTATCCTCATCTCATTGCTTCTTGATTTCTTTGAGAAATGTGCACCATTGATCTTGATCGAGATTTAACTCTTGAAAAAATGACTATGGGAACCCTTTCAATATGCATGAGTAGCCAACTCTACACATTAATAAATTCTTCTATTGTTACTTAAATAATCTCAAATTTGGGCTAGATGATCTCCTCACATAGAAAAATCTAACATATAACAAAAAACTCCTAGAACCCTCATACATGTGAGATATAATTATATTAAAGTGCCTTCTAAAAAAAATTGTCATGGATCTACCTCTATCAAAACTTGCCTGGTAGGCCAACTTTCATCATCTATAACTTTTGCTACACTTCAATGGATGATTTATAATTTAACCCAAATCAACTATGCTCAAAATTAAACAAACCCATATGATCAATTTCTCTTAACACCTTCACATGTACAAGATATAACATCATCAATATGATCACTCGACTCTTCTTACCCCATTAAAAAATTGGTTAAGTATGATAAAAACATAGTCAAACTATCTTAGAGCCCAACTTTGCATAAGCATATCTTTTGATGTGCTTCATTTCATGATCTAAAAACTAGTGAAAATAAACTAGGTCAAAAATTAAACAAATCCATATGATCACCTTCTCTTGAAATTCCCACACATGTAGGATATTCTATCATCAAACTGCATACTCAATTCTTTTTGGTCATATTGCAAATTTGGCTATGAAAAAATAGTGAAATCTATCTTAAAAGCCAGCTTTGAACCCTCATATCTTTGATTAAACTTTAATGTATGACTTGAGATATCTCACATAAAAAATAGTGACTACTATTATCACAACCATATAATCATCTCCCTTTGACTCATTGACATGTGGCAATGGTGACATTATCAAACTGCCTACTTAGATTTTCTGCCACTACACCCAAAATGTATAGATGAAAACTATGGATAACCAGATGAATTTCACTTATGTACATAAGCTCCCAAAGCATAGATAACATCTTATGGCCGTCTTTCACATGATCCAACCACCATACTCATCTTAAACATCTCTAATCATGCCAAAATTAAAGATCAACCAAGCCAACATAAAACACACTAGAATAAGCACATTATACACTTTGTCATTGTTACTTGGGCTATTAAAGCACTTCATTCACTCACCAGGACACCTCCATGATATCACCATGACATCATTAACAAAATCTCTAATAATCTCCCCCTTTATCATTGATGTTAACAAAACAACATATATAGCAATATACAACACACCTTCTCTCTCTTCAAACACTCCCTCAATAGGAACTTTTTCCCCCTTTGACACAATAAAAAAGTGGGAACCAACTGATACTGAGGACCTAAAAATACTATCAAATAGGAAGGACCATCTTAAAAAAATGATACAAACTCCCCCTTACCTTGAGCCTACTTTATCTTGCCTTGACAACATTTTCTTGCTCTATACCAACACTCTCTTCCATCAAACACTACAACCAATAAAGAAGGAACACAAAAAAAACTAAAATTTGATGGAACTTACCAAGAGACATCCGAGAGGGAATCCCCCTAAGATTTGTAAGAAATTTCCCCACTTGAGCATCTTTAAATATCCACATACCCTGAAAAACCACCACACAAGCTTACTAACCTTCTCTCTTAAGACACATCCATGACCACCAATAGAGCATCATGCCATTCAAAAAATAGGAAACAAACACTAAATCATCTTGAGAACTCTCCTTGAAACATTCATGTTTTGTTCTTTTGGAGAAACTAAACAAAATCACTTTGCTTCTTACTAGGGCTATCTAGACTCCTTGTAGTTCTACCTAAAACTTGCAAAGCCCAAAAATTTCTATAGACACAAATTCAAGACTTTAAACTTCATATCTAGAGCACTCTCATTTTACCCCTTGAGAACACCAAATTGAAATAACAATCTCAACCTTTGTAACATACTTCCTTCACAAACCTACTGCACAATTAGGCCATCAATTTGATGAAAAAACTTGAATAATTTAACCACAAACCTTAAAACCTTTGTGAATATTGATTTAACCACTAATTTGGCTCAATCAATAAATTAAAAACCTTAGATCTTATCTCATAAGGAGGACCACTTTTCTAACAAAGCCTAAAACCCTAGAATCTCAAAACAAACAAAATCAACATAGTACCTTTTAGTCAGCATCCACCTCTAAAACTTTTTCTACACCTAGAGATAACCATTACACACTTTTGGACCAAGATTTGATCTTCCACACCATTGGGAACCTTGACTTCCTATAACCCATTTTAGGACTTACAAGCTCTTAAGAACAAACTAGGAAACTCAAGAGCTAACAAAAACCTCCAAATATACTTTAACATACCTTCAGCTCAAAAAACCACCTAAAGCATGCTATAATAAGGTCAACAGACCTTTATATGCATAAATATTATCTTGACAAGCCACAAATCCACCTTTACCATTTGGGAACCTTCAATTTGACCCTCTAAACTATTCTAGCTAAAAAACACCACAACAACACTTACTTCTCCACTTGAAAGGTGTCTCTTAAGAAGCATAGATAGAGATACCCTCTATACCTCACAGATCTAAAAATAAATAGAAATCCTCATATTCCTCTTCCTCCTTGCATAGATGATACTTATAGTTATTCTTCTTCTTCTTTTGGCTTTAGAGAAACAATTTCCTCTACTTTTATAACAATCTCCTTTTCTTCTATGATTGAATTATCAATACATGGAGACAACATAGATTCATGGCATACCTTTTCATCTGAATAATATTCCTTGCATCTTGGATCCTCATCACTAGGCACTTTTTCAATAACATTAAGATGTTCACTTGGATCCATACATACCTAAAAACTAGCATTAACTAGCACCTAGGTCTTCTCCTTGAGCTTAGTCTCTTAATTCTCAACATGAGTAGACAATGAGACCTCTTGGGACTCTTCAAATTTAGAAGCATTATCCACCATTGAAAATAAATTAATTGGACCTACAGCCTCACCATGACTCATACTTACCACCTTTGGTTTCCATGTATTAACTTATCTTCCATCTTGTACTCTAGGAGACTGATAAAACCTATTCTATCTTGTAGGCCTTTGATTGGAGAATCTATCAATGTGACCTCTCTGTTCACAATTAAATCACACCATAATTTTTACAAAAATATCTTTATGCCTTTCTAAATTTTTACAATATCTTGTAATGTATCCTAGTTCATAATAGTTGTAGCACTCAATATCTCTTGAAGGAAACATAGCTTATCTTACCTTGAATAGATAATGTTTAAAAAAGTGTCCCACATCATGATTGTTAAGATAATAAACCTTGCTTACACCTTTTGAATTATGACCCCCATCATAGTTCCAAGAAAATTCATTTTTAATAGGTCTTCTACATTTTCTATCTCTATGCCCAAACTAATTACAAGTATAGTAGTAACCATTGAAATTTGCATACCTCATGGCATTTAGTTGTCCAATCTATTTTTCATTCATTCTACCAGCACTTTCATTCCTTTTCTAATGATTTGTCTTCAAAAGTTGATCCACATTATTCACATTAGTCTTCATCTTGTCTTGATTTGCAGGCTCTAGTTCTTCTTTGTATCTAAGACCAGACATATCACTAGAATGCTTTATCTAGATTATTTGAGCTCTTTTAAAATCTCACAAATGATATTAATTTACTAAATACCTTATTTAACTTAGATTTCAATGACTCATTTTCAATTGCATACATTGACAATCATCTTCTTAAGCTTTTAAATTTGTAGATAGTATTTCTAATTAACAACTGAGATGTTTGACTATATCTTCATGTTCATTAGAATCTTCATCCATTCTTTATTCAAACATAGTGAATTGCTCCTCAAATTCCTTGATTTTAGATTTCATCTTCTTATTTATCTTCTTCTCTATCTTCAGTGCTTCATGAGCATTAGTTAATATAATCTCATAGTCCACCTCATCTTCATCATCATCTAAAATGCTCCAAGTAGACACCTTATGATGTGAGCAACTTCCTTCCTCAACCATGAATATGGATTCATCTTTAGTAGAACCACAATCTTCATAATCATATTCTGAGACACTATCTTCACTCTCATCTAATGATTTACAATCTTCTTTTGTGTATAGACTCTTCTTGTCCTTGAAGAAATTCTTCTTGTTATCAAACCTTTTGAATCTCTTTTTGATTTTATCAAACTTGAAAGATATCTTTCCATCATCATGACCTTTATCATGCTCTTCATCATCTTCCTTCTTATACTTATGAGGAAACTTATTAAAAAAATGTCTTATCTCACCACAATTGAAACATTTGAGGCGTAGCTTACCTTTATACTTGTTTTAAAATGTTCTCAATTTCTTTTAAATCAATGCAATTAATTCATCCTCATCTATATTAAGAATGTCATCTTCCTTGAGTTTCTTATCTTGGAACTTATTCTTTGTCTACATTTTAGTCTTGAAATTTGATTTTTTCTTTGGAGGTATATCATCATTCTTCCTCATCTCATAAGTAGTAAGCATACGATGCAATTGATCCATCTTCGGCTGAGTAAGATCATGACTCTCTTTTATAGTAGATACTTTCATATCAAACTTTGGGGATAGAGACATCAAAACCTTTTGAACAATAATAGTCTCTTTAAGATTCTCTATAAGACCTCTATTGATGTTCACAACCTCATCAACTTTATATAGAAAGGATGCCATAGTATCTTCTTTGTTCATCTTGAGACTTTCAAATTACCTTCTATGAGTTTGTAACTTAGCAATCTTAACCTTTGAATCTCCTTCAAAAATAGTCTTTAATTTATCCCATATTTCCCTGGTAGATGTGAAATGAATTACTTTGGTGAACTCAATTTATATAATACCATAAGTGATGGCATTCATTGCCTTAGAGTTGTTCTCAAATAGCTTCTTTTATGCAACACTAGATGGAGGAATAGTAGGAACAACATAACCATCCACAATAGATGGCCAAACATCAAACCCTAGGGACATAATGTATATCCTCATCTTGGTACTCCAAAAAGCATAATTGAATCCATTTAACATCAATGATTTCTTAGTAGATAAACCACCTTGCACATTATGACTATCCATTGTACCTTGGATCACCTTCAAGCTATCAAGATTTTATCAAAGGACCTCACTCTGATACCAATTATTTGAGGTACCATCCATTAAGAGGGGGGTTTGAATCAGAGGTGGAAAATAATCCAATTCAATTTCAAAAACCTTACAAATACTTAAGCATTCAACACAAGCATTTATGATGCATACAAGTCATTCACAGTAGTGAATAATAAACATAATACAAGATCACATACACAACACAAGATCCACGTAGGGAATCTTCTTGGGGAATAAAACCCACTCTCAAGCCTACAAACACTTAGAATACTATCCTATAATATGATCACAAATAAGAGATTAATCGAGTCCTTCTGATCAAGAACCTTTATTCAAGTCCTTCTAACCTACAACCTTGATCAAGTCCTTTTAATAAAAGGTCTTTAGTGAAACCCTATTTCATAAGGAGCAACTACCCCTAAAGAATATCAAGTCCTTTAGACCCTCCTTAGAAATAAAAATTCCACCTTATAACTAATGTTTATAACACCTGATGATGAACCTCTTGATTATTTTTCATCTACACAAACTCTCTCTCTAACTCAAATAAGCCTCTCACATAGGCATGCCCCAATCTCTCTCCTTTTTCACTCAAATAGTTCACATATGCACACTCAGATCTCTTCACACAACTTCATACTAAAATAACACTATACTATCATCAAAAACATGTTCTAAAGATTGTGTACATCATCTTTAATCTCTTCTACTCATTAACCTAATAATTGATCACTCTCACTCTCCCCTACTTTCCTTTGCTCTTTAACTCTTTTAACACAAGTCTCTTGCTTACAAAAAACCTAGATCCCAACACTTTTGGTTCCATTATATATAGATAAATAAGGAATTATTAAGTCCATACTAATAATTGTTAGCCAAAATATATGCCTTCACCCTTAAGGCATCTCATATGGGTCACACTTAAGCACAATCCCCTTTCAAAATAGGCCTAAGTCACTTTTAGGTCATATGGAGACCCATTCACCTTTTTGATACATCTCTGATAAAATTAAGAACATATGACCATTTTTAAATACGTAAGTCCACTCCCTATGTCCCCTAAGACATCATAAAATGATTACAGTCACCAAAACATTATTCTGCTATAACCTAGTTAGCTCAAACACTTCTTTGTATACACAGTTAATAATAATGAGAACATAGATGACTTCAAAACATTGTTTATACTTCATAAAATTTATGAAACCTTCAAAATGAATGTCGAGCATCCTTATAGAGTCTATAACACTCCCCAATAGAAAATTAACCATGAAACATAAAAACATTATCCACATAAGCTTTGATATCCTTCTCAGGTCACTTGCAAATCATATACATAAACATAGTCAACTTTTGAGCTCAATATCTTTATCTGTACACACTTCTAGATCTTCAAATCCATATATCTAGATGTGCCTTGAAGACCTCTACATATTTTATTTTTACTATAATATTTAATCATATTCTATCAAAATATATGGTCCAAAAACTATAAATTGGTCTTTCCTTCAAAAATTCAAAAATTCAAATGCAAACGGTCATAGTTAAACTTCAAACATTAAGCTCGAATATTGTGAACTCACAGCTCAGATCAAATATGCTCCATTGATCTTGATTAGTCTTTAACATATAGGTACCAATGCTTAGATGTTAAACCTCTATTAATTTGATCACATTTCATGCATCCTTTAAATATTGACTACATATGCTCCATCAATATTTGTGGATCAACTATGTCTTTAACAATCGAACCTCATTGTTTGATCAAATTGTATGAACACCCACTTGTCATTGGGTCTTTATCTTATAACTTTGATTAGTAATTAAACAACATACACCTATCCTCATCTTGATACTTCCTAATTTATTGGAAACACACTCATTGTTCATCTTGATCAAGCTTTAACTCTTTTAGAAATGACCAAGTATGGGAACCCTTTCAATAGGCCTAAGTAGCCAACTTTGCACATCAATAACTTCTTTTGCACTTACTCGCATGATCCCAAATCTAGACTAGATTATATCCTCACATAGGAGAATATAACCATATAATAAATAGCTCCTATAATCCTTACATGTGTGAGATATAATTCTATTAAAGTGCCTTCTCAAAAACTTTTTTCATGGAGCCAACTCTGTCAAAACCTGCTTGAGAGGCTAACATTGAGAATCCATAACTTTTATCATGCTTTAGTGGATGATCTAGAATTTAGCACAAATCAACTATGATAAAAAATAAACAAAAACATCTGATCAATTTATATTGACACCTTCACATGTGCAAGATATAACTTCATTAAGATGATCACCTAGCTCTTCTTGCCACATTACAAAATTGGCTAAGTATGAAAAAAACATAGTCAAACTGCTTGGGAGCCAAACTTCGCATAAGCATATATTTTGATAAGATTTATTGCATGATCTAGAAATTAGTGAAAATAAAATAGGTTAAAAAATTAAAAAACCCTTATGATCACCTTCTCCTTAAATTTCCACAAGTGTGGGATATTCTATCAATAAACTGCTTACTCAACTCTTTCTAGTCATATTGCAAATTTGGCTAAGTATGGGAAAATAGTGAAATATATCTTATAAGCCAATTTTTCACCCTCATATCTTTGACTATGATTCAATGCATGACTTGAGATATGGTGTATAATAATAAGGGACTATTATGATCACAACCATATGACCATCTCCATTTGACTCATTCACATGTGGCAATGGTGATATCATCAAACTGTATACTCAAATTTTTTGCCACTAGACCCAAAGTGTCTAGATTATAACTATGGATAGCTTGATGAATTCCACTTATGCACATAATCTCCCAAAGCATAGATAACATCTTAGGAACCTATTTCACATGCTACAACCACCATACTCATCCTGAACATCTATAATCATGCCAAAACTGAAAATCAACCAAGCCAACGTAAAGCACACTAGAACAAGCACATTGCATACTTTGTCATTGTTACTTGGGATATCAAATCACTTCATCTACTCATCAGGACACTTCCATGACATCACTAGCAAATATCCAACATTTTTGGTGTATTATTTAGTTTGGGTGTCTTTATTTAGTTATTTTTATTGTGTCTTGTTATTTTTTTATAGTCTTAAGAGGTGTCATAAGTGTTAATTATTTGGAAGTCCAATAGGGTGGTCATCAAAACCATGTTGTCATGTTTAAATACTATTATTATCATGAAAAATGAGTGGGTTCCCTTGACCCGTAGGTTGGTCAACCCTTGTGAGTCACCAAAAATGTTGGTAATTTAGCCTCCCAAAGCTAAATGCTAACCCTTATAACCAAAAACATTTCATAGTACCCACCTAAACCTCTACATGGTATTATCCTGAGTCATGATGTCTCCTAATTACTTATTGAAGTCATTTAACACTCTTAGGGGTGTCATTGAGGTTTTTTGTGATCACCATATCTCTTTGATGTCTTGGGTCTTTAGGTGATGTGCTTGATCATCATGATGTCTTTGACTATCAAGTGAAGGGAGTAGGTATCAGTGTCTTGTCATTATCATGTCTCTTTTTAATTATTGTTAGGTCATCATGGTGTTTGAGTATGTTTGGTTTTCATTGACAAAGGATTGAAGTGATATTATAATCTAGAGTGCCTTGATGAAGATGGTGTGAGGTGGAAATTGATGACTCACCATGAGATTTTTTAAGTGTATTCAGTATATGCAAGATATGGTGGACTATAAGCCTTTAAATGGTGATGAAAATACATAGAATCCTAATTTAAACTTTTAAAGAATGCCATAAGTTACCTGTGTGATATTCATTATCAAATCTCCTTTGTGAAGCTATGTGTATATTGTCTAAAATGAAAATTTTCGCCTTTAAATGACAAAATTTAACATCAAAAGGAAACGAAATCATACATAACATTTTTAAATCACCCTCATGGTCCTTATATTACTTTATTCAAATGGTCCATACTTTGAAATTGTCCCTTCTATGGGTCTAGAGGGTTGTTTTTCCTTCAAAATATCTCACACATGTGAAATATGCCCCATTTTTGCTCTCTAAAACCTATTACTTGTTTAAAGGTGCCTTTTACCTACATTTTTTAATCATTTTTCCCTAAAATGGTGGTTTAAAGCTTAAAACATGGAAAATGTAGAAAAAGAGGTGTTTTCAGAAAAATCATGTAGATTTATGGACTTGTATGAATAATACCATATAGGGGAGGTTAGGAAATTGTAGGTAAGATCATGATAGGTGTTTTAGATAAGATTCATAGCAAGAATTTTTATAATAGGCCAAAAATTGACCTTCTCTCTCCATCAAGCACATTTACAACTTGGTAGAGCCCTTAGGTTTTTAGATGGTATGGCCATGAGGGAAAATATCAGTATCTAAAATTTTATTAAAATGAAGAGACCCTAAATATATTCCATCTCTAGGCATTTTTTATCATTTTGGCTCTCTCCCATTTATGAACAATCCTTGACAAGGTAAGGTACTCACAATGCATTCTCCATTCAAGCAAGGAACTAGTTTTCTAAGTTTTCTCCTTTCCTCAGCATGGTGACAAAGAAATGGAAGATATGAATGTTTTTCATGAGTCTAATTCACCTTTACACAACATTATCCAACCTCATTCCACATGTGTGGGGGCTGTTAGAGCAATAAAGTCTTCATGTTTTCTTCATATGTAGATTACAGACAGTTTTCTCATATTACAAGATCCTTATTACATTTCTAAAGTGTTTGATGATGTTTTGATTTTATTATAAAAGATTTGAACTAATTTAAACTTCCTCTACATTCTTCACTCAAATAAGTTAGATCAAGGGACCCCTTTAAGCCTTGCCTCTAACGATGATTATCAAGTATAATGGAAACAAGATATTTGTAGGGAGTATTTAGGTTGCCTAAAAGGCATATATATAATCCCATTCTTGATCCATGATATGTACCATTTTCCCTATTATAATTATCTACCTTACACACTAGCCATCTCTACCCTTAGTCCACTATGCAAAGATAAGATTCGCATAGTCCTCATAAGCCTTCAAAAAGACTATATAGACAGGGTGTTCACTATTGAAATAGAGTGTAGATGATTGAGACACCTGATGAGGTCATGAAACTATGAAGAAGACATAGAATACAATAATAATAAGGTTCATTTTCATACTGAAATCACTCAAAAGGCATCATAGTCATGTTAACAACCTCCTCAAGGTCTTTTAACATTCAAATTTCACCTTTGTCCATACAAACTACATAAACCTTCACCTACAATAATATGATTGTCCTAATGTTTAATGAGAGAAGTGATTTTAAGGTGAACTTATGCTTGATACATGATATATGGATCATTTAAATAATGACAATGGAAACAACCTATTGGTTGACAGTGTCAATAGAGTCAAGGGCTTGATGAAGTGGCTTGTAGCCCACATAATCAAAATTGACCTACATGCCCTAGCCTGTAGGTCCTTATTTTGATCAAACCAATAGTAAATTAGTATAAAAACCAATCTAATTTAGTAACCTTTCTCCAAATCTATTTCATTATAGATATATATAATATAAATAGGATGAAGATAATCTAGGTCACTTATTAAATTATTGACAATTAAAGGAATCATAAGTTGAGTCGATAACTCCTAAGGGTGATCTATAGGTGACCCACTTGAAAGAGATTGGAAGTCTAAACCAAATTAAGAGGAATAAATGTTAGGTAATGATTAGAAGCTAATTTTATCTCTAATAAATATTCAAGGCTATTGTCAAAGATGCTAAGATCTAAATTCCTTATACACAGTCAAGTGACCCTAATAGGTACCTTAAAATCTTACTTGGAGGGTTAATCATTCTCAAACCTAAGTAAAATAACAAATATGAGTGAGGTAAGTTTGAATCTTAATTTAATATTAAAAACTACTTCAAGGATTAATATAGGTTAGAATATTATTGATAATCCCAATAAACCTAAAGAACACAACGAACCAACATGTATATATAGCTAGTCCCAAGAGACACAGTCAAATGCATATAACTAGTCTTAGAGGAGTTTAAAATTTTGAGGCCTCTATAAGTTGTCAAGCTCTAATTTTTTTTTAAATTATTATTGTAATTATGTTAAGTTGTTCATTCTATTTTAAGGGATAGAAAACCAATGGAGATAGTCACTATTTTGTCTCGAAACTACCCTAGTCTGTTGGCAGTATCTAATGAGACCAAATGAGAAATTTTGGTATTTCAAGACTAATAAGATAGATTTGAATTCATAAAAGGTTTTGAGACAATAATATATTATATTACGTGTCTTCATATACTCTCTATGATTGACAATAATTAGGTTTTAAGTCAAATTTCCCTTAAGGGCTAGCTAAAGAAGAATAGGCTTGTGCATTAGTGTTGGTGGAATCCATGTGTGTTGAGTGGTGTTTGAAGATATTATATACCTAATATAAAGGTAATAAATGTGATAATTTAATGTAAATTTATTATTATGATAATAAACTAAGGTTAAGTAAGAAAAGGCACTAAAATCAGACCCAGGAGTTATGTAGACTTGACTGCCAAGAAACCCTAAGCAAGGGAGATGAGGTATGCAGAGAGAAATTTCAGAGAACCCATATTATAATGGATATTTATAGACATTTTATAATAAATTATATGAATCATAACTCTATATCATGGTATAGGAAACATCAAACTACTCAATTTTGACACATTAGCCCAAACAACTCAGACTAACTATAAGCAGTGACCTACATGCAGTCTCATGAGCTAATGGAGACAGAGTGGAGTATGGGTAGTTATAGTAGTTGAATATTTTTATAAATAATTTTTAATTGAGTTTTTCTGATTATATTTAATTCACATATCACCTATAAGTTACTTTGACCTCCAAAACTTAGTAAAGGTTGTTTAGGCCTAAAACTAGTCTTAAAGCCTAAAAGGCCCACACCAACATGGAGACACTCTCAGATTATCCTAAGAAAAATGACATTAGGCTAAGGTATAAAATTATTATTTAGGTTTTAATGAGTTAATTTCAAGCATACTAATTGAATATAATGACCAAACTCAGTCTTATCACAATCTTGAATTCTATAGTATACATAGCCATCTCGAGTTGCTTATTTCAATGCTCAAATATTTCATCATAAGAGGACTCAAGGAAAATTATATTAGTGAGAATTTAGGAACCATATATAATTTATATCCATTGTATAGGTATTTTATTTAAGGGTCTCACCCTTATGAACAAAGGCTAAGATAGATAGCATGTCCAGATTACCTATAAAAGACTATAAGCACACTTCCTTATGTTCATATCCTTACACACCTTTTACATGGGAACTCAAGATGCTCAGGAAATTTGAAGGGGTATATGGATTAAAGATCCATTACAATAAGTTTTGGTTTAGATTTTCATACATTATGAACCATATTTAAGATGGTGGACCTCTAAAACCATCCTTAAACCCTACTACAAACTAGTCTTGTGAAAACTAAAGATTTTGGAAACCAAAGACCTATGAATAACCTAATAAACCTTGAATTATAAATTACACTTAGATAAGGTCCTAACCATGGTACTATGTTGTATGGTCATGTACGTAACTATAATAAAATAGTTTTTTTCAATAAAAACAGTATAAAATGAGGTACAAGGTAATTTAAGAGTCTTAAATCATTGGAGATGTTTTTTTGGCACTTGTTATATCTCCTCAAGCCATTGGATGTATAAAAACATGCTTGTAAGTGCCTCTACAACTCTCTTCTAAATGGCCAGTTTGCATAAATAAAAGAAAAAGGTGACCTAGTCACCTAGTGTGATAAGGTTGCAGGTGTGAACTACTCAAAAAGGCTCATGACATGATTTATGATGTTGATTTAGACCTCATAATCACCTATTTATAGGTTTCCAAGGTCTAATACATGTTTTCCATGGCCATCAAATGCAAAGAGTTAGGATACTAAGCCTATTTGGTCAACTAAAAGGAATGAAGAATGGTGTAAAGAGGTAATTATAAGGGTCAATCAAGTTATTAATCTTAGTAACTGACTACATTAAATGAGGTAGGTACACTTTCAATAGCCATTATGGAGGAAGAAGTTAGTTTTATGACTTGTTTAAATTTCTCAAAAGGAGGATAGGTTATTGTTTATTTACGATGGCCTAATTACACCTATTTAATGTTTTAGATTCCATGAAGAGAAGGAATTTAACCAAAAGGAGGAATATCCATGCTTTGAGAGAAGTTGAAAAAGTCAACCACACTCTTCACTACCCCAACTCTATGCTTAAGGAGTCAAAGAGAGCATCAAACATGGAGAGTCATTTGGAGGACTATTTATAATTATTATAACTACATTAATGAATATATTATGGTCATTTATGACTTCTTCCTCTCACCCCCATGCCACTCTCCTTCTCCTTCTCTCCTTATTTTGCTACATATTCAAGAAAAAAGGCCTTGTATTGGTAATTCCTCTCTTGGGCATGAGCAAACTCTACCAATATTGACACTTTGTAACTTCTTAAGTGAATAAAAATGACTATTTTAGACTCTTTGATATAGGTTTAGTGTGTTTTATTAGTTTTATTTGCACATGTAGTATTCTTTCTCCCTTGTAAGGTCCTAATCTCAACTAGTTACTAGTATATGATCTTATGCAAGTCATATATAGTGTTTAAATGTTGAGTGGTTAAACTTGGAGTGGAGATATTTATTGCTTAGTACCTTGAATTAAGCCTTATATCATTACCCTCATGTTTTAATAACTTAGTGAAACCTTTATATGAAACACTTTTGTATAGGAGTCCATGGAGTTATAAGATTCATTAATTTGCATTTCTTACTAATGTTTATTTAAGTCCAAATTGATTGGATGAATGTTTACATTGGTGCATTACCATCCCTTAGATTAGATTTATTTTTTGTAATTTATATCCCTTTTCACCCCAATAGTAGTAGGTCTTGGTAATCTAAGCCAAAAGTGATGTACTAGGGAAGATAGCCCCATAATATAGAGGTTTGGTCTAGTTATAAGGTCATCCATAGCCTTTAATCTATTCCCATATTATCCAAAGTTTGAAGAAGAACAAAAAAAATCTCTATCATAGGGTGCAACTTGGGTTACTAATAGTTATAGCATGCCTAATGGGTCAAATTATAGCATTGGAGCCTTCATAGCAACATCTTAGTCTTCACAAGCAACTTCAAGCACTCATCTTGGTCATCATCTTAGATGTAAGGAAGGTTTTTGTTTATAATTCATTGCTTTTTATTTGAATTTTGATGAGCTATGGTTGTATATGGGGTGGATTTATGTTATACACTTCCTTATCAATAGTCTTATGACACACATCAACTCCATTATGATCCCTATCCATATTATTTTAACCCTTAAATTCACCCATGTCAACCTTATGATGAGCCCTATCAACCCTCTATTGAACCCTATTAGTAGTATGGTGGCTCACACCAACCCTTTGATATCCCTCATCAACCTCCTTGGCAACCTATTCACACACCTCAACTACCTCAAGGACCTTTTTACCCTCAATATGAGCCATATCAATTCCAAGATCAGCCTCCTTACCAAAACATCTCTCCCTCTTTCTATCCCCAACCACCCTTCCAAGACACACATAATTTTTATAATGGGTTGGAAGAGATGAAGAGTATGGGCCAAATCATTGCTAATGAAATATTAGCCTTGAGATAAGAACAATCATGCAAATAATTTCATGAGTCTCTACCTCCTACTTCCCCATACTAATATCCTTAGATTACAGTTCCATCTCAATATGAAGTTCTTCCCTTCATGCCCCAAGTTGCAATACCTATAATGCAAGAGCTCTTAAATCCAAGTTTATAACTGGGAAACCAATGTAGCAGTCAAGGGGAAGAGAAGAGTAGTCAACCATAAGCCCAATTGTTAAAGTGGAAAGCAAGCATGAGATCATTCATCCCCCACCCCTCCCTCCTCAAAATTATAAGGCCTTCCCCATGTAATTATATTCAATACAATATATAGTAGAGAGAGGAAGTGATGGTTCTAAAAGATGAACAACTGAGTAAGGAGAAAGAACATCCATGGCAACACCATTAGATTTGACTCACCTTGATATTTCTCAAGGGTCCACCATGATAATCCTTGAGAATGAGCCTCTTTGTTGTGAGACAAATTAAGAAGACACATCTGTAGTGATAGAATATGAGAGTGACTTGAGTGATCAAGAAGAGGAAATAACCATTGGGACACCCCTTAGTAGAGATAGGTGTGAATTAGTCTTTCATAATGTAAATGAGAATGAGTTAAAATAGATAGTTGTGGTGAAATATGAGCTACAAGTAAAATATGATACATAAGATAAAGAGGTTTCATTTGAGCAAGAAGAAGATGGTTCCCAAGAACTCCTTGATCATATGGTATCTTCCCTCCATCATGATAGTCCTCAAGAACTTGTGGTAGTTCTAATATAAAAGTGTAGGATAGCCACTACAGATGATTTACAAGGTGACTTTGAGAGCATGAAAAATAATCAAGTTGTTGTTAATAATGAATTAATTTAAAATAACCAATCAAAGATTGTAGAAAATGACTTGCAGCCCCATAAGCATGTTCAAGAAGGTGACATTTTAAACTATGGTGTGGTTGTTCCTACACCTTCCAATTTTCAGCTTGAAGAGAATAAAATCACACTTGAGCTAGGTGAGAAACAATCAATAGACTTGTTTGAGATCATCAAATCAAACTATTCTTTACTAGAAGGTGATTTAATTCAGATTGAGATAAGTAGTTTTATCAAGTAAGAAGGATTCAGCCTTCCAAACAAACCATTCAAAGAGGTTGTCTTGTCATGAGATTACTTGTTTAAGATTTTCAAGCAATGTTATCAACTCTTCACCCCATCTATAGATGTCTCTTCACTTTTGGAAGGTGGAAATGAACTTAAATGGCCTATAAATTTTATGAAACCATATGCACCTCTCTTAAAAGCTAGGATGTTATAGCCATAGCACAAGATCAACCTCAAACTATCCAACATGATCAATATTAACTTATGATTGAGGTAGAAATGAGGATAATAATGCAGTGTATACCAATTTAGAATGAGTATGATAGGTTTTTGGACTCACATGTACAACCCATGCACCTAGGGGTAAAATAAGGACTAGTTACTTCCCCAAGAGGCCATCAATATGCCAATAAATTTAGCTACAAGTGGGAGTATTCATATAGTGTGAAATGCTTATTTAGACTCAAATTAAGATGTGGCAACTAGATCTCATAGTTGCATAGTGACCAAAGAAGCTTTCCATTTGATCCTAGAGGAAAGAATTTAATATCAGTTTAGTTGTTTTAGTTTGTTTTGTCTAGCTTCAATAAGTGGTTGGCACAAGTTTAGTTTGTTGTTTTGTTGTCTTTTTATTGTTTTCCTTAGTTTAGGTGTGTTTATTTAGTTTTTTCTATTTTGTCTTATTAGTTTATTAGAGTCTTAAGAGGTGTCATAAGTGCTAATTGTTTGGCAGTTTAAGAGGGCAGTCATAAAAATCATGTTTTCATGTTTAAAGATTGTAATTATCATGAAAAATGAGTGGGTTCATTTGACCAGCAAGCTGGTCAACCTTTATGAGTCTCAAAAATGTTGGTAATTTGGCCTCCCAAGGACAAATGTCAAACCCTATAACCTTAAACTTTTCATGGTACCCACATAAGCCTCTTCATGGTGTCATCTTGAGTTCATGTGTATCCTAATTAATTATTGAAGTCATTCAACACTCCTAGAGGTGTCACTGAGTCTATTTGTGATCACCATATCTCCTAGATGTCTTGGGTCTTTAGGTGATGTGCTTGATCATCATGATGTCTTTGACTGCTAAGTGAGTATAGTGGATCTTAGTCTCTTATCATAGTCATGTCTCTTTTCAATTGGCGTTAGGTCATCATGGTATTTGAATATGTTTGGATGTCTTTGATAAAGGATTGAAGTGATATTATAATCTAAAGTGCCTTGATGGATATGGTGGGAGGTGGAAATTGATGACTCATTTTGATATTTTCTAAGTGTATTCAATATATCTAATATATGGTGGACTATAATCCTTGAAAGGGTGATGAATATATATATATATATATATATATATATATAATCCTAATTTAAACTTTTAAAGAAGGCTATAAGGTACTTTTATGATATTAATTAGTAAATTTCCTTTGTGAAGCTATGTGTATATTATCTAAAAGGAAGGTTTTGGCATTTAAATGGAAAACTTTGACCTCAAAATGCCACTAAATTATTCATAACATCTTCAAATCACCCTCATGGTCCTTATATTACTTTAGTCAAATGGTTCATACTTTGAAATTATTCATTCTACGAGTCTAGAGAGTTATTTTGCCTTCAAAAGATATCACACATGTGGAATATGCCCCCTTTTCTCTTCAAAACTTATTACTTATTTTAATATGCCTTTTGACCTACATTTTTTCCTCATGTTTCTCTAAAATAGTGAAGCTTAAATAATGGGAAAATGTAGGAAAAAGATGTGTTTTCAACCATTTTATGTAGATGTATGGAAAATTCCATATAGCAGAGGTAAGGAGATTGTAAGTGAGTTAATTATAGGTGTTTTAGAGAACATTCATAATAGGCCAAAAATTGACCTTCTCTCTCCATCAAGCTCCTTTGTAACTTGGTAGATCCCTTCAGTTTTTTAGATGGTATAACTATGAGAGAGATTATTAGGATATGAAATTTTGTGAAAAGGAAGAGACCCTACATAACTTCCATATTTGGGTATTTTTTCTCAATATGGCTCTCTCTCTTTTATAAACAATCCTTAATAAGGTAAGGTACTCATAATGCATTCTCAATATAGGTAGGGAACCAGTTTTGTAAGTTTTTTCCTCTCTTAAGCATGGTGATAGAGAAACGGGAGATGTGAGAGATTTTCATGCATCTGAATCACTTTTAAAAAACATTCTCCAACCTCATTCCACATGTGTGGGGGTGTAATAGCAAGAAATTCTTCATGTTTTCTTCATCTTGTAGATTGTAGATAGTTTTCTCATATTACAGGATCCTTGGTACATATCTGAAGTGTTTGATGATGTTTTGATCTTATGGTAATAGATTTGAATTAATTTAAACTTCCTCTACATTCCATACTCAAATAATTTAAATCAAGGGACCCCTTTAATCGTTGCCTCTAATGGTGACTGTCATTCAGGTAGAATGGTCTTTTTAATAGAATGGAAATGAGATATTTGTAAGGAGTCTTTAGGTTACCTAAGAGGAATATACATGATCCCATACTTGATTCATGATGTATACCATTTTACCTATACTTATTATCTAACTTACACACTAGCAATATCCACCCTCAGTCCACTTTACAAAGATAAGACCCACTCAATCATCATAAGCCTTCAAACAAACTGTATAGATAGGGTGTTCACTATTGACATGGAGTGTAGATGGTTGAGAGAAATAATGAGTTAACTATTGAATAATTTAACCAAAATTAAAATTAGGTCAACCCTCTATATTTAATGACTTTATATAGGGGTCTACTAGATTCATGTATGTGTCACATGGTCTTAATAAGGTCAACATTATGCTTTAGCTTTGTCATATCTATCTCAATTAGTCCTATGTCATTCTAAGGTCACTTTTGGGGTTATTTATTGAGACTTGTATGGTTTTACATAGATTAAAACTATGTCAAGGTGTTATTAAATGTCTAATGTGTTATTATATGTCATAGATACTATTGCATAACTAAAACTATGTAGGTGTTATATTGAAAGGAAGAAAATAGCTTAAAAGAGGTAGTTTTCAATTGATTTCATAGCTTGTGAAGTATCTTTGGGACATTGGAAGAATTTTAAAGTGACCTTTGAAGTCCCCTAAACTCAATTTCATTCTTGAACAACATTTAAGATCTAAAAAATGGCATATAGCCATTATATCCTTCCATTTCTTTCTTAGACAGACAAAAAGTTAATTGGCCTTTGCATGGTACAATAGGAGGTGAGTTAAGGAAAATTATCTTCATGTATGATATCACTCTTTGTCTACTTAAAATTCATGGCTAGAGTCATATTATTGGATGCTTGTGCTCTATGAACCATTTCTTAGAATGCTAGTGACTCTTTTTTGCTTGCTCATTCCCATACCTTTCAAGTTTTCTCTTTGTTTGTATAGTTATGTGAAAAATAGGAGTTATACACGTTTTTATAGAGTGTGGACATTATTCTCACATGGTAATAATTAATTAATTCATTTTTTAAAGTCAAATAATGAGCATAACTATCTTACTTTACTATTTGAGGGCTCCATTACTAGTCTGCAAATGATTTCCATCATTTGAAGAGGCTAGTATCCCTATTTGATCTTCATAGCAATGGTAATGCAACGTAAAATTTTGAGTTTTAATCTAACACTAAATATTTATCAATCTCTTACTTTGTAGCTTTAGTCTCAAAGACTAATATTGATGAAAAACATAGTCACATACATACACAATCAGGTTTTCTATAACAGTCACCTACTATTAGGTGAAAAAGAGCTTGAATAGTCATGGTGATGAGATGAGGGTATTTCAAGGTGTTGAATACACTCTTAATGTTTGAAATTTCATTTTTATCTATCTAAAATTGTTTAATATTTGTTGTGACAAACAATGACTCAATACACATAGTCTTGTTTTGATGTGCACTTATAGGGAGATCCATAGAGATATGAGGATGATGAGATGAAGTTATTAAAACTTATTGAGTCCTTCATTGAGGTCTTAAAAAATTGAGAATGTAATAATAACAATGGTGTATTTATAAGGTGGAAAAAAAACTTGAATACTAGCCCTCAGTTTGATAAAGTTATATTTGGGACAAGTTACCTTAATTTCTCCAAATCAAGGTTTTATCCATATTTGATGCCATCTTATATTAGGGTGACATGAGGTCTAGACAAGTATGAGTGCTTAAATAATGTATCCTAATCATAGGGTTAATTATTTGAAAATTAAAATGGTTTTTTAGATAAGAGAGGGTGATTTAATAGGGCTTCCAACTCAATCAATCTTTCATTGTAGACTTTTAGTGTCATCTACAGTGTTTTAAGCTCAAATGATCTTTTAATGCAATATGATATAATGGAGGCATACCTTCAAGACAAGTGACCTCATTTGAGAAAAATATGATAATATCACTCCAAGATCAATCAAAATGGTTTATTTTATATTTTCAAGCCCAATGAACATCTACAAAAATCTCTTTTCCTAGGGTTAGTATCTAAAATCAGCTGCAAACACATGATGTATTGGTGATGAGAGTCTAGAGCATAGTCTTCATGGTCATAGTTATTTATGAAAGTTATAATGACACTAGTTCTAAGGATAAATTGAAGGGAATTAAGATAAAAAAAATTACTCAAATTATCACATAGAGGGCCCCCTTTTTTTCTAAAAATGGCACCTATAATTGACTGTAGATTGATAGTACATGAGAATAGGTAGTTTAGATGTTAGCACAAGTCTCTAAGCATGATATTTGAATTAAAATAGTTTTTATATGATATAAAGGATTAAAATAAGAGCATAAGGCATTAAATTACATGTATAATCATGAAACATCACCTGTAACACACCTCAAATCTCAATTGAAATAAGCACTTATAGTCTAATTGCAAACTAGGCCTAGATAAGTGGAGAGAGGTGGATTGAGAGAGTTGGAAGAAAGGTCGGGTGTTAAGCATGTGTAAATAAATATTATAGTGGTAGTATAAATTTCATTTGTTTATTATATGGATGGAATTATGAAAATTTTCACCAACCTATAGTCATAGGCCTGAGATTCTAAAACATGCAAATAGTGCATAATCTTGAAAGTCTACCTAGAAATTTGTGATGTTGATGATCATAGGAGAGGGATCTAATCTTTAAATTTTGTATATATGTATTTGTGACCTGATTTATCTTCCCATATCCTCATTTTATCTAGGTAAATAGGGTAAGTTCCTTCTATTTTATCTCAAATAGAGGACACTCCCAAGAAGCCTAGACTATAGATTTAGTGAAATAAGTGATAAGGGGATGATATGAGGAGTTTTGAAACACTAAAACAAGATTTTTAATGTTGAGTTTCAAATGAACCAATGTGTATAATACCTCACATTCATAATAAACCACTTAGAGGTGGTTATGCGTAACTAGAGCATGGCCATGCCTAGTAGGCCTAGACTGGGCTTAAACCTTAATGAGGCTCAATTTAATTTCTAGGACCAAATGACCATTCCAGTCCATTTTATGACCTTATAATATAGGTATAATATTTTTTTAAATCATTGGCTTGTAGGGGGACTACACAGGTTGGTAAAATTTGGCCTATTTTACCTCAAACCTATTTAGAATGCACTTAAGAACTAAATAGGCTATCTTCAAGCACTCACATCTATACAGATTGGTTGTATGGTGACCCAAGGATTTGAGGACATTTGAGAAGGGTTCAGAGCTTGAAATTTTTGTAATTTTTTGGGAGTTTGGACATCAGGGTTTTATGAAATATCCTTAACAGTCTAAACCCTCTTAAACCCTTGATTTTATCCCAATGGAGAAGATAAGAAAAAATGTGCATCCATATGGGGTATTTTGGTCAATAAATTATTTTGAATTTTTATAATAATTTTTCATGCTCCTTCCCATCTAGTTGATTTATACCCTACTTGTATGAGCAAGGTGAAAATGGGGTTCTTACAAGTTTTTATATGTTTTCTAGGTGTAGAGGATATTTGAATAGCGATAATAATTTTGGTAGGTTAATTTGGAATTATTTTAACTATTTATGTCCATTTATATCAATATATGAGCATGCAAATACTTATTCTACTTCATTTAGCTTAGGTAGACTTTGGTAGATAGTGAAAATGGAGAGTAACTACCAATTCAGAGAATGAAAAGTTGGATTTTAAAATATTTTAAGGTTGAATTAATGTAATGAAAGGCATAATGGTCTTATATATGTGTCATAACACATATTCCATGGATTTTATATATAAACTAGAGACCATTTGGCTAACAAATGTGAATAATTAGTGAAAGAGGGTTAATGAATGACTGCAAATGGTGAAAACAAGTGTCCAAAATAAGGATATGAGTTAGGGACACATCTGATGACTTTTATGGGATGTTTATAACACCTATTTTACATTTCATATGTGTCAAATCTCACTAGTCCTATTTCAAGAAGTCAAAATATGCCTAATCATGAAGGTTGTTTCAAGAAGGCAACTGAAAGGTCTGTATGCCAATTTTAGAGAGTTATATGTTTCAAATGGACATTTATACAAGGATAACTTCAAAATATCTATTCTCACTTCATATTTATACAATTCAAATATTTATCATGCCTTGACATGTGGCATTGTAACCTTTGGACTTCACTTCTTCTCTCTCTTCTCCACATTCTACAAATGCAAGCCATTTTGGATTTTGTATTCTAATTCCACACCTAGTATGGTGAAGCCCTATTATTTTGATATTGTACCTTGCCTTTTAAATAATATATGAAATCTATTATTGAGTTCACAAAATATATTTTCTAAGTATTTTAAGTGATGTATAGTGAACACTCAAGTGATTGATATTTATCCTTGCTTTCTCTTAATCCTTCCATGTTTGATGCAAGTTGTTTCCACTCTAGTAGGTCACATGAAGTATTGTGAAGTATATTAGTCTATTTTCAAGTGTAAAAGTAGCCTCAGTGTCTAAAAATTATATCTAGTTCACTTACCTTGAGTAATTCCATGCATATCACCTCTATGTTAAAATACTAATGTTAGAGCAATTCAAGATTCTAAGACTAGTGTTGTGATTCTTATCTCTTAGTGCACTTGTATGGTAATCTTGTTGAGATTTTTCTTATGTATCACCCCCTTAGAGTAGCTTACTTTAATGTATAATTATATCCATTTTCATCTAAGCAAATAATTAGTGCATGTGATAGGCACTAGAAGGATGAATATAAGGAGCTAGCCCTTAAACCTAGAGGTCTACCTCTACTATAGGCAACCCACAGGCCTAGAGGTATTCCAATGTTGCCTAAATATTAGAGTAGTCTTGAACAACATATTATAGGGTGAAAGATTTTGTGATAATATCTATATCACACCTAGTAGTACCATTGTCCTAAAGACATCCTTTCAAGGTAAATGTTGGTCTTGACAACATCACAACTACATATGGTGTTCTACTCAACATTTGGCAATTCCATTAAAGGAAATATTTGGTTATGGATAATTGTTTTATCAGTTATTATATTCATAATTCATGGTCCTTACTAGGTCATCTTATAGTAGAGTTTTAAATCATATAAACCCACCCCTTCAACGTAAACTTCCTCTTGAATTTCAACATCCTCAGCCTATCTTGACCTTTGAAGAACAAGAGGACTTTTCAAGATAAGAAGATCAAGAGAGTGAACATGAGCTTGAGGAAAACATGGATAGGTATCATACCTTCCAATCCTTTAACACTAATAATCTTATCCATCTCAATTCATATGATGATATACCCCCTAATGTTACCAAAAGTGTTCCCACATTCAATTGTGAAGGTTGTGTCACTCCTACTGAGCATACGAGGGATATCTCAAAATTTTGTAGATTTCATAATGTTACTAAATTCAACATTTCCATTAGATTCCTTATCATTTCCCTTAGAGTTAAATCACTTGACTAATATAAGAAATTTCTTGAAGGTTTATCACAACTTGGGATAATTTTGGAGAGTTTTTGACATCAAGGTTTGAAGACAAGAGTGATCATACATCACTCATTCATCAACTCAATGTGATTCAAACAACCCCTAAAGAGACAATGCATGATTTTAATGTGAGGTTCCAAATGACTTGGCATAGGTTACCTCCTCCCATGAGACCACCTGCAAGTTTTGTTTTTCCCACATATCTAATAGCTATTGGTATTGACATATCCATAATTTTGCAATCCATGGGTGGTTTCACCTTACTTGAAGCATATGACCTTACCATTAGAGCTAATAATGACCTAATAAAAGATATAAGGTTTCCTTAAAAAGTGTCTATGCCTCTACTACCAAATATGTATATTGATACTCCAAGTGTTACTCAATTACCTAAGCCAAATACCAAGTCTAGAACTGTTCCTAAGGAGGTAGAAGATACTATTGATTAGAAGGTACAATATAAAGCCTTAGAGGCTAAAACTAGGTAATAAAATTTATAATATGGTGTTCATCAAAACCCTTAACCCTATCATCAATAATGGAATAAGTTACCACCTCAATAACATGGTCAAGATAGAGTTTAAGGACAACCTAACTTTAATATGTAGAGTTTAACTTGTTAATGCATACAATCCAACTTCCACCTCCAATACAAAAGCCATGGTACTGGTGCATAGTAACTTGGTGCAAGGAAAAGAATGGTAGCAAGGTCAATTCATGGATGAAAATGAAGGTGGGGATCAGTCTTTGGTTTCTCAAGGAGGAGTCACTCCTTAACTATTAGCTGATGATGCATTTTTCATGCAAGAAAATGAAGGATGGAAGCCTCAAAGATTGAAATTTATAAATTTCCTAGTAAAATACACCTATGTTCTCAATAAAAATTCTTAAATTAAAAAAAATATTATAGAAAATAGGAAGGCCTTGGGAGATTCCCATAGTGTGAATATAATTTTAAATAGTCAACCTACAAGGTAGTAAGGAGTGAATCTAAGTGTGATAATCCCTATAACTCCTGACCTTCTTCAAATCAAAATATTAGAAGAGATACTCAAAGTGTTTCAATGCCTTAATATCAAGGCACTTCATTTCCTTCAAAGACTTAAGAAAATGTGAGTACACCTACTTTAAACATTTTTGATTCTTTGAAAAAATTTAAGGCATCCATGTCTCTTTGGGAAATACTTCACTTGCCTAGTCAAAAAAAACTCCTTTAAGAGAATCTATCTCAAATTCACCTCAATACTCAACCATCAATTCATGGTAATGTTTCTCTCCCTAATTATCCTAATCATACATTTGAGCCCTCTTATAAATTTAAAAATTCTCCACCCTTATACCTCACTCTCATTATGGGGGATAAACTTATTCACAAATGTATAGTAGATAGTGGGGCTAGTACTTCAATAATGCCCAAGGTTGTAGCTGATAAATTAGGTATAAAATATGACCCATATATTAAAGGGGTGCTACAACTTGATGGACACTTATTAAGGTAGTAGGATTGGTTAAAGAATTGAGAGTATTCTTTCACTATTTTCTTAGCTTCCCTATCCTCCAAGACATTATGGTTGTTGACTTCACTTCTCACTTTGCTATCTACCTCTTAAGGGATTTCACAACCAAGATAGGATGTTACCTTTTAATTAATTGGTCCTTCTTGGCCTTAAGGATAAGGTATGGAAAAAGGTAACCATCAAGACTTAACCACTAGCCACGTTTCATATTAAACCCTATGTATAAGCAAGATCTAAGCTCAATTGTGTCATCAATAATCATGAAGAACCTATTGTAGATGATGGAGCATCCTCTAAGCTTAAAGGCATATCTGATCTTTTTATAGATTAGTATGGTACAAACACCTATGGACATGATCCATACACTCAATTTGAACAAATTGATCTTGGAACATACATCATCCATGAGGGAATATATGATCAATTTGAGGTCAGCATTAAACATTATTTTTCAAAAGCTACTGAGGGTAATTACCTCATTCACATATAGGATGATGATATTTTTCAAATCATGATAGAACAATATGGTGATAAGGATAATTCCATTCTACCTACACTTGATCAAAGAGTCCTTGAAGATGATAGTCACGAAGAGGAAGATGAGCTATGGCAAAGGTTTCATGTCATAAGTCAATAGTTTGAATAGTTGAACATACCTAAGCATCCTCCTAAGAAGTGTATATCTAATAAAAGCTTGGCGATGAGCTTAACAAGCATGTTTTCTAGTGTCTTATCAAGCATGAAGGAGAAGGCCTTATTAAGAATGAATATGAGCATCAAGATACTATCCAAGAAGTTTCAGTCATGAAAGAACCTAATGAATCCAAACTAGAAGATTTTGTGCTTGAGGAGTAGTCTAAACTTCAACTTGAAGATGAAACACTCTCATATGTGATGTAATATAAAAATAATAAGCTTGATGATCTTATACATCAAGTATATCATGTCCAAGAAGAAGCTAAAGTTGAAGCAATATTAATGACTCCTAAGATGTTATTTGAGGAATGTCATTTGGGAATGGAAGAAGTCAAGAAGGTTTTACTTTCAAAAAATATCCTTGTGGGTAAAATAGAAAATCTTTGAAGGCTCATAGTAGTCCACTTGTAGATAATAGAAGACCTAAGGAAGGTAAATATTTTTACCATCAACATGATCAAGTGTTTATTAACAAGCATGTTCCACATGATAGGTTGCTTTCATGGAGTAGCAAGGATATAAGAGGTACCATCTTTAACCCTAGTTGAATAATGGTGACTTATTCTTCACCTCAGGTTTGAGGTCTTATACATACTAAGATAGGTGTGTTTTGTTTCAATTGTGTTTATTTTACCTAAGTGTTCTTAAGAATTGATGTGTGTTTACTTAGGTGTGTTGTGTTGTGTGTTGTTTTATATTGTTTGGTCTAGTTTCAAAGGCAATTCAGTGTCATAACTATACATAGTTGACTCCATATCCTAATGGATAGAAATATGATACTATTCTTTGGCATATTTGGCTTGCCACCCCTAGTAAATCACTACGAATGTTGACTAATTTGACCACAAGTCAAATTAGGTCAACCCCCTATAGTTAAATACTTTCTATAGGGGTCTATTAGGGTCTTGTATGTGTCCCATAGTCTTAATAGGGTCAACATTATGCTTTAGCTTTGTCATATCTATCTGAGATAGTCCTATGTCATTATAAGGCCACTTTTGGGTTAATTTATTAAGACTTTTATGATTTTACATAGAGTAAAAGTCTGTCAAGGTGTTATTCAATATCTTATGTGTCATTATATGTCATAGGTATAGTTTAATAACTAAAAATATGTAGGTGCTACATTGAAATCAAGAAAATAGTTGAGAAGAGGTAGTTTTTAATTGATTGTACAGCTTGTACAATAGCTTTGGCACATGGGAAGACTTATACATTGACCCTTTAGGTCCCTTTAACTCACTTACATCATTTAATAGCCTTGAAGAGCTCAAAAATGGAATTAAACCATTCTATCATTCCATTGTTATCTTAGATAGGTAGAAATAGTCAGTCACCCTTTCCATGGTACTGACAGGGGGAGGTGAGTTAAGTAAAATGATCTTAATGTATTATATCACTCTTTGTATACTTAAAATCCATGGATAGATTTAGAGTATTGGTTGCTTGTGCTTTATGAACTATTGCTTAGAATTTAGTGAATCTTTTTTTCTTGCTCATCCCCATACCCTTGAAGTTTTCTCTATGTTTGTATAGTTACGTGAAAACTAACTATTTCACATGTTTCAAGAGAGTGTGGACATTCTTCTCACATGGTCCTAAGTCACTATTTCACATTTTAAAGTCAAATAATGATCATAACTATCTTACTTTGCTATTTGAGGGCTCCATTGCTAATCTACAGATGGTTTCCATCATTTGTACAAGATTGTATCCCTATTTGATCTTTATAACAATAATAATATAAGGTAACATGTTGTGTTTTAATTTCACACTACATATTGATCAATCTCTTCTTTTGGATTTTTAGTCTCAAAAGACTAATATTGATGAATAACATAGTCACATAGATGCAAAGTTAGTTTTTATATAGCAATCACCTATAATTAGGTGAAAAATAGCTTTAAACAGTCATGGTCATGGGATGAGGGGGTTTCAAGGTTTGAAAAATAATTTTGATCTATATAAAATGGTTTAAGAGTGGTTATGACAACTAATTTTTCAATACACACAATCCTATTTCTGGTGTACACCTATAGGTAGCTCCATAAAAATCTACGGATGATGAGATGAATGTATTGAAACTTATTGAGACCTTCATTAAGGTCTAGGAGAATTGAGAGTGTTATAGTAATAATGGTAGATTCATAAGCTGGAAAAACAAACTTGAATCCTAGCCCTTAGTTTGATAAAGTTGTATTTGGGACAAATTACCTTAATTTCTCCAAATCAAGGTTTTATCCATATTTGATGCCATCTTATAGTAGGGTGACATGAGGTCTAGATAAGTATGAGTGCTTAAATAATGTATCCCAATCATAAGGGTAATTATTTTCAAAATAAAATGGTTTTTTTTACAAGAGAGGTTGATGTAATAGGGCTTCCAACTCAATCAATCTTTCACCATAGACTTTTAGTGTCATCGACAGTGTTCTAAGCTCAAATGATCTTTTAATGCAATATGACATAATGCAGGCATACCTTCAAGATAAGTGACATGATTTGAGTCAAATGTTATATTATCACTCCAATATTAGTCAAATATGTTGATGTTGAATGCTTAGGCCCTATGAACATTTAAAAGAATCTCTTTTCCTAGGGTTTGTATCTATAATCAATTACAAGCACATAATGTATTGGTGATGGGAGTCTAGAGCATAGTCTACATGGTCATAATTGTTTATGCAAGTTAGAATGACACCAGTTCTAAAGAGAAATAGAATTAAATTGAGATACAAGGTTTTGACTTAGAGTATCACCTATAGGGGCCCATTTTATTCTCAAAATGGCACCTATAATTGACTGTAGACTGATAGTACATGAGAATAGGTAGCTTTGATGTTAGCACAAGTCTCTAGGAATGAGATTTAAATTAAAGTAGTTGGGAGATGATCTCAAGGATTAAAATAATAACCTAAATAATTAAATTACATGTATAATCATGAATAAGCACATATATGGTTCCTCAAATCTCAACTAAAATAGGCACTTACAGTTTGACTGTAGACTAGGCCTAGGTAAGTGGAGAAAGGTGGATTGAGAGAATTAGTATAAAGGTTGGGTGTTGAGAATGTGTAAATAACTCTTAAAATGGTATTATAAATTTAATGTGTTTCTTATATGGAGGGAATCTATAAAAGTCACACCAACCTATAGTCATAGGCCTAAGATTCTAAAATCTGTAGATAGTGCATAGTCTTGAAAGTCTGCCTAGAAATTTGTGATGTTGATGATCATACAATAGGGATATAATATTTAAATTTGGTTCATAAGTTATTTATGACCTAATTGATTCTCCCATATCCTTATTTTAGATAATTAAATATGGGAAGTGCCCTCTATTTTTATTAGACAAAGGGCACTCCCAGGCAGTCTAGACTATAGAGTTGGTGAATAAGTGATAAGGGGATGACATGAGGAGTGTTGGAACACTTAAAGAGGATTTGGAATTTTGAGTTGAGTATTAAAAAATGTGGAGAAGACCTCATAGTCATAGAAAACCACTTAGATGTGTTTATGGGTAACTGGAACATAGTCATACCTAGTAGGCTTAGACTAGGCCTAAACCCTAATGAGGCTCAATTTCATTTTTAGGACCAAAATACCATTAAAATTAATTTTATTACCTTTTATGGGAGGTATAATTTTGTTTTAAACCATTTTCTTATAGTGCGACTACACAAGTTGGTCAAATTTGGTTTGTTTTACCTTAGACCTATTTATAATACACTCAAGAACTCGATAGGCTATCTTCAAGAACTCACATCTATACAGATTGGTTTCATGGTGACCCAAGGAGTTGGGGATATTTGAGGAGGGTCCTAAGCTTGAAATTTTTGAAATTTTTGGGGATGTTGGATGTTAAGATTTTATGAACAATCCTTAAGAGGCCAAACCTTCTAAAACCCTCCTAAACCCTTAATTTTATCCTGATGGAGAAGATAAGAAAGAAGATGAATAAAAATGGGGTATTTTGGTCAATAAAGTTTTAGGAACATGTATAATACTCTCTCATTCTCCTTCCCATATATTTGGTCTATACCTTATATAGACAAGGTGAATATAAGGTTTCTTGTAGGTTTTTATGTGTTTTTTAGGTGTAGAGGAGATTTGAATAGTGAGAATCATTTGGGTAGGTCAATTTAGAGTTGTCATAACTCCCTTCATCTATTTATCATAATATATGAGCACAAAAATAATTCTAATACTTCATTTACCTCAATTAATCTTTGGTAGATATTGTAAATGGAGAGTAACTACCAAGTGAGAGAATGAGAAGTTGGTTTTTGGTCCTTTTTAATGTCTAATTCATGGAATAGAAGGTAGAGCGGTATTAAAAAGGTGTCATAACATGTTTTCCATGGATTTTATTGAGAAAATAAATACCATTTGGTTGATAAATGTGAAGAATGAGTGAAATAGAGCTAATGAATGACTACAGATGGTGAGAACAAGTGTTTAGAAGAAGGCTATGAGTTAGGGATACATCTGATGACTCTTATGAAATGTTTATAAACCTTAATTTATATTTTATATGTTTAAATTCTCTCTAGTCTTTTTCAAGCATTTAAAAGATACCTAATCATGAAGGTAGTTTCAAGAAGGCAACTAAAAGGTCTATATGCCAATTTTAGAGAGTTATATGTTTTAGATGGACATTTGTCTAAGAATAACTTCTAGACATCTATTCTCCACTTCATCCTTATACAATTTAACTAGTTCTCATGCCTTGACATGTGGCATTGTGACCTTTGGACTTCATTTCTTCTTTCTCTTCTCCATAGTCTACAAATGCAAGCCATTTTGGCTTTTGTATGCTAATTCCACACCTAGTATGGCAAAGCCCTACTGGTTTGATATTGTACCTTGCCTTTGAAATAAGATATGCAATTTGGTTTTGAGTTTACAAACTATGTTTTCTAAGTATTTGAAGTGATGTATAGTGAAAATTCAACTAATTTTTATCCATACTTTCTCTCAATCCTTCCATGTTTGATGCAAATTATTTCCACTCTAGCAGGTCACATAAAGTTTTGTAAGTGTATATGTCTATTTTAAATTGTACAAGTAGCATTAGTGTTTGAAAATTATCTCTAGTTAAATAACCTTGAGTAGGTACATGCATATCACCTCTATTTTTGAAATACTAATGTTAGAGCAATTCAAGATTCTAAGACTAGTGTTGTGAGTCTTGTATCTTAGTACACTTGTATGGTAATCTTGTGGATATATTTTTGATGTATCACCCCCTTAGAGTAAATTAATTTCATGTCTACTTCTATCCATTTTTATCCAAGTAAATAATTAGTGTAGGTGATAAGCACTTTAAGGATCAATCTAGGGAGTTAACCCTTAAAATTAAATGTATACCTCTATTGTAGACAACCCACAGTCCTAGAGGTATTCTAATGTTTCCAAAATCTTAGAGTAGACTTGAAAAACCTCCTCTAGGGTGAAAGATTTGGTGACGATAGTCAAGAACCTATTAATAATATATAGAATATAGCAACAATAAGGGTCATTATCACAATGCCATCATTCAAAAGGCATAATAGTTATGTTAATGACCTTTTCAAGGTCTTTTAACATCCAAATTTCACATCTATCAATAAAAACTACATAAACCTTCACCTATAGTCATATGATTATCATAATGTTTAGTGAGATAGGTGAGTTCAAGGTGACCTTGTGCTTTATACATGTTATATGGATCATTGAAATAATTTTAATGGAAATAACCTATTGGTTGATAGTGTTAATAGATTCAAAGGCTTGATGAAGTGGCTTGTCACCTACATATTCAAAAGTGGCTTACACACCCCAACCTATAGGTACTTATTTTGATCAAACCAACATCAAATTAGCATTAAAAAATATATAAGTAAATAACCTTTCTCCAACTCTCTCTCTCATTAAAAATAGATATAATATAAATAGGATGAAGACCATCTAGGTCACGTATTAATTTATTGATAGTTAAAGGACTCATAAACTGAGCCAATAACTCTCAAGGGTCATTTATAGGTGACCCACTTGAAAGAGAGTGGGAGTATAAACCAAATTAAGAGGAATAAATGTTGGGTAATGCTGATAACCTAATTAAATATCCAATAAATATTCAAGGCTATCGGTAAAAAGGTTAAGATCTAAACACCTTATGCATAGTCAAGTAACCCTAATAGGTAGCCTACAGTCCTACTTGGAGGGTTAATCATTCTCAAACCTAAGTAAAGAAACAAAGATGAGTAAGAGAGGCTTTAATATTAATTAAATATTAAAATCCAATTCAATTATTAAGAGAGGTTACAATATTTGTGATAAGCCTAACAGACCTAAAAGACACAACCAACATGCATCTACAGCCAATCACAAGAGACATAGTCAAATACATATAACTAGTCTTAGAGGAGTTTGTAGTTTTGAGGCCTCTATAGGTGATCAAGATATAAATTTTGGTACAAGTTATTATGGTAACTAGGTTAAGGTTTTCATCTTATTATAAGGGTTATAAAACTAGTGGGGATAGTCACTATTTTGTCTTAGAATTACCTTAGTCTGTTGATAGTTTGTAATGAAACCAAGTGTGCTATTTGGAGATTTGAAGACTAGGAAAATAGATTTTAATTTATAAAATGTTTTGAGATAATAATAGATGATATTAGGTGCATTTATAGTATCTCTATGATTGACAACAATCAGGTTTCAAGTCAAATTGCCCTTAAGGTTAGCTAAAGAAGAATAGGCCATAGCATTAGTGTTGGTGGAATCCATGTGTGTTGAGTGGTGTTTGAAGATATAATATACCTAATATAAAGTTAATAAGTTTATAATGTAAAATAAATGTCTTATGATGATAATAAAATTAGGTTAATTAATAAAAGGCACTAAACTCAAACATAGGTGTTATGTAGACTTGATTGCTAAGAAACCCTAAACAAGGGATATGAGGTATATAGAGAATAATTTAAGATAAAATATATTATAAGGATATTTAAAAACCTTTGATAACATATTATATGAATAATAACCCCATCACATGTATATGAAACATCA
Source organism: Torreya grandis (assembly GCA_037957365.1). Lineage (NCBI taxonomy): Eukaryota > Viridiplantae > Streptophyta > Pinopsida > Cupressales > Taxaceae > Torreya > Torreya grandis. The sequence continues at coordinate 4,499,915 of JARHVA010000323.1, forward strand.
AACTACTCAAATTTGCCACACTAGCCCAAACAAATCAGACTAACTGTAAGTAGTGACCTATAGGCAGTCTCATGAGCTAATAGAGACAAAGTGGAGTATGGGAAGTTATAATAGTTTTATAGGTTTATAAATATGTTTTAATGTATTTTTTGTGATGATATCTAATCCCAAGATCACTTATATGTTACTTGGACCTCCAAAACTTAGTAAAGGCCTTTTAGGCCTAAAACTAGTCTTGAAGCCTAGAAAGCCCACACCACTATGGAGACACTTTCAAACTCTCCTAAGAAAAATGACACCAAGATAAGGTATAAAATTATTATTAAATTCTTAATGAGGTAATTTAAATCATAATAATGCAAGATAATTACCAAACTTAGTCTTATCGCCATCTTAAATTTTAGTGTACACAGTGAGCTCGAGTTACCTATTATAATGTTCAAATATTTCATCATAAGAGGACTCAATTAAAATGATGTTAGTTGGAATTGAGGGATATTATATAATTGAGATCCATGGAAGAAGGAGTTTATTTAAGGGGATAACCTTTATGAACAAAGGTTAAGACTAATAGCATGTCCAAATTTCCTATAAAAGACTACAAACACACTTCCTTATGTTCATATCTTAACACAGCTTTTGAATGAGAACACAAGATGCTCAAGAAATTTGAAGGGATATATGAACTAAAGATCCATAACAATAAGTTTTAGTTTGTAGTTTCATACTTTATGAATCATCATTAAGATATTAGACCTCTAAAACCCTCCTTAAACCCTATTACAAACCAATCTTGTGAAAACTAAAGATTTTGGAAACCAAACACCCATGAATCACCTTGATAAACACTTGAATAAAAAATTATAATTAGAGAGGGTCCTAACCATGGTACTGTGTTGTATGGACATGTACAAACCTATTATAAAATATTGTTATTTTAAGAAAAAGAGTATAAATTGAGGTACAAGTTATTTTAAGAGTTGAAAATCATTAAAGATTTTTGGCACTTGTTTTATCTTCTCAATACATTGGTTATCTAAAAAAATGCATGTAAGTACCTCTACAACTTTATTCTAAATGGCTAGATTGTAGAAATAAAAGAAAAAAGTTCACCTAGTGTGATAAGGTTACAGGTGTGAACTCCACAAGAAGACCCATGACATGATGTATGATGTTGATTTAGACCTAATAATCACCTATTTATAAGTTCATAAGGTTTAATATAGGTTTTCTATGGTCATCAAATTCAAATAGTTAAGCTACTATGCCTAATTGGCCTACTAGGCCTACTTGGTTAACCAAGAGGAATGAATAATGGTGTATAAAGGCAATTTGAATGGTCAATAAAAACTATTAGGCCTGGTAAATAACTACATTAAATGAGGTAGGTGCACTTTCAATATCCATGATGGAGCAAGAAGACAGTTTTATGACTTGTTCAAATTTCTCAAAAGGAGGATAGGTTGTTGTATTTTTATGATGGCCTAATTACACCTAATTAATGTTGTAACTATAATGAATATAAGTAATTTGACTAAAAGGAGGCATATATATGCTTTGAGAGAAGTTGAACAAACCAACCACACTCTCCACTACCCCACCTCTATGCTTAAGGATTCAAAGAGAGCATCAAACATGGAGAGTAATTTGGAGGATTGTTTGTAATTATTGTAAATCTAGTAATTAATGTATTATGGTCATTTATGAACTTTTCCTCTCACCTCCATACCACTCTCCTTCTCCTTCTCTCCTTATTCTTCTATATATTTAAGTAAAAAGGCCTTGTGTTGGTAATCCCTCTCTTAGGCATGAGGAAACTCTAACAATATTAGCTCTTTGTAACCTCTTAAATGAATAAAAATTATTGTTTTAGAATTTTTGATACAAGTTTAGTGTGTTTTATTAGTTTTATTTTCCCATGTGGCAGTATTTCTTCCTTGGCAGGTCCTAATCTCACCTAGTTACTAGAAGATGATCTTATGTAAGTCACATATAGTGTTTGAACATTGAGTGGCTAAGATTGGAGTGGATATATTTATTAGTTAGTGCCTTGAATCAGGCCTTCCATCATTACTCTCATGTTTTTATCGCTTAGTGAAACCTTTTTGTGAAACACTTTTGCATAAGAGTCCTTGGAGTTGTAAGATTCAATCATTTGCATATCTTACTAGTGTTTTTTGAAGTCTAAATTGGGTGGATGAATGTTTACATTGGTGCATCACCATCCCTTATATTATGTTTATTTTATATACTTTATATCCCTTTTCATCCCAATAGTAGTAGGTCTTATTAATCTGAGCCACAAGGGATGTACTAGGGGAGATAGCCCCATAATCTAGAGATCTAGTCTAGTTATAAGGTCACCCATAGCCCTTAGGCCATTCCCACATTAGTCCAGGTTTGAAGAAGAACTAAAAACTCTCCTTCATAGGGTGTAACTTGGGTTGCTAATAATAACTACATGCAGTTTGAGCCCTTTTCAAATTATTATAATTTAGGTAATTCTTAGTCACTTATTGAGGAGTGGTTAGGATTTTACAACCCAACATACTAACCCATTTTTCAAGGGTCATCTTATGGTTGAAAATGTTATTAGGGTTTTAAAGGAATGATAAGGATAACAAAGACTAACCCACATGACCAAAGACAAGTTCACACATAAGAGACATATATAGGCATAAGCACAATGGTATGAGGCATCATAGACTTCCATAGTCAATAGGGATACTAATAGTAATACCTAGACAATAACAACTACCATAGGGGTTTGAGTTTCACTAATAGCTTGTACATGGGGTTTGAGCCTATATTTCCTAATCTAAGTGATTATAAATCAAACACAAAAAAAATTCAAGGGTAGTGGCGAACACAATGAGAAAAAAATATTATAATAATCTAAATACCTCTCTCCATATTACTTTGTTAATTTATAATCTTCTAAGTGCCATATTAATTTACCCTTTTGAATTTATATTTGTAAGATTGTATCCTTCTTTTACATAATCTATATATTCATAGTTTTACTTCATTTAGATCACACTAATTACAAAATAAGTAGAACATTTTCCAAGCTACTAACATTCCCATTGATCATACATTGTCTTTAATGCATGTAATGGGTGACATTAAAAAATTATTCAATGCCTTATCCTTACAATCTATGTCATACAATTCTTGGGTTGATCACAATGTTATACAAGGACAACTTGTTGTGCTTAAAATACTCAAGTATACTTGCCATGAGGATTTTTCATGCTTATATTTAAATTATTTAATGGACATGGATATCCTTATGCTCACTTTACACACTTTTTATCTTAACTTGGAAAACATTCACATGATTTCGTTATGTTACTAATAACTTTTCACCAAAGTTTAAAATGTCATGCCCTAGATTAGTTCTACACCCTACCTAGTGGATTTTACTTTATTTTGTAAGATTAGAAGATTGTTTTTTATTTATTTTGAATGCTAATACAGGGTTTAATTTAAAATTATAGCACTTCCAAAACCTTAAAAATTTCATAATGAACATGTGAAGGATTACATTTTAAGGTTCAAAAATACAATATATTGCTTGATATATCAACCAACTAACTTAGAGAAGTAATTCATCTTTAGAAAAAATATTTTACCTCTACTTAGGGAAAAATCACCTATCATGCTTATGGATTTTTTGAGTGACTTAATTATGATATCATTCATTATGAGAGTGATATTTTTTATTCAAACTACCTTTCTTTCAATACTACAAACTCATAAGGATCAACAATCTCAAGCATCCCAAGTGATTCTCTAGCTAAGAACAAACATACATATAAGGCAAGTGATAAGGACACAAACTTCAAAAAACTTAACCCTAACAAGGTATATAAGACTTAAGGTAAAACCAAGTGTTATCTTATGAATGTTGATCAAAATATAATCACATTACCTTTTATTAAGCATTAACATGCACATCATTTAACATAAGTGGGGAGAAGGTCATTTTGTAACTATCATCAAATAAATGGGCATAAATATGATTTTTTTTATTTTAAACAAAAATTTGAGAAACTCATGTAAAATTGAGTAATTACATTAAAACCCCATTAGATTCAACTCCTCTACATACATCTATTTCACAATCTTAGCAAGTTGATGTATCCCATATAGTTTATAAGGGTCATACACCATAGCATCAATGTAAAAATGAACCAATGATAATTTTATCTTTCATAGAAGGTGAACATAAGTAAATAATTATTTTTTATAATGAGGTACAACAAAACTTATGGATAGTTTATTTTCTCAAGGAATTATGGCACGATTAAAATGAATTACAATATACAATAACCCATGAGGTATCATTAGGGTATATCACATTTCTAGTTTTTGTTGGGCCTAATACATTGGAAACATTATTTTTCATAATACCTATCATTATATTCTTCAATGATAATTTAATAAATCATGGTTATATAAAATGGAAACTATGACACCTAAAATTGGCCACCAATGGTTTCGATCGGACTTCAGACTAATTCTTACCAACCATTGCAAATCAAGCCTAAGAATCATTGAATGTCCCAAATTTACTTATGCATCATTAATCAAAGCTTATAATCACATTAAGACATACCTAATTGGGTTATACTACTCTAATAAATAAAAACCTCTCACAAATTCATCTCTAAGCATTATATGGCATCATAAAATGCAATTTGGCCTATAGACCTATTAAATAGGATAAGTGCACACATGAAATTAAATCAAATCTTGGAAATGCTAAAAATATTAATCATAATTAATTAAAATGATAAGCCTAATTAAATACCTAGTTGAATTATCCATGAGCAATTAATGAAATTCTAAAAAATAAATAATATCTTAGGTTTTCATGATTACCTTTTGTGAGTTGTCAAGCCTTTGAAATATCTAAAAATATCTCACCCATGCCTATTCATTGTAAATCATGATGTTTTAACACCTTTTAACTCTACTATGGTTAATTAACTCACTTAGGCTAGGTTTGAACCCATTTCATGTTAAAAATACACTCTAATTCACATTGAGTTTAGGTTAGTTCATAAGCTTATAAATACAAGCATTTGTCTCTTCGTTTGGAGATCTTGGATAGAGTAAAGTTATAATTCAAGTTTTATAACAAGATTGAAATCAATAGTGTTATAATTACAAAATCATAAGAAAAACCATCAATCAAGGATAACCAACAAACCAAAAATGGTGCCAAGGTGAGAGAGGAGATAGTCAAACTCCATTACCAAAGACTCTTTGAGCACAAGCCAAGCAAGTCAAAAACTAGTCACTTGAAACTCTCGAGGAAGGTAAGGGATTTTATCATTATTTGCATTTTATTTGTGCTTTCATATGTATTTTTTTCACTGTGCTCCCCCTAAAATCTAGGCTTAGAGATGTTAGCTTGTTAGTGTGTTGATTTCATTATTTTGTGAAACTAACACTTGATCTAACCTCTTCTCTATTGTCAAATTCCTATGATCACAAATGGCACATCCAATGGGAATATAAGCATCCCACATACCAAGGAGACCTATATATAACTCATAAATCTTTAAATTAATTCTTGGATATCTTTAAAATTAGAATTTTAGATTTATTTTTGTCATTTTTTTAATTTTTATGCTAACTTGGATCTACACATAGACTGACATCGATTCTACCTAACCATCATTAGTTCTACCTCACCATCATCAGTTATGCCTAACTAAGCTTGGTTTTGGATGACCATCATCAGTTAGGGTGCCAGGGAATACAAGGATTAAAAAACTTGAATTTTGAATCTTTTTAGAATTTTTGTTGGTTATTTCTTGGTTTCACTAACCTTTATACTCTTTGTCTAATCATCTCAATATAGGTTTTGAGAAGTTTTTATCATATTTTGAGATAACTAATTTTTTTGAATCATGTTTGTTTTATCTTTGGGTTCACAAGAAACAAATCTCAATCCTTATCAATCATTATCGATAATCACCAACCAACATTAATTCTTTGATATTTAGCATCAGTCAGAGGTGAACAACATCATTTTCTATGTTTTTAGAATAGAAAAATTGAGAGCTATGTTTTGAAAACTTGTTTTCTCATCCTTTATTGTGCTTCAAAGTAGGAGAAAACTCTCTAACCCTTGTAGGTCCAAGGTGGGAATAGAATATGAATTTACAAGTTTAGACTCATGAACATTTCATTTTGGGTGTTTAAAAAAAAATTAGATAAGACTTGAACATTTAATTTTGGGTATTTAAAATGAATTTAGTTAAGTCTTGAACAATTCATTTTGGTGCCTAAAAAGAATTTTCAAATCTTCACATTTTATTTTAGTGTTTAAAATGAACCTCGAATGGCTAAGTCTTGAACACTTCATTTTGGTGCCTAAAATGAATTTTTTAAGTCTTGAACATTTCATTTTTAGTTCTTAAAATGAACATAGGTGTTTTCACTTAAGTTATTTTGTTCAAATTCTTAAAAAAAATTCAAATAATCCAAGGGGACAAAGAAATTAATCAAACATTTCATTTGGTGCATCAAATTTGCATTCACTTAGTTTATAATTTCTTAAAAGTGTTTGTTACATGCTTGTTTATTTATGCAAAATGTGTCAGGAATCTAGAACAACAAACATGCTCTGATGCCACTAGTTGGGATCTTGCTCCTCAGAAAAAGCACAGTATGATTACCAAATATAAGCAATTGAATATGTGGAAATAACCAGAAACACAAGTAACTAGAATTCACCAATAGCACAGAATATGAGAGACAATACACTATCTTGTATTAACACTAACAGAAAAGAATACAACAAAGAGCCGCCACACTCTTTCACCTTACAGAGATTCACCACACCTCAAGTGTTTAGTAATTCTTCTCACACACACTCTCCTACACAAAAAATGGTCCCAATAACCAACTCACACACAGAATTGGTGTTCACCTCACCAACCAGTCAGTAATAACCCTGCCGGTACATCAAGCACTCTATAGCACTTCAAGCTGATCTCTCATGAACCTGCAACCTACAATTCAAAGACCAAACTTACATGTAGATCCCCAATGAGCTTGCAACAACCTGCAACTCACAGATCTTACAACTAGAAGGAACTCTTCCTTTCTATCTCATGCCTTATACAATACATGCCAATGGGTCTATAAATAGATCCCTAACTCAAACAATAACTTAGACTCTTAATTTAGACAATAGTCCTCGCAGCACAAGACTCTAACTGGTCTCAACATGCAAACTCTTTGTTCACTTAACTAACTGTCTGTGAAACGAGCAGTTCTGGAACACACAGGCGACCGACGTCGGTCCCTGCTTGTCTGGTTCTGTCGACGTCGGCCGACTTCCTGCCGTCGCCGATGGCCTTCTGCACTGGTCTCTACCGACGTCAGTCCTGCTGCCGATGCCGGTTACTGTAGAACTCAGCAACCATCTGTTCCTCAGTTTGCAAAGGTTGAAGCTTTTAGCTCCACAACCTAACAATCTCCCACTTGGAGATAAATAGCTGCAACCTGTACATGTACCTGTACACCGTCTAGTTTGTTACCTTGGCTATCTATCCATCTTCAAAATCATCCTTGAAGACCAACCACCACAAAATCCATGATGCAAAACCTGTCATCCAAATTACCTACCACATCCACATCTACAACCATGTAGAAATAAACCTGAACTTGCATAGCATGTGCACCTGCTACTAGTCCCTGTAAGAATCCACTGAACTGTCCTCCAATGGTTCTCTCCCGGATTGGCTCCTAACTTGTGACAACTCCCACTATTTGGGAAAACTCAGGTTTAATACATACCATGCACTCAACCTCATTATGTGAATCAAGACCCCTGTTCATAGAACTGTCCAACCATCGGCGTGCAAACCGGTTCCACACAATCATCCTGAAACAAAGTCAACAAATGACCTACCATGTCTCTAGAACACACTCTTGCCAAAGAATCTTGCTGCTCCCAGATTCTCCATGACAAACACCTGAACTAGCTTTACCTTTAGTTCAGTAATACCTGTATATGTAACCCTGCAACAAGCACATCATACAGAAAATAGGATAGTGTAGCTAATACTATCCAACCTGGTAAAGAGAAACACAATGAACAAACCTCCATTGCTCTGCAGCTAATACAAGATCAAATACCCTGATCTTCCATCTCACGTATCTAATTCCGCTCTTCTTTATCCTCAACATCCATTCGTCTCTCAGTGCTTACTTCCAGCTGGCAACACTACCCAAAACACCTGTTTGGTTCTCCTCCAAGGAATCACATCCTCATCCATGCCTAGCTCCCACTGTTTCCTGGATCTACCTGTTCTGCTTCTTCAATAACTTCCTGGTCCTATGCCATAAGTGAGCAACAAGTAGTGTAAAGAAGGGAAATGACGAATTTAAGAACTTACTTACACCTTCAGTCCTCCATATGGGCGCTTGAGACTCCATGACAGCTTGCTGTCCACCCAAAATTCATCTCAGTGACCGATGCCGGTCACATCTCAGTCTACAGCCGACCGATGTCGGTTCCCTGCGACTGCCTCTCTGCCGACGTCGGTTTCCCCTGGCCGACGCCGGTCTCTGTCTACCCCGAGTCACCGATGTCGGGCTGCACATAGCCGACATCGGTCCCTGTCTGGACACTGACGCCAGTTTTCCTGCCGACGTCGGTCTCTGTGTTTTTCTTGTGAGACCTGACTTTTTCCCACGAGCTCCTTTTGGATCAAACCCTTGTCCAAAACACCCTTGCTCTGCTTAGAATTCCCCTGCACCTTGTGCTGAACTCTGTCCGTCACCTTCTCCTTGAAAACCAAGGCTTTCCCGTTCTTGTCACTAACATCGGATTCCTCAAGAAATCTCACTTTTTTCTTCTGCATACAGAAACCACGATCCATGCCTTCCAAATCTGAAAGCATATCCTTTGACTCAAGAACCAGCATCTCCTTCTTATCTATGTGACCAAGCCTATCAAGCCACATCTCTGAATCTACAGCTGAAGTAGATAACCCAGAAAGAGAATCAGTAAAACAAGTAGATAGATAAAGCATACCTACTTTCTTACCTCTAGCTATAACAAGTGTACCCTTGGTAACCTTCCAAGAGTCTGCTGTGAGAGTTACTGTGCAACCCTCTTCACCCAAACTTCTAACAGAAATCAGATTCCGCTTCAGAACTGGGACGTGCATGACCTCCTTTAACACCCATGTGTTACCTATCTGCAGTTTCAGCTTCACTTTGCCTTTGCCAACAATCTGACAAGACTTACCATCCCCTACACAAATTTCTCCAAAATCTCCCTGGACATACTCATGAAAAAATTCCCTATGTGGGGATGCATGAAAAGAGGCACCAGAATCTAATACCCAAGATTCTACTTTATCCAAAGAACATACCAGAGCATCCTGTGCAATGTAACCTACAGCATCTGCTTCTTCTTCATGTTCTTCATGCTGATCAGTACCCGATCTGCAATCTCTCTTTAAGTGCCCTTGCTTTCCACATTTCCAGCAGGTTATTCTGCCATACCTGGACTTGGATCTCTTGCCCGTCTTTGACCTTGATCTCCCACGCTCTATCTTCTCTCTTGGCCTTCCTCTTCCTTCAACACTCAAAGCATCTCCAGATGATTCACCTGTGCTTTTCCTGCGTATCTCTTCATTCAAGATTACACTCACAATATCATCCACTTTTAGGACTTTTGAAGGAGACACAGTATTAGAAACTGCCATTACCAAACCTTCCCAACTTTCAGGTAATGAACACAAGATTAAGAGAGCTCTTATTTCATCATCAAATACAATATTGACTGAACTTAACTGGTTTACTAAACCATGGAAATCACTAAGATGGCTATGAACAGATCCACCTTCCAACATTTGCAAATTAAATAAACGCTTCATAAGAAATACCTTATTCGAAGCTGAGGGTTTTTCATATAAATTTGCCAAAGATTCCATCAACTCCACCGTTGTCTTACACTGTGATAAGCTGGAAATCACAGATGATGCAAGACTCAATCTAACAGATCCCAGAGCCTTCCGATCAAGAACCTCCCATTCTTCATCTTTCATATCCAAGGGTTTGCTAGCAACCCCACCCAACGGTAAGTACAAATCTTTCTGATACAGATAGTCCTCAATCTGCATCCTCCATAATTGGTAGTTCTTGCCATTGAACTTCTCCATTCGTAGTTGACTACTTTCTGTCATTGCTCAACTCCCACTCAAACAGAAACCCTGTGAGTAACCTGTAATCAAAACACACTACCCAGATCTACACCAATCTATTAGTATCCCAACCAAAAGCTCTGATACCAATTGATGGTATCAAGCTTAAGAACCTACAACCAAGGCTCTGATACCAGTTGTCAGGAATCTAGAACAACAAACATGCTCTGATGCCACTAGTTGGGATCTTGCTCCTCAGAAAAAGCACAGTATGATTACCAAATATAAGCAATTGAATATGCGGAAATAACCAGAAACACAAGTAACTAGAATTCACCAATAGCACAGAATATGAGAGACAATACACTATCTTGTATTAACACTAACAGAAAAGAATACAACAAAGAGCCACCACACTCTTTCACCTTACAGAGATTCGCCACACCTCAAGTGTTCAGTAATTCTTCTCACACACACACTCCTACACAAAAAACGGTCCCAACAACCAACTCACACACAGAATTGGTGTTCACCTCACCAACCAGTCAGTAATAACCCTGTCGGTACATCAAGCACTCTATAGCACTTCAAGCTGATCTCTCATGAACCTGCAACCTGCAATTCAAAGACCAAACTTACATGTAGATCCCCAATGAGCTTGCAACAACCTGTAACTCACAGATCTTACAACTAGAAGGAACTCTTCCTTTCTATCTCATGCCTTATACAATACATGCCAATGGGTCTATAAATAGATCCCTAACTCAAACAATAACTTAGACTCTTAATTTAGACAATAGTCCTCGCAGCACAAGACTCTAACTGGTCTCAACATGCAAACTCTTTGTTCACTTAACTAACTGTCCGTGAAACGAGCAGTTCTGGAACACACAGGCGACTGACATCGGTCCCTGCTTGTCTGGTTCTGCCGACGTCGGCCGACTTCCTGCCGTCGCCGGTGGCCTTCTGCACTGGTCTCTGCCGACGTCGGTCCTGCTGCCGATGCTGGTTACTGTAGAACTCAGCAACCATCTGTTCCTCAGTTTGCAAAGGTTGAAGCTTTTAGCTCCACAACCTAACAAAATGAAGAGTGCATGTATGCTCTCCCCCATCCCCTATAGAGAAATTAGGTGATCAAAAGCATCTTTTCATTTTCAATTTGTTCCTAATCCAAGGTGTGGAAAGAATGTTGTCTAGGCTCTCCCAAAAACCCACATGCTTTAGGTGATCTAAAAGTAACCCTAAAGTCTTTCCACTTAGTTTTATTTTCATACAACTTGGCTTATGAAGGGGAGTTCATACCTTCTTCATGAGTTATTTAGGGGTGATTTGACCTAGGAATTCATCTCTTGGAATCATAGCAACCCTACTCCATGATAGGGTAAGAGAGGTTAGCATGCATATTATGAGATCTAGGGGGTTGAGTAGCTAATCTCTCCTTTCTTAATGAAGACCCAAGCCAGGTTTGATTAACTAGGGGATTCCATTAAGTATTCCATGGATAGAATTTTTACGTAAAATAATAGACACTTGTATAGTAAGTTAACTAGTATGAACTCAATTGATGTGATAAATCTATAATCACACTTGGGACCAATCTAGATGTTCAAAATCTATAGTTTTAGTCAATGCCATTTAACCAACTTGTCAGTTTAAGGCTTAGGATGATTTACTTAGTTGTATTTGGTAGTTTTCTTTTATTGCTTGGTATTTTGAGTCTAAAACCATTTATGTGTTTTTTTCATGTCAAAAATGAGTCTTGTGTCCACACTACTCCATTTTTTAAGAAGGAATTATATCATCTATTTTATACCATGATTTTGCTTTAAAATTTATGTCAAAACCATTGTGTGTATCCCTTGATTGAAATGTGTAATGTTACACTACCCAAATCATATCAAATTTGTGCCTTGGAGTCTTTAAAATAAACCATTGTTCACATCTTTTGAGAGTGATATTGTCATTACGCTGCTCAAATTATTTCATAGACTCATTTTGTCTTATGTCCAAGTTCATGTTTGAAACCAAATCCAAGTATGCCTTTGTGGTCTTTGTCTAGTGTCATTATTCCATTCAACTTTGTCTAGCTTGTTTGTTCAAAAAGCCTAGTTTTCTTAAGTTGAGTTTTTAATTAACCTTGACAATTTTGGATAGAAAAATTGATTGATTTATATTTAAGCCTTATTTAATTAGGGCTTAGATATCAATATTTCTCTTTTGGTTTGTGTAACTTAGGTTAAATCCTTACCCAAATTTGAAAACTATTTATTTATATCATTATTTGGGAGAAAATAGTCTATCCCCAAGTGCCTTTTATTTAGTGTCTTATGCCAATTTGATCAAGTCTATGTCTAAAATCAGGTGCCTAGTTTATGCCAAAGTGTTCCAAGTTTGTTATATTAAATACCCCTTTGTTTTAAATCTAGATTTTGACACCGTGTTTGGCCAAGAGTCTTATCACATGCCTTGTTTGATCCTAGATTTTGACATCATGTTTAACCAAAAGACCTAACAACTTTTCTTTTCCTAGGTTAAACCTATTTGGAACATTTTTAACCTAGAGTTTGGCATTTTGTTTTTAGTTCATCCACTTAGCCTTATTTATGTGAGACATTTAATGTTATACATTTGACATTATACTATTTTATACCAAGTTTTATCACAAACCATTTAGATACAGCTCCATCCCTTTGACCAAATTAGATAGAATTTGAACCTTTTTGTCTTTTTAGACATTATTTTTCAAAGTTTGTATAACTCTAAACCCTTTTATTATGAAACATTCACCATTGATTTAACCATGTCTCATTATACAAATAGTGATGTCATGTACAATCTAGGGTATGGAAACATGGTCACACGAGGAATTTTTCAAGACCCCTATGGTGATGATGTCATTTGTGAGATAGATCCTTATCCACCTTATAACATGCAAATGGAATAAAAAATCCAAGATCTTTTGGCCCATTATTTGATCAACATGCCTCCATATTTAGAGTAGGACTAAGAACAAACGGCTCAATATTTGGCTAGCATACCTTCATTTACATAATAAGTTCAACAACAACCTTAATACATTATAATGCCATCAGTTTATGATCCTTATTTTTTAATATTCACTATCTCGCAAATAAGGATGAGGTCTTAATTAGAGTAGCATAGGTAAGGGCTAAGTTTTTGATAGACTTTCCCCAAGAAAACTTGCCAAGTCTAGTAAGAGGACCTTACAATAGGCCTTATAATCAAAAAACTAAAGCAAACTCTTATATCAACCCTCATGCTATTGTGTTGATGCCATATCAGGACCCTTGTATGCTTGTCTCAAGGAAGGGCCTCATGGAGGATCATTTAATATAGATGCAGATAGCATACCAAACATACCTAAACCTAGCACGTAACTTCGATAATATGACCATGTCAAATGCCCCTCTTATTGAGTTATATCCTTCAATAGGAGTTTTAATTGAGTTGATAGGCCAAAAAATTTAAGTTATAGACCTATTTATGTAAATAAATTTGATCAGAGAAGGTTTAATGCCCTTACCATCAAAGAAGTGTCTATATATACACATAATATTTTTAACTTTTATTGATTACCAACACTTTCTATCTTGTAAGAACTTATTGAGTCTCAATCTGTCTAAGTGCATGCCTTGAAAGGTGCACTAGGAAAGGGGTGGTCAAACCATTAGTTCTTCATAATATTGTCATTCCTTTTTCCACTTACCATCCACACTTTAGCCTTCTAAAACCATTGAACCTAAGCTTATTCTTCTTAGTCCTATCTATTCCCATAATTTGCTATGTTTTATCTTTCATTTATTACCTTAGCACCCTTTTGACCTATCAGTTATGCTAGGTCAACCTAGTATAATTTATGGAATTTTTCTCTCTTTTAGTTTGTTGGCCTCTTGGCTGACCTAGCATAGACCTAGAGAGTTAGCCCCAAAAATGTGCTAGGTCAACCAAGTCAACCTATCACAGCCGATGTTCCCAAAAAAATTTAGGGTAAGATACTACTATATATACAAGGTCATTTACCACCATTTCAAGAAAAGTGAAGAATTAAGTGAATAAGTGTGAATGAACATCTAATTATTGACCATTATACTTAGAGAATAAATATTTAGGGTTCAATACTTTCTTTGGACCTCTAATCTCATCTTACAGATAAGTCTTTTGGATGGTTGGATAGGTTGAGTAGCCTAGAGATGATTTATCTTAGTTATCCTTACATACCATGATAATTTCTTACAAAGAACCTTGGCCAAGGGGGAGATTGAGGCTCAACAGGTTCATCTTCAAAGTTAAGTATTCCTAATTTTATTCTTCCTTTCTAAGAGTAGATAGATAGAGTATTTGTATTCTTCTCTTCTATGCATTAAGATTTTGTATACATTAATGTGAGTATATTTATTCTATACATGTTTAGTTTAGTTATTTATTTTTGTTGTTTCTAACCCCCACTTTGTGCCAAAAGATTTGATGTGCACTAGATTATATTACTTTTATTTTTATTAGATTAGTGAACTATTAAATCATAGGACACTTTTAAGGTTGCTATGTGATTGTGTTAGACTATAGGATTTGGAACCTTATCTCACATGGTGTGTTGTGACAATTGATCCCCTAATTGGTTTTATTGGATCCTCACATTGGTCATGCTCCAACTTAACAATTGTATGCTACCCAATTGAAAGTGTAGGTGTGCTCTATCCTATCTGATCTAGGATTGATTTATGGACATGATGCATTTATTATTACATATATCTTGGTGAACCTGACATGAATCAAACCCTTACAATATTTATTTCACTTATTTCATTTCAATTCATCATTATTTTTATCATATATTTACTATGATAGATCGACCATGTCGACCCAGTTTATTTATCTCTATGCACAAGTTTGTAGGAATAGGTAACTAGGTCGACCAACTCAACCTAGTATAGGTTTTAGAACTTGAAAATTTATACTCAAATAACTATATTAACCAGCTTAACCCAGTGTAATTTTTACTAATTTTTATACTTCTTATTCAATCAACTAGGTCAACTAAGTCAACCTAGTGCATTTTCATAAATTTTTTATTAGGTCTTTATATTGCTTGGTTGACCAGCTTGACCCAATTTTTAGGTGTTTGATACTTTTCTCCAAGGTTCTTTATTAGAAATATTTTCCTTTTCATCTCTAAACCATTCATTTAAATTTTTATTTCTATATATCTTTCTATTTTTTTCTTTCCTTTGATAGTTTGTAGTCTTCAAAACTACCTCTACATAATTAACTAAGTCAACTTTATGGACCTAGTTCTATGTTCTGTGTGTTCTGAAATAACTATTTCGACCTAACCAACCTAGTTCATTTTTAGAATATGCTTCCACAATATAGGTTCAACCTTGTCAACCCTATTCTATATGATTGTCCATATAGTTTCTCAATTATACCTTGTTTCAAAATTAGAATGAATCATATATGTTAATAACATCTTTTTTTTAGTTATTTGCATGCTTAAAATAGCTCACATAGTCTAATTAGGTGGTTTTTAATTAATCATTTAGTTTCACTATTTTTAATCTTTTGCACACATGGCCAAACCACATAAACATCAATAAGTATTTAAAAGCTTGACTACCTAGGCCAACCTAGTTAGATTTCATCACCAAGGGGGAAGCTGACTTGATGATTTTGTCAAGTATAAAGCATGGTTAATGGTATATTTTGGCTGAGCACCTGACACCCTTATCATTGTGGTATGTGAAGTGAGCGGGTAGGACCCAATACCAATCCTATATCATTACCACTACAATCCCTTTCATCCTAAACTTACCTAAAACTATCCTTAGATTAATATCTAGTACTTTGCTTATAGCCAATCTCCCTTTATACTTAAAATCATTATTAATAATCTAATCAACATTCTAGGTTGACCAAGTAGCTAGCTTTACTTTCAAGTTGTTTGCTTAATCTTTGATCAAATGTGTGTGCAAAAGATTGCATTAGCCAGTGTTAGTGCACTATTTTGCTTTTTGAGCATCAATTAGATTGGCCAACATTAATTCAATTAACTATTTTTTTACCTTTCAGTTCTTACTACTTTCTTACATTACTTTCAATTATCTTACTTTAGTTCATAGCTTATTATCAACTTTCATTTCTTCCCTGTTTGTTGTATTAGTTGACCCTATCAACCTAGTATCTTTTTTAGTCCTTGTACACTATGTTAGGTCAACCTAGTCAACCTAGTGCTATTTACATCATCTTTACCTTTTTTCTAGTCATTTTTCACTAAATTGGGTCAATATTATGGACCCAATATAGTTTTATAGTACTTGTTTTGCACTAAGTTGACCAAGTCAACTTAGTACTATTGTTAGTCACTTTTTGATTCTTTGCCTTCTCATCTTGTCTCTTTTCCTTTCATCATGGACTTTGTATTTGGTGATAACTCTAAATTTCAATTAATAGACATGATGGAATTCACCAATCCTAATAGGGTTTCCCATAGACAAAGTAAGGCATAAATGTTAATAATGTTCATATTTCAACCCACATAATGGACTATGGGAACCCTCCTCATATTTATTTTTATCAAAACCCTCTTCTTATCTTAAAGGATTGTCTTGAGTTAGAGTATACTCCTAAAATGATTTTATTTATCATGAAATTCCCTCAACATAGAAGGAAGGATCCTTCTACCATCTATAACCTCATGATTAGCTATCAAATTGAAGAACCTCATTCTTCTAATCCTACTTTCTCAACTGTATTTAGGGGTACTAATTTATTTTCTTCTAAACCTCTTCCTTAAAAATTTAATCCTTATGATATGACATCTTCTTATTTAACTTCTTCTACCTCCATGCCTAGTATCTCAACTAACATGGTAGGTTCTACATTTAGTGGTTCTCTCATAAGATCCACTATCCTTAATCCTTCCACTAGTTCATCATTTTCTACCCAAGGTACTCATGCCTCTAGTGCTTCTTCTTCTCAACCATTTACTAGTCCATCTTTTTCTTCACAAGAAAATTTTACAACTAGTGCCTCAAATTCTCATAGCTCTTCTCAAGCTCATATTAATGCTAATAGTGGTACCCAAGCCACTAATACCAACACAAACAACAATACTACTTTTTCCAATAAAAATAATCAAACTCATCAACTATTATTGCAAAATTTCAATTAAATGAACACTTTCCAATCTCATAATACGAATCAAATGATGAGAATGCAAAACCACCTTGTTAATATTCAATCCAATCCTCAACCAATGGCTTGGGGTACACATAACCAAAGTGTTCCTCCTCCTTCTCTTCGATATTATTGTTTTCCCCCAAAAATATCACTCATTTTTGGAACAACATTTGAACTATTTTGGTCCTACAAACCAAAATTATCTCTTCCCTTTCCAAAATTTGTCTTGGGCATTCAAATTCCTCATTTTTCAAGCTTCTCAAGAATCTACAAACTCTACAGGCAGGTTCATTTCTACAGGTTCAAAGGCTTCTATAGGTGGGTTCAATCAAAAGAATCAGTTTCCAACACTTAGTGATTTTTAGGATTGGTTCAATGCCTTGGTTTGATCAAAAATGTCCATCAACAAGCATCTAAACAAGGATCCAACCATTGAACCATTTAACCGTTGAACCTTGAACCATTTTGGTTCAACGGGTTCAACAAGTCCAAAATTTCAACGTCATCAGCAAGATTAAGCACTTCATCAAGGTTCAAGGTTCAACACCTTCAAAACCCTTATCAAAAGAAGAGGGCTTAAACCATTCAACCATTGAACCATTGAACCACTTTGGTTCAAAGGTTCAATGGGTTCAAGGTTTGACAGGTTCAACATGTTTAATTCATCAGCCTCGGTTCACTCAGTTGGTTCATTGGCTTGGTTCATCACCTTGGTTCAAAGGAGTGGTTTAATAATTTAGTTCATTCATCAATTTAATCAAACAGTTCATTAAATCAATTCATCAAATGGTTCATCTACTTAGTTCAAAGCTTGGTTCAAAGTGTGGTTCAAAGCTTGGTTCAATGATTGGTTCAAAGGAGTAGTTCAACGCAAAAGTTCAAGAGAGCCTCCTGAAGGACAAGTGCCCTTGCGGAGGGCACTTGGTCAA
Organism: Torreya grandis; assembly: GCA_037957365.1. NCBI lineage: Eukaryota > Viridiplantae > Streptophyta > Pinopsida > Cupressales > Taxaceae > Torreya > Torreya grandis. Next base: position 4,518,222 of record JARHVA010000323.1, read on the forward strand.
CAAAAGCACCCTTCAAAAGGGTCATTTTCAAAGAAATCACAAAGGTAAGTTCTTTCAAAATTTTGACTAAGGCAAGAAACAATTCTTTCAGACTTTTTGTCTGAAGGAATTCCTTCAGACAAAAAGTCTGAAGGAATTTGGGAAAGCAGATGTGGGAGGAAAACTCAAAGGAAATTCTCAAAGCCAAAGAATAAAACAAAAATTTCATGGACTTTTTACCCACGAGAAATTGTCCGCAGACTTTTTGTCCATGCAAATTTGCCTAGGGAAAATGCCTGTTGGGAAAATGCCCACTGAGAAAGCCTGGGGAAAAAGTCTGTGGGAACGTCCACGAGAGACTGCTAAAGATAAAAGGCCATTGAAGGACCCCAAAGGGTAGTTGCCCTTGTGGGGGACTCTCACCTACCAACTTAAAGGACACTTCCCTAAAGCTGAAGGGTCACCTTCCCTTTAGGAGGATGCAAAATAGGAAAGCCAAAGAAGGACCAATGGGTGACATGCCCAAAGACGTCAAAATCAAGAATAGTGAACTAGCCATTGAAAACATAGTGATGTGCCCATGGACGTCAAAGTTGTGACAATGAAATAGCTGTTGATCCTTGTAATCTATAGACTTGAATGCATTCACAAGCTTTAAGGCCAAGATTAGTAGGAAGTGATTAAGGAATAGAGTATCAAATTGAATCAAGGACCCAATTCAATTAACCAAAAAAGGAGGAATGATGAAGAAGGATCAGATCACTAGGTGGACATTGAAAGATGCAAACTTTCAACAGCGTGAATTGTTTCTCTACATTGCAAATGGGTAGATGCCCCTAAATTCTAGCCTATCTTCTTAATAGATTTTAATGCAACATGATGTCTTACTATTCCTGAGTCCCTCTTGAAGAGGCTATATAAGGGACTCTCTTTTATTGTAAATATAGCTCTTTTTGATAATCAAAAATGAAACTATGCCCAAATTGAAAGATATTACTGAGACTTTGAGCTCAGATTGTTGATCATATTTTGTTATTGGAATAAGAAAGCAAGTGCCTTTTTAGACTTTGTGATGTGATATCTTTGTTGTTGGGGAAACTTTTCTTATGTCTTTTTCCTTAATATATTTTTTGTTCCTTTAATTCAACAAGTAGGATTAGTGAAATTAGTCAGAAAGGTGTCTTGAAGTCAACTGTGGAGAGACTTTATGCCCTCATAATTACCTTTCAATGTGTTTTCTTTTCATTTCTATGTAAAGGACCTTGGGATGACTTTGTGCCCTCATTGTCCTTCATATCTCAATCTTCGGCAATTCAAGTGGAGACTTTATGCTGCATATTAATTTATTGGTTGTTACGTCCTTGGTTACGTTTTGCAATTACTACCTGGAGTATTCTTATGGCTTGCTGAATAGTACTTCTAAAAGAAGAGGAGTGCTTTCTATCATTTTCCTTGAGTTTCTCCTTTGATCTGCATGCATCATCTCTGAAAAAAGAGAGATGGATGGTTTGTCCTACCCTTGAGTATTATTTTCTGTGTGTGTGTGTGTATGTGTGTGTGTGTGTGTGTGTGTGTGTGTGTGTGTGTGTGTGTGTGTGTGTGTGTGTGTGTGTGTGTGTGTCTATAGGGAACCTCCCCTTGATGAGAGGAGAGATTTAGTCCTTTTTTGATGTGGTAAACCTACACATTTGGATGACTAATCTTCTTACTTTGGCTGATCAAACCTATTTTGTTTATCAATACGCTGATCGACAAAATATTCAACCAATAGTTTTTGGTGACTCCATTGGGGATATAATCCACTATCATTATAACCCTTATCCATTATAGACTCTGGCAACTCCATTACTTGTATTACCCATTATCCATTTATAGCCTTACCATCTTCCTCCACCTCCGTTATTTTATCTAGTCTACAAATACTAGAATTGTTAGGAAGGAACACACAATTTGAAGCCTCAAGCTTCAAACTAAGAAAGGTCAATTCTTTTCCATTTTTTTTCACAATCTGGCAAATTCAAGGTATACATGAAGCCAAAGGGATAAAGGTATTGTTGACCCTGTATTTGAGTTGGTACAGCAAAGTGATTTTGATCTATTTCCTTCACCATCTCATCTCCAATGAACCAAGAGCTTTCCTTCTACTAAAGTCAGATCTCCATTGCCAGACAAAGTATCCACTTCTACTATTGATAAAGCTTTGCCAATACTTACCCCTCTAAGATTTGTTATTCCTCCTTTTCATAATCCTATAATGGCAGTTCAAGGCCCCTGGGGTAATGTTTTTGGTCCTCTCAATCTTACTCCACCTCTACATCAGCTTCCTCGTAGTTCAAGGAAGACTTTTCCTAAATTCTATGGTGATGGAAAAGTTCATCCTGATGAACACATTGCAGCCTTCAACATAGCTTGTGGAGTAATTGGAGTAGAATTTGAAGATGTAATAGTCAGGTTATTTGTAGAAACATTATAAGGTGTTGTTGCAAATTGGTTTTATCATCTATAGGCTCAGTCAATAACTGATTGGAATACCCTCAAAGATAAGTTTGAAGCTAGATTCAAACCTGTAGAAGATGCACATGCACTTTTGGCTCAACTTACACAAATGAAGAAAGAGCCTCATGAACTAATGAGAGACTTCATAGCCAAATTTGACAAATTGAAGAACATAATTCTTGTAATTGCTTGACCTATAGCTAAGAATCTCAAATGCTTCTTCATTAATTCTCAATTACCTGAAGTAAGTTTTCTTTTGAGACGTGCTACTTAAATAGATCTTACTACAGCTCAACTTTTGGCCACTAAGGTAGAAGATGATCTCATCTTAGCAGGGAAGATAAGAAGAGATCCAAACAAAAATAGATCTTCATCATTTTCTAAATATTCATCTACAAGCACCATTGATCCAATGGTGCAAAAGCTGGCAAATGAAGTGCTAGCCTTGAAAAGACAAATGGCACAAGGAATGTCTTCTACTCCTTCATACAGAGATATGCCAAGAAAGACATTTCCAAATCAATCATATCAAGGCAATGCTGCCAAGAATCAAGGGTAGCCAGATCTTCTTCCTCCCCCATAAGGGAAACTTGCCCTTAAAGCTCCTCCAACCAACTCAGTAGTTGGATATTTATAAATAGAACATGCTTTCTCTTTCCACCTTGAGTTTGAGCAAGAAAATGAAGCTGATCTCTTCATGGAGGATCAAGAAGAATCATCTTGCGACTCCCACATTGGTTTCCTGAACTACCAGGATGAACCCAAAAGCAAAGGAGAAGCTATTAATGGATCATATGTAGTGTTTACTAGGTCTAAGAACCAATCAATCTAATAAGCTGATAAAATGAAGATAGAGGAATAACCTCGACTAGCAATTACAATTGCTAAGCATGGAACTACTCTACCTTTCCAGTCAAAGGATTCAGTGATCACCCAAAATGTAAGTACATCAATTTCACCTTCACCTTCTACTTCAATTTCACAAATCAGCCCTCCTCCCATCCCTCCTAAAACCTAAAAGGTTGAAATGCTTTCCTCTATTCCTAGTCCAATTCATCCATTTGACATAATTGAACATGTCAAAAAGACCAAAATACAAATGTCTATATTTGAATATTTGTTATCCAATCCTGATCAATTGGATAGGTTGGTCCAATGTGTCAAGAACCAAACCATCCCTGTAAGACAAGAGGTTAAGAAAATAATTCTTGATTCCCCAAATAACATTCCCATTCCAAATAATCTTGTCACTACTCCTCCAGCTACCCCTGGGAAAATAGAACCTTTCTATGTTTCCTTATTGATAAATGGTTATCAACTCAACAATTGCATCATTGATTCCAGGGCATCGGACAATGTCATGCCTGCTAAATTAGCTGAGTCTCTAGGTCTCACACTAACCAAAACATTTGGGAGATGTTTCTCCATGGAGAACAAGCAAGTACCACTACTAGGGCAAATCAAAGATGCCCAATTTACATTGACAGCCTTTCCAGACAAGAGAATCAAGATGACTGTCTTGGTGGCTGATGTCCTAGCATCTTATGGCATTTTTCTTGGATGAAATTTTTGTAAGGATGTGGGAGGTGAACTAAGCATGGACTTGTCTAAGGTAAGGATCTCTATCTAAGGTGTAATGAAGAGGTTACTCCCTGAAAAGGAGGCAAAATATGTGGTCACCCAAATGTTGACCCCTGCAAAAAAAAATTTGTTTGAGTCTTCAGGCAGGGGTAATTATTTCTTGACCACAAAGGATATTCATGTTTCTATAGATGAAATTCCTATAGTTGACAATCTAAGAATTGATCCAAACAAGACTTCAAGAGAATTGGTAGGGTGTAGTACAAATAAGGAAGGATCTTCCATCTCTAATGAAGATAAATTTGATAGGAGATTTGCTTCTGATGATGCTTGGATCCTAAAATCTAATAGCAGTAATTCTTCCACCAATGATGGAGTTAGGATTGTGTTGATATCTCCTCAAGGAGATATTCTTCCTTCATGCAATTTGCAACTCAGCAACACCAACAACATAGCTACATGCGAATCTCTATTTCTCGGATTGAAGATTCTTCAAGATGAAGAGATAAAACTCCTCCACATCAAAGGAGATGCTAAGCTAATAACTTGTCAAGAGTTTGATGTGGACAATTCAATCATATGCTAGACTAAACCAGAAGAACAACCAATTATGGTAATGGACCATGCTCTAACAAATCAAAATTAGGCAAAGGAACCCTTCACCAAGAAAGTAAGGAGTTATGGATTTCAAATTGAAGACCACATCCTACCATGGGATAAGAAGAAAAAAAAGCCAAGAGGAAGACACAAAAAATTGGTTTCCTGGTGGAGAGTTCCATTCACCCATCACTGTTTATGAGGGAAAAATGTTTTCCTACTAGTTTACCAAGATGGTGCACTATTTTCACTATCTCTCAAGAAGTAGCATCTGAAATACTTCAATTCTTGAAGTATCAGATCATTTCATCTATACATATGTATATTTGTATAGTTTTTAATTCTATTTTTCTTTATTTGTTCCCATATTTGATGCCTTCCATTTCTGGGTAGCATGACTCCGTAGCCCAATGGTCCACATGAATACACTGAATATTATGGATTCTACTCCCTTTAATTCTTTTTGCAATTGATAGAAGTTCCCCAATTAGAGCTAGATATTGTCCCCCAAAAATATCACTCATTTTTGGGACAACATTTGAACTATTTTGGTCCTACAGACCAAAATTGTCTCTTCCCTTTCCAAAATTTGTCCTGGGCATTCAAATTCCTCATTTTTCAAGCTTCTCAGGAATCTACGGACTCTACAAGCAGGTTCATTTCTACAGGTTCAAAGGCTTCTATAGGCAGGTTCAATCAAAAGAATTAGTTTCCAACACTTAGTCATTTTTAGGATTGGTTCAGCGCCTTGGTTCAATCAAAAATGTCCATCAGCAAGCATCTAAGTAATGATCCAACCATTGAACCTTGAACCATTTTGGTTCAACGGGTTCAACAAGTTCAAAAGTTCAACATCATTGGCAAGAGTTATGTGCATCATCAAGGTTCAAGGTTCAACAGCTTCAAAACACTTATCAAAAGAAGAGGGCTTGAACCATTGAACCATTGAACCACTTTGGTTCAAAGGTTCAATGGGTTCAAGGTTTGATAGGTTCAACACATTTAGTTCATCAGCCTCGGTTCACTCAGTTGGTTAGTTGGTTCATCAACTTGGTTCATCACCTTGGTTTAAAGGAGTGGTTCAATGCTTTAGTTTATTCAATCAGTTCAATCAAATGGTTCATTTAGTCGGTTCATCAAATGGTTCATCCACTTAGTTCAAATCTTGGTTCAAAGCTTGGTTCAATGATTGGTTCAAAGGAGCATTTAAACCCAAAAGTTCAAGAGAGCCTCCTGAAGGACAAGTGCCCTTGAGGAGGGCACTTAGTTGACAAAAGTACCCTTCAGAAGGGTCATTTTCAAAAAAAACCGCAAAGGTAAGTTCTTTCAAAATTTTGACTAAGGCAAGAAACAATTCTTTCAGACTTTTTGTTTGAAGGAATTCCTTCAGACAAAAAGTCTGAAGGAATTTGAGAAAGCAGATGCGGGAGGAAAACCTGAAGGAAATTCTCAAAGCTAAAGAAGAAAACAATAATTTCGTGGACTTTTTTCCATGAGAAATTATCCACAGACTTTTTGTCTATGAGAATTTACCTGGGGAAAATGTTAGTCAGGAAAATGCCCGTAAAGAAAGCCTAAGGAAAAAGTCTGTGGGAACATCTATGAGAGACTATCGAAGATAAAAGGCTGTTGAAGGACCCTGAAGGGTAGGTGCCCTTACAAGGGACTCTCACCTGCCAACTTAAAGGACACTTCCCTAAAGCTAAAGGGTCACCTTCCCTTTGGGAGGATGTAAAACAAGAAAGCTGAAGAAGGACCAAGGGGTGACATGCCTGAAGACATCAAAATCAAGAACAACAAACTAGCTGTTGAAAATGTAGTGATGTGCCTGTGGACATCTTGTGATAATGAAATAGCCATTGATCCTTGTAATCTATAGACCCAAATACATTCACAAGCTTTAAGGCTAAGATCAGTAGGAAGTGATTAAGGAATAGAGTATTAAATTGAATCAAGGACCCGATTTAATTAACTAGAAAAGGGGGAACGATGAAGAAGGATCAGATCGCCAGGTGGACATTGAAAGATGCAAACTTTCAAAAGCATGACTTGTTTCTCTGCATTGAGAAAAGCAAAAGGGTAGATGCCCCTAAATTCTAGCCTGTCTTCTTAATAGATTTCAATGCAACATGATGTGTTACTGTTCCTGAGTCCTTCTTGAAGAGGCTATATAAAGGACTCTCTTTTATTGTAAATATAGCTCTTTTTTACAATCAAAAATGAAACTTTATCCAAATTGAAAGACATTACTAAGACTTTGAGACTAGATTGTTGATCATATTTTGTTATTGGAATAAGAAAGCAAGTGACTTTTCAGACTTTGTGCTGTGATATCTTTGTTTTTGGGGAAACTATTCTTATGTCTTTTTCCTTAATATATTTTTTGTTCCTTTAATTCAACAAGAAGGATTAGTGAAATTAGTCAAGAAGGTGTCCTGAAGTCAACTGTGAAGAGACTTTGTGCCCCCATAATTGCCTTTCAGTGTGTTTTCTTTTCATTTCTGTGTAAAGGACCTTGGGATGACTTTCTGCCCTCATTGTCCTTCGTATCTCCCTCTTGGGCAATTCAGGTGGAGACTTTGTGTTGCATCTCAATTTTTTGGTTGCTACGTCCTTGGTTACATTTTGTAATTACTACCTAGAGTATTCTTGTGGCTTGCTAAATAGTACTTTTGAAAGAAGAGGAGTGCTTTCTATCATTTTCCTTGAGTTTCTCCTTTGATTCGCATGCATCATCTTTGAAAAAAGAGAGATGGATGGTTTGTCCTACCCTTGAGTATTATTTTCTATATATATATATATAGGTTTGTCCTACCCTCGAGTATTATTTTCTATATATATATATGGTAGGACAAACCTATATATATATATATATATATATATATATATAGAAAATAATACTCAAGGGCAGGACAAACCATCCATCTCTCTTTTTTCAAAGATGATGCATGCGAATCAAAGGAGAAACTCAAGGAAAATGATAGAAAGCACTCCTCTTCTTTCAGAAGTACTATTTACCAAGCCACAAGAATACTCTAGGTAGTAATTACAAAATGTAATTACTATCATTTTCCTTGAGTTTCTCCTTTGATTCGCATGCATCATCTTTGAAAATAGAGAGATGGATGGTTTGTCCTACCCTTGAGTATTATTTTCTATATATATATAGATATTTATATATATATATATATAGGGAACCTCCCCTTGATGAGAGGAGAGATTAGTCCCTTTTTGATGTGGTAAACCTACACATTTGGATGACTAATCTTCTTACTTTGGCTGATCAGACCTATTTTGTTTATCAGTACACTGATTGAAAAAATATTCAACCAACAATTATCAAGGTAATCTCATTCCTCAACCTCCATTAGTCAAAAAAGTCATCAAGCATTTATGAAATGAACCTCTTACCACCTAAATTTCTAACATTGGCATTGGAGGTATATCACCTACAATTTCTTACAATGGATCAACTAATCCTACCCTTCACCTCAAAACATTTTGAAATATTTACAAGGATTGAGTCAAGTTAAATAAATTTGTTTCTACCAAAATATTATCCAAAAACCTCATGGGTGATTCCTTGGATTGGTATAATTAACTTAGAACATATTCTATCACTAGTTTGGAGGACTTATTAAATGCACTAGTTCAAAATTTTCAAACAAGTGATCTTCTAGAGAACACTTTGGCCCATTTCATCAATTTCAAACAAAATGAAAATGAAAGTGACCAAGCCTTTATTAAGTGATGGAAGAATTTTTTCAAATAAATGTGAACATAACATGGTAGATGACAATCTCTTTCATATCTTTACAAATGCTTTATTTCCTAAATTATAATATTGATTCTGTACCTTTTCTCCATGGACCTTGGAGGAGGATATCGATTAGGCTAAAAGACAAGATTTATTCATGAATCAATTTGAGACACCCCAACATTCCATAGGCCATCACCTATTAGTAAAGAATAGAAACTACAATATTACCAATGATGGTGTTACTGATTCATATGACACCATTCATAATGTTCAATCTATCATTCCTATCCCCTTCTTCAGAACTAGCTCCTTCTCAATAATTCACTAATCCTCATTTTTCAATAAGAAACATTAATATTCATAAGCCTTTATCCTCAACTAAATTTCTTAAACACATACCTAGGCCTCTCCCTTGAGAGCTTGACCCTACTCAACCTATGAAATCATGGTATGATCCTAATAAGTTTTGTTGGTTTCATGCTAGCTAGGGTCACTCTCATGAGACTTGTAGATAGCTCTGTAATTTAGCCATGGAATTTCTTCTTGGACCAAATTTTGATCATGATTCCTTTATCCATAAGTGTCAACAATCCTATGAGATTAATTTCAAAGACTTTAAATCACATGATAAAACTTAAGCCTTAAATCAAGTAAATGCTCATTTAGCTATCTATAAAGATGCCCTACCTAATCATCAACCAATCCAAGAAAGTCAGGACAAAACCACTTTTACACCAATAATGTAAAAAGTCTTATTAAACTAAATTACAAAGATAATGTGGTTAGCATGACTAATATGTAAAGAGTGGTGGATTTCATTTATTTTTAACCTAACTACACTCCTTCCCATAATACATATCGTGTTATCCAAGATTCTTCTCCAACTCATTTAAATCAAGAAGATATTATTTCTTTTGATGATATGATTTATGAATCTCCTTTGGATGACACATCTCATACTATTTCTACTTCTCTCCCACCTTATTCTAATACTATTGATAATAATAATACTTCTTATTCTAAACTTCAAGATCAATCTAAACCAACTACTTCTTCATCACCAAATAATTTATAACCTTATTCTCAACCTTCTCATTCTTATCAACATAAATTTTCAATTCTTTTTTGGATCCACCTTTCAAAGATATTATTAATCATTACACACATATATCTAACAATCTCCTTATGGGTTATGATGAGTGGGATCCCATTGCATAACTTACTAATCTTCCATCCCAAATCCCTTTTCTTGAACTCGTGAGGACATCTCCACTTCATATAAACTACCTCATGCAACTCTTATTTGAGATGAATATCCCTTGCCCTCCTTTAGCAAGATGAGAGACTACTTTATATGAATCAAAGGATAGTATCCTAAAATAATGTGAAGAGATGTCCATTAACATTGATGAAACTCTAGAAACTTTTCTTTCTTTATGATTTCTTATCACAGCTATGATTCCAGATGAGATTCTACTTTGTTCAGATGATCCTCCATTATTTATTAGCACCCAAATAGGTGATATCCAAGTTAAGTGATCCTTGATCAATGAGTTTTTTGGCACCTATGTCACCTCCCTTGATTTCATTAATACTCTTGGGTATTCCAAATATAATCTTAAGTCTACACATAGCACATGCTAAGGATATGATAGAAGGAAAATTCCTCCTTTAGGGTGTGTGTGATTTCCCATTACCATCCCATGTATCACCATTCATGTGAAGTTGATGATCTAAAACTTTCCCCTTTTGTATAACATTTTACTTGTTAGGCCATGGACTCATCGTATGTGATCTGTTGCATCTTCCACTTGCCAATGCATAATATTTCCTTGCAATGGAAACATTTATAATATTCAAGGAGACACTAACCCTTAAAATTTTGAACAATTCTAGGACCATGGTGTCTTAAATATTCCTACTCATGAACCTTTGCCTAGTGTTCCATTCCATGAGTTACAACATTTCAACTTTCTTGTTAACTCAACCATAGGTTACAATGGGCATCCTAAACTCATTAGTAAAATTCTTCCCAACCTTTTAGACTCTAATGATAATGATCCTGATGAGATTAACTTAAAGATCAAAACTTTTAATCTCTTTCCTCATCTCATCTTGTAGCTTCTTGCTTCATGGTAGCCTCATTCTTGCAAGCTTCCCTATGATGACATTCCTATATTCTTAACTAAGACTAAGCACTCTATTCACCATGCTTCCTCTGATGACAAGGTCATCCCAACCTATTTCATTGATATTCATACTCCAGATTATGATGATGGATATTATTTATATGATCCTCTTTTAGGTGACCTTATCCAGGCCCATGATGCTAATATTTTTCATTATCATTCTTCTTTACTTGAGTCTTTTCATATATCTTGTCATTCTCTTTAATTTATAGTGCCTGATTCTTGCATTTCTCCTCTTTATCATAGGGTATAGATGGAACCAATACCTCTAGTTTATGAGGATCCATTTAAGACCATACTCTTAGATTGTGCTATGAGCAAACCTTATCATTTTTCCACACCTACAATAGTCCTCCTTATACCTTTTGTAAATTTTTCCCCTCCTTTAGTAGGACCAACTATAGTTAAGCCTATTCCTTTTTCCACTCTAGTTGAACCTCTTTTTATGTCTCCTCCTAGTGCTCCTCTTATTGAGCCTACTTCCACTCCTCTGTCATTACCCTCCATTGATGATGGTTTGATTCTAATGCCTAATATGGATCCTTTACCCACCAAATGGGTCGATGAGTCCTCTTCCACTCCTATTTCACCTCCTTGTGTGAGTTCTCCTAAAAACATTCAAAAGCATATATGTTGCTTCTACATGATAGATAATCATTCTTCCACCCATTTTCATAAGTTGTGTAAATATCTTGATACCTTGCATCCTTCTTTCCCATCATCAAAAAAATCCATACCTCCCCCAAAGATACTTCCTAAATATTTACCTAAGTATGGTAAGGAATATTGTCTATGTCACCTATGTGGCATGCATAACACTAATAATTACTACATTCTTCAACAACATCTTAAGGATCACCTTGTAGCCATCCCTGGACCTTCTACCATTCCTCCCATAGGTCATTCCTAGAAGAAGGTTCCTCCTTCTTCTCCCATGGATCCACCTCCAATGGTTCCATCACCTCATATGGTCCTTTCACCACATTTTGTGCCTCCACCTATAGACCCTCCCTCACTTTTGGATCCTTCTCCACCCATGAGTCCTTCACTTGTGGATCCTTCTCCACCTATGATTCCTTTTTCTCCCATAGATCTTGTTTCCATGCATTCTCCTGACCAATTTTTTCCTAACTTTCATCTTCATCATGATTCTTATAGGATTATTATTTTTTTAGTTGAGGAGATTATAAGTGAAGTATTTTCACAATATTAATTCAAGATTAATGAGACCTTAGCAATGGTTTGATTACAGCTTCATAGAGACTTATCTGATGTATTGGATAATGTGTGTGGATAGATTTACCTGTATTTATGAGCACATGCATGATACTTCCTAATTTATATGTGGATTGGATGTGTTCCCCAATCTTATTTCTATCTTGATTATTTCATTTGACACTGTGTCGAATTCTTTCTTATCTTATATCATGTTTTGTCTTCTTGTTGTACTATAGTTAGCTTATGTTATCATTTTACATTTCACATATACTTGTCTTTTTCTTATCATTTCTATTTTTCAATTATCATTGCTTTCTTTTCCTTTAGATATTTTCTCAAAACTCTTCCCTTGTATCTTCATGATTATTTACATTTTTATCTCTATTTTTAACAAATATTTGTCATGGTGACTTGGTTATATTTACCCTCTTCCCTTTTATTACTATTTTCTATTACCATGTGATCAGTTAGTAAGCAATCTTTTTCATTACTATTTATTTTCACCAGTCCTCCTTTGGATCTCCTTTTTTCCCCTTCTTAATTTTTCCTTAAACTAATAATATATACAATTGAGACTTGAGATCACATGCATAATTCATTGTCAAGCCTAAGTGTTCTAGTCAGTCTTTTATCTTGGTTCACTTAGCTTCCTTTAGCCTTAGCTTATATTTCATTTATGTGTATCACTATCTCTCTCATTATTGGTCATTCCAAATTTGTATGGAGGAGGAATCTTAAAAAACCTTTGAAATAAAGTTAAAAGTGAAATCATTTAAACAAAAAGGCAATGATATCAAAAGGCAAAAATATTCAATATTCTTAAAAGTCTAATCACACTAAAAGATGTGATTCAAAGCACATCTCCTTCTAGTTGAATCTCAAACTCCATAGTTAACCTCACAATAGAGCCGATGTCTTTTGGGTATGGTAGGCTAGTAGATTAGAAGAGGAGAATAAAAATATATACTTTAGTGCTACCTACTTTCTCATGTAAGTACCCAATCTTCATAGTAGACTGATGGATCTGTAAGGGGTCTTGAGGATTGGGAAACACATCATGGGAATGTAGGTCCATTTTGCTTTTCCTTGTACTAATATAACATCATGAGTTGATCTTAGTAGCACAGCTATTTGCCTACAAAGCTTTATGTTTACAGCAAGTAGGTTTCCTTTGTACATAGGCAACCACTAGTCCCCTAGTATCTTTTCATGTCCTTAGCATGTCTCTTGCCTCCTCAGTTATTCTCATAATATGCCTAATTCTTGCTTCTTACACTCCATTTTTCATTCCTTTTCCTTCACATTTACTCTTAGGAAATATTTTTTTGCTTACTGATCACTCCCCATGGGATTTCATTTGTGAGTTGCTTTGTAAGACTATAGATAAGACATGGCATTCCTCATAAATTACCATAATTTCAATCCTATTACCCATATCTTTGATTTACCATTACTTATCCTTCTGCTTACCAATCTTGATTTTGTACCCATTGGGTTTTTCTTTTGTGAGTTGTAGTGTAGGATCATGGATAGGACCCAGCCCTACTCACAAAATTTTCCAATAAACAAGTCACCATCCAAACTTACATATGTCAAATATGAGATAAAATTCAATTAATTATGAGGTTACACATCATTGACATGCTTCCTATAATGATATATAGTATCTTTTATGCTTAATTCATTTTTATTTCACCTTTTATCTTCTTATTTTTTGAGTGAATGTCAGATTCAACCATTTCTTGAATTTTTCATACTTCCCAGCTTGAATTAATATGATAAATTTAAGACCAAGTTTTTACAAAACAAAAATCTTTTGTACTTCCCATCATGAAATAGTATAATTGATTTCTTTAATTTTGATTTGTTTTTATTACCATTTGTGCCCTTTTACATACCTTTCATTATATTACATTGTTTGTCATACTTCCCAATGTGATATTTTGTATGATTTTACTTGTTTTAATTTGGTGCAAAAATATTTTACATTGGTTTAAAAACAAACCCCCTTTTACCATCTTGTTTACCATTTTCTTGGATCTTTATACTTAGTCATTTTTTGTTATTACACATTTCCCAACTTGAAATTGTGTGTAGTATATTTCTTTGATTGATTATATTTTTTCAAGTCCTTTTTCACCTATTTATTTTTAACCATGAATGTATACCATAATGATATAAAAGAAACTACATCACATATATTTCCCATAGCATATACAACAAAGCTAAATACATGTGCTAGAAAGAAATATATCCAAAGCATCCACATCCTCAACCATAATGAAAAAACACAACCATAAATACAACATACACAACCAACACCAATAATCCAAAATGATACATCATATATATAACATGATTTTGATACAACATATACAACCATATACAAAGCCTCAACACTAGAGCTAGGCTCCACCATGTCTATCTCGTGACCTAGCCACGCTACCTATTGAGGCCTCAATCTGACTCATTAAAATGTTATATTTTAATGAGTAAATATAAGATATTAATCCCCTCTACCTATCCCTATAGGATTGATATCTACAATTCACTTAATTCAATACAAATTTCAAAAATTGGTTTGAAATTTGTAGTTACATACCTGTAGTACACCTATCGCCACCTCTGGGTGTCCTCCTTGTCTAGCATGTTATTCCCTCATCATCCTAGCCTTTTTTGGTCTCAGAGATCTATTTTATCTATTTCAAAATTTAAATTGAAAAATGGATTCTCTATTTTCCTATTTAAAACCTTTTTTTAGCAATTCAAATTCTTTCATTTATTTTCAGGCAAATTCCTTATTTTGCCTCTATCTTTGTTTCTACTCATCCATTTTGCAAACCATAAAATACATTAGAATTGTGATAAAATAGAGATTATTTTACACTATAATATTCCTATATTCCAAAAAAATTGATTTTTAGATATTTTTTTCACTAACTTCTACAGGTTTGCCTAGTGTACTCTACATTAGACACCTTCATATCTTAAAAGTCTACTTATTTATCTATGACACTAAGGTAAGTTAAAGGTATGTGTTTTTCAATATAGTTCATTAATTTTTATTTTTTTTTACTTACTCCACCATACTTAGCATCAATGTTGTGTGTCATCATGTTTTCTTTCAAAGCACCATCCCGTGTTGCACTTATGTGACACGTGCCGAGTTTCATCTGGGGCATATGTTTACATGTAATATTTTTAAATTTATTTGATTACTAAAACTTTGTATCTTATAGGAACCTATTGAATCTTAATCTCTCTGAGTGCATACCTTAAGGGGTGGGTAGACCATTGATGCTTCATAAGATTGTCATTCCTTTTACCACTTTCCATCCATAATCTAGCCTCTTAAAACCATTAAACCCAAGATTATTCTTATTATTCTTATCTATTCCCATAATTTGATATATTTTATCCTTAATTGCTTACCTTATCACCCTTTTGACTTGTCAGTTATGCTAGGTCAACCAGGTTGACCTAGTATAATTTAAGGACTTTTTCTCTCTTTTCGTTTATTAGCCTCTTGGATGACCTAACATAGACCTAAAGAGTTAGCCCCGAAAATGTGTTAGATAGATTGGGTTGACCTATCATAGCTAACATTCTCAAAAAAATTTAGGGTAAGATACTACTATATATACAAGGTCATTTACCACCATTTCAAGAAGAGAAAATAATTAAGTGAATAAGTATGAATGAACATCTACCTATTGACCATTCTACTTGGGGAATAAAGATTTAGGGTTCAATACTTTCTTTGGAGCTCTGATATCATCTTATGGATAATTATTTTAGATGCTTGGATAGGTTGTGTAGCCTAGAGCTGATTTATCCTAGTTATCTTTACATACCATGATAATCTCTTGTGAAGCACCTTGGCCAAGGGCGAGAATTAGACTCGGTGGGTTCATCTTCAAAGGTAAGTATTCCTAACTTTATTATTCCATTGTAAGAGTAGATAAATATATCATTTATATTCTTATCTTCCATGTATTAGGATTTTATATACATTAACATGAGTATATGTCTTCTATACATGTTTAGTTTAGTTGTTTATTTATTTTGTTTCTAACCCCCACTTTGTGCCACAAGCTTTGGTGCACAATAGATTAGATTTACTTTTCTTGTTATTAGATTAGTGAAATATTAAATCATAGGACTATTTTAAGGTTGTTATGCAATTGTGTTAGACTATAGGCTTTAGAACCCTATCTCTCATGATGTGTTGTGACAAGTGATCCCCTAATCAGGTCTAGTAGATCCTCATATTGGTCATGCTCTAGCTTAATAATTGTATGCTCCCCAACAAGAAGTGTATGTGTGCTCTATCCCATTTGATCTAGGATTGATTTATGGGCATGATGAATTTTCAATTACATATAATGTCTTCTACTTCAACACAACATACTAAGCCAAATATAGTGGATAATACATAATCAACATCCAATCTAGACCAAAGTGGTGTAAATGCACAAACAATTAGTCAATAATAAAATATGCCTTCAAGTATCCAATCCTCAACTAGTTGCTTCTTCAAGTACCCAAAATAAAGGATTAAGTAGTCAAGACATGACTAATGCTATGCCTCATAAAAATGTGATGAATGTTACTCCACCCCAATAGTTGATGACTAAAACTTCACAACAATAGGCATCATCTAACGTATCTATGTAGTAGAGGCAAAAAATATTACCACCTCAATAGGGGGAAACCAATGTTCCACCTCATTAGGAAGTGATGAACATACCTCTTTAGTCACAGACCAACATGTTAATACAAAACCAAATGATGTATAATAAAAAAACATACCAGTATTGGTTGGTGCCAAATGTCAAATCTACAACATGCATCTACATATCAACAAGGATTCACATAGCTAAGAGGTTTCCAATGTTTCATAAGTAACAATTAGGCAAAAAATTCCTTTCATGCCAAATATGGCACAAATCCAATGATAGGGCCTTGGTTCATAAGTTCCCCTTAGTCAGTAAGGTTTAACTAGTTGGTAGCATATCCCTATTCAACCTCAATAGGTAAAGTATAGCCATCTCCCTCAATCTCAGCCATAATTTGCCTAAAGCCATACCAAATCCCAACTATAATATTGCATAGCAATGCATGCAATTTCAATAATCACACCCTAATCTATGTATGCATATTCTTGGTCCATTACTAAACCAAACCAATGTTACCCAACATATGCCTCCATCATACCCAAGTTAAAGTAATCCACTTGTGACCACCTAGCTTCCTTTTCAAGTCAATGTTCCCACTAGTTTCCTTGCACAAGAACTATAACAAATGAAGGATGTCATTTCCCTCATCCAAGCTAAGAAACAAAATAAAAATTTTAAGTT
The DNA here is from genome assembly GCA_037957365.1 of Torreya grandis. NCBI lineage: Eukaryota > Viridiplantae > Streptophyta > Pinopsida > Cupressales > Taxaceae > Torreya > Torreya grandis. The sequence goes on from JARHVA010000323.1 coordinate 4,535,402, forward strand.
GGATGGTGTGTGTTCCTACTTGTTTAACATGGATTATTTGCAAATATAATTTCCTCTAGGGTATGAACCACCAAAATTCAACAAATACAAGGGGAAAGGTGACCCCAACGCCCATATTACAAAATTATTTGTTGTGTGCTAACTAGTGGCCTATAGAGACATATACCCTTTACTATTATTTTCAAGTATCCTAGTAGGAAAAGCATTGGAGTGGTTCCTAAAATTACCCAAGAATTTAGTATGTAATTTTGATGATCTTTCTAACAAATTTGTGAAACACTTATATAATATCTAGCATGAGATTTCATTGGTAGATTTGATGCAAGATAAAAATATTTTCAATTAAATCTTTGAAATCTATATGTAGTAATGGAAAGCCCTTGCAAGCCAATTTACCCACAATCTACTAGACAAGTAACTAGCCACTGTGTTTACCAAAAATCTACACAATGAGATATCTTACCATTTGGAACTATAGTGTGCACACACTTTTAAAGAGATAATTTACAAAGGTTTTTTGATCAAAAGAGTCCTTATTAACAAATATATCATTAAACTTACCTCATCAAATTAGAGCCATAATAAAAACTAGAACAATGGCCAAAATTATAACCAAGTCCAAGCACAAGCATGACAACTAACCCAAGCCAGTAATTATGACAAACCTAAGTAGTTCAATCACAACAAGAATTTTTTTAGGAATTTAATAAATGATTCTCAACATGTCTAAATGGTACAAACACTTCTGATTAGCCTACACTGCATATGCAAATTTCTCCTAACCAACAACCCATTCAGCAAACATAACAAGCACAATAGCCTAGACCATTATAACCAACACAACAACCTTTTCCTTTATAAGCCCCTCCTCTAATGATAAATGCACCTAATCATCATGTTTTTAGTGAATTTTGAGAACTCATTGAATCTATGTTTTATGAGATCACCATAGGTAATCTGATTAATTGGCCTATTCTGAAGCACTATCCTGAGGGGATTAACTATCCAAAATGGTATAGGAAAAATGAATTCTATGAGTATCATCAGGTTAATGTAAATAATTGTGTCTTTATGTAAAAATTAAATATTTTATTGAAAATATTTTGGAAAATGGGGAGATAACATTGGATCAAGGAGCTTCCACATCTAATCAGAACCTTAGTATTTATCAAAATCCCTTTTCGCAACACAACAACTAACAACAACAACAATGATGGCTAGGACAACAATAATAATAGTATCATCAACCAAGGTATAAATTAAAAAAATAGTAGTAGAACCAATAATGTCAAATGAATGGATGGGACCAAGGCCAGAATGATGCCAACAACCAACAGACCTACCATGCAGTTGCACATGATTACAATAAGGTTGTAAGATATATTATAGGAGGTCATGTTAACACCAACTCCATCAATATGAGACCTATTAATAATTTAAAAATACCATTGCTAATCATTCCCAATCAACCAACCCATGTCGATGATCCTTTCTTAACTTGGGACTGCATAAAAGTAAACCAAAAAGTAGGGATTCCCACTTTTGGACATTATATTGATAACTCATCATTAGTATATAACCTTGCATAAGTGCACTAACAACTGAGACTTATCCTATCTAGTCCCTTACCACCATCATTTATTAAAAATAATGGTCTTGTTTCTAATATTGATATGCAATCATAACTCAGTGGTCAAACATTTTCATACTAAGACTATAGCCATCTACCACTTCACCCATCCAACCAACCATTCTAACTAGGAACAAGACATTTCCTATTTTCCAAGAAAAGATGTTTGATATTTTTGAATAATTATAGAAGATGTCTACAAAAATCTCCATTTTATATTTTTTGTATACGTCTATAATCCATAAGAAAATCTTGACTGAGTTTTTTGGCCAATCCCAAGTTCATAATGACATATCTCTAGATAAATTCCAAGATTTGGTTAGACACCTAGCTCTATGCCAATAATTAATCTTCAACCAAAGTGATATGCCATCCCTTGGCCCTTTACATAATAATCCATTGTACATCAAATTTGTTATAATGCAACATGAAGTGAAGCATGTACTCTTAGATAATGGATCGGGTCTAAATATCTTGTCTCTAAAGTTCATCAAGCTTCTTGGGTAAATGACAATTAATTTACAACTAGAAACAATCACAATCAAGGCCTGTGACAATGAATAATAAGAATCACAAGGCATCATCAACTTGCCAATTATCATTGGACCCTTAAACCACTATACACTATGTTATGTGTTAGACCTTGATTTGTCATATAATATGCTTTTGGGTAGACCTTGGATATATGATATTTGTGTAATCCCATCAACATTACACCAATGTATCAAGTTCCCCCATTCAGGTATGGGGGTTATCATCCATGGAGATTTTCAGCCATACAAACATTTCAAGCATTTAAAGGCTAAGTACCAAAGCTATAACTATCATTTTGGCTTTAATTTGGTTGTTAAGAAAGATAAGGGAAAAGAAATACTTGTTGATTCAATAGAGGCCAACTACATTGACCATGATGCCCTTAATTCCCTTTCCCACATGCCATCACCTAAAATATTTAATCATTATAGCATGTTGGCTAATGACCTAGGAGAATACTTGACCCATAATACATTCCACATTGTCAAGCTTCCACATAACCCCAAGTCCTTTATAATACCTAAATCCAAACCACCTTACATGAAATGGTAATGAAAGGGCAAGCCAAACTACATAGTCCAACACCTATCATTTTCATATCGACCTTTGGCCAAGAATAGGACCCTCTTGAATACAATGAATAATGGTTGTATAATGATAAATTGGCTGATTTTTATATCAATACCAAGTATATTATATCAGATAGAATCATGGATAATCACGCCTATGGAGGAGGAGGACTTGGGCTAAATTAAATTGTCTACTTGAACCACTCGATATAAAATAACATATGGTCTTAGATTTAAACCAGTTGGGGGTGACCCCACGTGTCTAATTTGAGTTTCAATATTAATGGCTAGTGATAAAAATGTTGACAGTGAAGTAGATTCTGATCATAGCCCTTTTTATGACCTATCCCATACTAATTTGTTTGACACCAATGCCATTTGTACCCTTTAACTAGTTATTTGCCATAACCTTTTTCCATTATATTATCCTCAATCAATATACTAGGACCAACAAGAATCAATAGCTTTAGTTGACAAGTTTTATAATGATGAAGCTTTATGTGATTTTCTAGGCCTTAGGGACAATGTTCTATTAGGAAACCACAAGCAAGGGTTCTTAATCAAGTTGGATCCTGAAGCCTATTTTGGATAATGGGTGAACACCCTTAGCCAAAAATAATTAAATAAAACATTGAAGTCCCAAAGTGAAAACCTCTTTGAGGTGATTTTAGACCAAGGAAATAGTAAAGATAAAGGTTATTCTAGTGGTGAAAAAATATTTTAGGCACCATTATATGAGGGTGTTTGACCTTCCTCAAACATAGCTCAAGACACCACCAATAATGAACCTACCTATGTGTCTGAGTTCAACCTTGAAGAATAGCAATATTTTTATTAGATCATCCAAGAGTTTCCAACAGTATTTTTTTCATGGCCATCCTTCCCATTGGGGGATTCTAATTCATCATGCCTAGGATAAATTCAAGAGCTAGTCCTAATAGATGAATCTAATATTGCAAGACAATTTAAATCTTTACCAACCATTCTAAAAGATAGTTCAACCCTTTTAGTGGAAGACATAACAAAGGTTAACATCAAGACTTCAGATGACCCAAAATGGATTGATTTAGGTACAACCCTCAATGAGGAGGAATGTGAAGTCTTTATATCTCTTCCAGGGGAATTTGTTGATATATTTTCCTAGGCCTATTTTAACATGATTAGTTTGGACCCCACTTTGGTTGTACACCACCTCATGATACATACTAATGCCATAACTTAAAACAAAAACTACACAAGATGCATCCTCACATTGATATATTAGTCAATAAATAATTGGAAAATCTCTTGGAATCAAGATGTATTCAGCCAATCAACTACTTTGAATAGATCTCTAATGTTTTGATAGTCAACAAAAATCTAGAAAGAATCAGAATCTACATTGATTTTAGAGACATAAACAAGGCCTACCCCAAGGATGACTTTCCACTACCAAACATTGACATGATTATTGAATCTACAATGGGTTATGAAATGATTTTATTGATGGATGGATTCTTAGGCTATAACCAAAACTAAATTACATTAAGAGACCAACATAAAATAATGTTCACCATTCTATGTATAACATTTTATTATTAGGTTATGATATTTGGTATTAAAAATATTTGGGCCACCTACTAAAGAGCCATGGTAGTCATATTTCACAATATGATGCATGATATTATTGATGACTACATCGATGACATACTAGGTAAATCAAAGACCAAGGCCGATCATCTAGCAGCACTAAAGAGGATATTTAAGAGATTTCATGAATACAAAGTTAGGCTTAACCTTAATAAGTGTGTTTTTGGAGTTACTTCAGGGAAATTTCTTGGCTTCATTATGTATCATAAGGGCATTAAATTTGATCCAACTAAAGTACAAGCCATAACTCAAATGCCATCACCAACCAATTTAAAGTGGCTCCATAGTTTGTAGGGCAAGGTACAATCCAATAGATGCTTCATATCTTAGTTGGTGAATAAATGTCACCCATTCACACATATTAAGAAAGGGGTAGAATTCCATTGGGATGATGCATGCTAGCATGCTTTTTAACAATTGAAGGACTATCTAGCAAATTTGCCTATTATATTACCACTAATGCCAAGAAAATTATTCTTATTATACTTCTCAGCTATTGACAAATCCCTAAGGGCACTTATAGTTCAACATGATGATAATAAAAGGAACATGCCATATACTATTTAACTTGTATACTGGTAGGATATGAGAATAATTATATGTACATTGAAAAATTCTATTTAACTATGGTATTTGTAGCTCAAAAAATACAACATTATATGTTAAATAATAGGACCATAGTTATTTCAAAAGTAGATCCGCTATAGTATCTACTATCTAAAATAGCTTAACAAGTCCGCATGGTCAAACAAATCATGCTTCTCTGTGAGTTTGAGATAGAGTATGTCAATCAAAAATCAATCAAGGGGAAAGTTCTTGTAGATCAGCTCATTGAAGCACCCCTTGTAGATATAGAGCCACTAACATTCCAATTACTAGAAAAATCCAGTATGACCATCATTAAAACACCTCTTCAAGAGAAGTATTGGAAGATGTATTTTGATGGGTCATTTACAACACATAGTTTGGGGGCAGTCCTTTTGTTCATTACATGACAAGGGGATCTAATCCCTATATCATTCAATATTATCTTTCCTTTTACCAATAATATGGCTAAATATGAAGCACTTTTTATAAGGCTTTGATAGGTATTAAAATGGAACATACAACATCTAAAGGTTTATGGTGATTCTCAATTAATCATCAATCAAGTTTTAGACTAAAGATGACAAGTTGGTACCATACAAGGCCATGGTCAACACTCTCAAATAGTAGATTTCCAATTTTCAATTTAAACATATATCAAGGGCCAACAAAAAAATAATATATGTCATGGCCACCATTAGATCTTTGATTCATCATATAGATACATCCAAGGAATACCAATTTTTCATTGAAAATCTACTAGCACCATCTCATAAACCTTCAATCATCATAATGATCTATGATATTATTGGTCCCAATTTATTTTGTATTAAAACCTATACACCTATCTCCATAATAAAATAATACTACTAGACCTATCCCGCAAATAATCCAAAGCCTTTATCTACCATGCCACATGTTATACCTTACTCAAACCAACCCTATACTACTACAATTTTGATGGAAATCTACTTCATTATTTAAATTTGGTAGAATTTACATTAGTGTTATGGGAAGTTAATGGAGTATGTGGATCCCACATAATTAGGGCAATCCTATACAAAATTCTCTTGCATACTAGGTACTATTTTCTAATGATGGATGTGGATGAAGTTGCCTATGTAAAATGGTGTGATAAATGTCAATGGCATGTTAATATGATTCATTCCCTGACCAAGACTCTAAAACTAATGCTTACACCATGAACATTTGCTACATGGGACCTTAATCTCATTGGGAAGATAAACCCCACCTCCCTTAATGACCATAAATATATCCTTACTTCCATAAAATACTTCACTAAGTGGGTCAAAGATACACCCTTCACTTATGTGACTGAAAAGTAAATTTCCAAATTCATCTTTAACCATCTCATTTTTTTTGATATGGTATCCCCTCTGACATTATATTTGATAATGGTGGATCATTCAAAAATAAGGATGTTAAATCATTGTGTGTTGAGTATAAGATTAAACAACATTTTTCATAACATATTACCCATAAGGTAATGGCTAGGCAGAAACATCTAACAAAACCATTATCAACATCCCTAAAAATATTGTCAATGATGTCATTCATGATTAGCACCTTCAATTATTCCATGCCCTCTAGGCCTATCATACAAATCACCATACCCCAATAGGAGGCACTTTGTATTTAATTATTTATGGCATTGAATCCATTCCTCCCATTAAGGTTGAGCTACCTTCTTTACACATCTCTTTGAAATATATCCTAGATGATGAATACTATCGATTATCTCACCTATAAGAACTAGAGTGACTTGATGAGAAACATTTGGCTATAGTGAACAACTTATAAGTATAACATAATGAACTCCATGGCTACTTTAATTAGTACATCAAATATAGAGAATTTGAGCTTGGTGATCTTGTTTTTAAAGAAAACCAAAAGAATACCATGGCCAAAAAGAAACATAATGGTAAGTTTAAACCTAACTGGGTAGGCCCTTTCATCATTGTTACAAACTATGGTGTTGGAGCATAAGGCTCACTACACTATAAGGGGTTGAACTTGATGAGCTAATGAACATTATACACCTCAAGTGTTATTTTGCTTGAGTGTCTTGGTGTATTTTTTATGAGGACCATTTCAATTGTACCATATTATTGACTTTATTTTTTATACCATACCATTCTATCAATTTTCCATTCTACCATTCCATTCCACCATACCCTTTCCTATCAACCGAGCTATTTTCACATTCCCTACCAAGCATGTTTGACCTTGGTTTCATTCCATTGATTACATGGCCACTTTTAACATGAATATTAAGATCAAGTTTTAGTAGCTATTTCATGTATTCCAAATAGAGGCCATATTTTGGAGTAATATGATAGTGGTTTAGCAGTTACATCCTTTATTTCTTATTCCATTCTAATACCACATGAGCCTGATTATAACTACCTTTGGGCAAATTAGTGTCCCACCATCTTGCTACTAATTACAACTATTTATGGGAAAACTAGTATCATTTATCTATGTTGTTGTTTCCTAGTTATAACCTCCTTTGGGAAAACTAGGGGAAACACTTGCTTATCATGCCTTGAAGTACCACCTTGTCATGCCTATGTTGTATTATGCCATTATACCAACTTTTCTTATTTTTTTTGAATTGGCTACTACACTAGTTAGATTCCTCCATTGTAAGGTAAAACTATAGTGACTTGAGGTCCCATCCTAGGACTATGTAATTAATTCTCAATTTATGTTGAGGTCAGCTCAATCATCATTTTCCATGCTCTCATTATTTTGTGATCAATCATAAGCCATGCTCTAACCATTTTATGAGATTGAACCATTTAGCATCTCATCATTCTCCATCAAATTGAGATGCTCTAAAATTTTCAAAAACATTTGTAAAATTATTTTATAAAATCCAAAAACATTAACCACTTCTTTTTCATAAGGATTTTGGGAACCCTATCTATCTCACAAAAAACCACTTGTCATTTAGATTCCCCATACTTTTTGGCCTTTTATCCCATACTCTCACCATTTTACGAGCTCATTCCCACATTATTATATCACACCCATCATGTTTTTCATCTCATCATTTTTTTCTATCCCATATCCTAGGAGAATTACATTTGGCCTAAAGTTTTGTTTGGATATTCTATCCATATAACTATGTTGGTAGCATCCACTTGCCTAGTGCATATATAGATAGCTCGACCACCCCCATTTCTTTTCTTATATTCCCCAGTCTTATTTTTTTTTTAGTTGCTTCTTATTATCTAGAGGCACCATTTGTCATTTTATTTGTTCCATGTTGTTTGTACTAACATTGTAAATAACCATTATTTGCTTTTACATCAATTTATTTTTCATTATTTGTTTTGTTGTTCTCTATTTTTGGTATTTTTTTGTTTATTTGTTTACTTATTTTTGTGCTTTCATGTTGTGCCTTGATTCAGTCTATATGAAATCATTGGGTGATTCCTTGTGCATTATTTTTGAATATATCTATAGTCATATAAAATGTAAAATTGGTAGTTTGAGTGTGGCTTATGACACCCAACCCATAGTTCCCTCTTGTATGCTCTCATGACCCTTTTATCCTCCTTTTCTCTAATTCCCAGTCATCCATAGTCTTCTAGAACCCCATTCTAGCTCATCCATTCTCCATTTTCCATGCTTATTCCATCCCCTTAGGTCTTGAACCTATAGGATAAGAGCGCTAAGGTTGGAATATAGCACTAGACTCTAGGGTGTCCCATTTATAATGATCATGTCCAATCACATTTTAATCCTAGGTGACCATTTTATCTTGATTCATTTTCTTCATTGTGTCAACCTAGCACAAATTCATCTAAGTAATGACTAGTAGATATCTATAAAATCCCATTCAAAGTTCATTTAGAGGGGATTGGTAATTATTTCAAAATCAAGCAAGAATACAAGTAAAACCACCAACAAAATTTTCCCTATTCTCTACATAAAATTAGCCAACATAGCCATAAGCTCATTAAAACCCTCACACCAGTTCCTAATCACCTCAAGCACACCCAGTTTAGCATTTACATCTACATAACAATATTTCACAAAGCACATCAAGTGAGAGAACTACATATGGCTTGATCCCTCTTCAGATTATTGGTGTGTAGGTAGTGTGCCCACATAAGGGGTATGAATACATGTTTAATGCATCTTACACACACTAACCTCTCCCCCTCTTTTCCAAAGTTTTCATTCAAGTTCAAGTGTAAGAAAGATCTAGGGTTAGAGATTAAATAAGCTCTATAAGTAGCTTCATCGATATTCAAGACTTAAAATTTCACAAGGGGACTAATATAGGGATAGTAAACAAAACCTAGAAAACTTAGATCTTTATGACTAGTTTAGAAAATAATGGTAAGACCTAAAATATAGCTCTAGACCCTAAAGTGTACTATTTATGGTGCTCCTATCCTTTCACTGAATGAAAGCTAGATTCTAGTTCATGACACTGCCCTAATCTGGCACAGCTAATATCAGCCTCTATCTCAATTATATCAGCATAGTTTTAAGATAAGTTATATTTCTCTTCTTTCATTACTATTTTTAGAAAGCTACGAAGGTCAAATAAATTATACGAATCAATACTCTATTTACTACAATATTATTTATTGATTTACTATTTTAGACCCTTAACTAAATTAGGAATAAGACTCCAATATTCCTAAAACTATTAAATCATTTGGTGAACTTGACTTGCTTCATTTACGTATAAAAACCCTAGAAACCCTAGGGTAAATTCCTTACTAATTTTTATAATAATTTTCTAATTTTTTCCTTGCCTTTTTAAATCAAAAATTCAATTTCATTTTTAGAATTCCATATTAATTTTTTAAAAATATTTTTCTTCCAAACCCTAGTTGCACATACTAGGTCCCTTTAAATCACAATTTTTAAAATATTTTTCTAATTTTTAACCTGCATAATTAAATTAAAATTTCACTTCAATTTTTAAAATTTCATAGTAAATTTTAACAAAATATATCATTTTTCAAAAGCCTTAGTTGCATGTACTAGGTCCCTTTAAATCAAGAATTTTCTAATAATTTTTTATTTTTTACCTTTATATTTAAATCAAAAATTCACATTAAATTTTAAAATTCCTTTTTAATTTTAAAATACATCATTTTTAAAAACCTTAGATGCATCTACTAGGTCCCATTACTTTTTGAGGTATCACCTTACATGTTTGTGAGCATTCATATCCTTTTTATGCATATTTTAGTTCATTGTTTAGATTATATTTATTTATCAACTCTTTTATTTTTTAAATTATTTTCATTATGCCATATAATCTCCTTGCATCTCTTCCTTTGAGATGAAGTACAAGACTTAGTGGCAATCCTCTTGAATTCATCTAGTCTCCTTTAACCCAACCATATACCATGGATAAACAACTAGCTTAGGTTCCTGCTATAGATCTTATACATCTAGACTACACTAATTTTCATGAGGATAATTTTGATAATGAGTAGTATGAGAATAAAAATGATGATATAAACATCGATGTTCATGACCCACCACATCATACCCTTGATCCACTTGTACCTATTATTTATAATGAAGTTGTCCTCAACAAAGATTTGATTCTACAAATTTTTAAAGAAAGAATCAAGGAACATCCCTAAGATCATACTCTTATTTTACAATCTATCATGTAAATTAAAAAGACTAAAAAATTTGAGTCTTCTATTTCTTCAGAGCAACTAGTCAAAAATGACACTATAGGAGCAACTATGTCTCAACAACACCCTATAGCATCCCAACCTGCCTCTATGCCACCACCAGCTATAGCTAGTACATCTTTGTCCCTTGATGTGGTTGCCCTTATGTAAGAGATAAAATCTCTTCAATCCAAGGTGTTACATCTTGACCAAGGTGATTCTAGACTAATGTAGGCTTTAAATTCTTTTGCTCTACTTCATACACCATTAGCATGTCATATTGCTTCTACACCCTTACCACTAGTTTTGTTTAACCCAAGCTAACTCTATATGATGTTAAGGGTGATCCAAAGACACACTTGAGATATATTCACATAGCATTCTTGGACTATATACCAAATTATTGGCTACTAACAAACCTATTTCCATAGAGTCTAAAGGATTATGCTTTAAAATGGTTATATAGTCTACTGAATCAATCAGTCAATACATGCAATCCTTTAGTTGACATGTTCCTAGTTCATTTCAGCATTAAAATTTGTGATAAGGTTTCCTATGACCAAGTTAAACAATAGAAACAATGGTCAAATGAGTGTCTTGCATATTATATTCTTTGATATAAGACTATCTTGGCTAAGATGACTAACCCCATGGCCAATCAAAATTTACAAGATCTCTTCAAATAGAGTCTTTTATCAATTTTGCATGAATCAATAATGTTTAAAAGGTTCTCTTCCTTCACTAAATCATGTCATACACTAAACAAAAGGGAAGTCAAACTAATTTCAATGGTCAAACTTAAGTACACAAGTATATCAAAAATAACAAACAAGAGTAACAATAAAGTCCCTTACAAAGTTAAAGTCAATTATAGCAAGAGTCAAAATTAACCTACAATTAATGTGGGTTTAGAGCCCCCTTAGCTAGTGGTTTTATCATCACCTCCTTGGTGAACCTTTACCAATCTACTAGTTTCTCCAGCCAGATTCTTACAATAGCTATTGGAATGTAATATCATATCTCTCCCTCCTATTTGGGAAGTTGATCCAATAAAGCCTCTTCCATAGGGATATGATTAGAATGAATTTTGATATTTTCATAGGGCATCAGCCACATAAAAAATAGATGCATTAGTTTGGAACACAATATATATGACTTGATATATGGAAACATTATTGATCTTGGCACTCTATTTAAACCTCCTTATGCAAAGAAAACATAGGATAAAGCTTTGAAAATCTTCTCATATCCTTTTCCATAGCATTCTAAACAAGAGATATGGGATACATCAGGTGTTCATCATGCATATTATGCACATCCTTCACTAGCTACATATCAGGAACCTTCTATTGAGTTACACCCTTTGAACAACATGATTGGTGTATGAAATTTTAGAGTTATAACTAGACCTTCAATCTCATTCTCAGAGCAAGATATAATTGAGGATGATTTATTACCATGCACTCTTTATCATAGCTTACATTTAATAAAATATTATTCATAATTTTCTCATAGATAATGGATCCAGTGTGAACATGTGTACTATAACATTACTACAACATTTAAGATATTTAGGATAGGATATTACCCCAATGGACATGGTTATTAGTGGATTTAGTGGACACATAAAGAGTTTAGTGGATGATATTTTACTTCTTCTATAGGTTGGTCTAACACATGTGGCCACACCATTTACTATTGTTCCCAATGAAGGAGTTTTTGCTATGTTACTTAGTCAACCATGGATTTAGAAACTTCAAGTAATACCTTCTACAATTCATAGATGCATGAAATTCATCCATGCTAATTAGGTTTTTATAGTTATTAGAGTTATATATGATTTACCACTCCCCACTTCAGAGCCATCTACTATTTTGTAGTCACTATTTTTAGTTCCACCACTGATTTCAATTTCTTCATCAATTTTAGTTCTTCCTCTAGTTCAGATTCAAACACATTCAAGGCCTCCATTACAAGCACAAAAAGTTCATATAGTTTTAGGACTCTAGATAGTTACCAAATATAGTCTTCACACCCAAATTAGTATCATTGAGGTCTCATGCCTCTACACATAGAGCACATGATCATATAGTTTCTTCTACTAATAGATGGGTCCTTAAGATCCCTATAGTTGCATCCACTTCTCAGAGTTATAGGGGCACCCCATGATAAATTTCTACTATAGATATTTCAGAGCATTTATAACATACATAGCTTTCAAATCCAGAGTCTCAACCCTTCTATCAAGTTTCATGATCATTCATGATCCTTCTCTTTGATATAGGACACCATGATAAGGAGTCTCTCATGAGACTCATTGGTTAATATCATTTCTTCTTAGTATTTTTTGTACATATCTTATTTTCAATTCCTTATACATAATCTCTTTATGATTGATTATACATATCTAAAAATATCAAAAATACAAAAAAATATAAAATTTCAAAATAAAAAAACATTCAAATATTCAAAAATTTAAAAAACATTTCAATTGTATGCATTATCCATGCTTTACATTTTTACTACTACATTATACTTACAGTTGTTATTCTTTGCTATTGTTTGTCAATTTATCTACATTACCATGCTTCACTTGATCTTATTTGAGTGTGTGTAGTGACATCCAAATCTTTGATTACTTCACTCTACCCATTGAGGGGGGGCATCCTACTTTTACATTAAAGACATACATCTATATATTTACCTAATAGGGGCATCTTATACATGACTACACCATCTAGGTTATGTCATTCCTACACCACACACTCTAGTTATCATGTTGATGTACATTACTTACTATCTTACATAGATTACTCTATCGCCATTCACTAATATATAACATTTATGTATTTCTTACCATGTACCTAGTCTTGTACTCCATGTCTTGTATATTTTCACTTCTTTCTTTGATTAGTTATATGTGATTGTATTTATATAATATTACATGCCTTCCTTTCTTGCTTTACATAGATAAATGCTATTACATTTCTTATTTCATGTTCTATATCTTGTGTGTGCCTTAGGACATTTTCCAATGTCCTTTAGTTATACTCTTTTATGTGTTTGTTGCCCTTGTGCCAACCTTGCTTATTTCTAATTATATGTGTATGTGGAATTTGAACATGCCTTCTATGTTTGGTTTATATTTTGAGTGACATGTGCCCATGTCCCTTGTTTGTTTGGCACCTTGGCCACTCTTGTATGCTTTTTGCCTTGTGTGCTTGTTGCTTATTTGCTTCTCACTATTTACAATGCCATGATCCACATCATGCATTTTTTTGCTACCTTGGATGCCATGATGGACATCATGTTCCATCCCTCCATGATAACTAAAAATTAAAATTTCTAGTATAAATTCAGTATATTTCCCATGGTGTTACACTATTGATCTAACAATCTCCAATATAAACTTTGTTATATCTTGAGACATCCTTTTGATTATAATTGCTATATAATGTATTTTATAGCATAACGCACTTGTAGGGATTTTTCTTCTAAGGGAAGGCATACAAGGTCTTCATGCCTACTCTCAAAATAAGGGGCCACAAATAGGGGTTTTATCATAAAGATCAGAGCTCCTACCAATAAAAAAATTAGTTTTAGAACACTTAGAATAGCAATCAGAGGTCAAACCAGGTAGAATAGACTAGAAAAATAGTAATTATTATAGAATAATCATTATATTTAGTAAAGGACAATAGTTTCAAACATGGACAACAATGCTAGATAATAGGGTGTTGTATTTCCAGTGCTCTTATCCAAATAGTAAAAAACTAGACTTTCCAAAAATAGGAAAAAAGGTAAGCTCAGTTATAGTTTTTTTAGATACAGATCAGTCTAGATTCAATAGTTTCAATATAGTTCTTCTCATAGAATCTAGATATAAGGGGCATTATGCATAGCATTATGGCTCTTTCTTATCATTTTAGATTAGGCAATTAGTATAATTTATAGATCAAAATCCATGTTATAGACACCAGTGATTGGGGGAAATAGACACAACACATTTGATTCTTTTCTTTCTAATTTTAGTATATTACTTAGGTATTCTCAATATTTATGTTCTTTACTCCATCTGTAGGTGGTTGGCATCATTTTTGAGTGGCTTTCATACAAGCCTAACCTCCACATACTTGAGTGGCTTCCACATAAGCCTAATTTCTAATTTTAGAGTGGCTTTCATATAAGCCTAATCTCCTCCTTCCATAGTTGGCCAAGATTGGCCTAGTTTTTAGTACACATTCAACTATTCATGCCACATTTTTAGATTTTAGAGCATTCATGGAATTCATGAGCCATCTCATACCACACACATTCATACTGATATCATTTTATAGCTTCACTTCATGAGGCAATAATGGAGCCAAAGGGTCATCCTTTGTATTCTTGAGACACCTACTTAGAGGGATTAGACACACGGTCCAAACATCAATCAACACACAAATGATCATGTAGCTTCACTTAGTATGTGACAATGGAGCCAAAGGGCCAATGTTTGCATTCTTGAACCACTCTTAATTAATTGAGCACTCGGCTCTATTCATGATATTAATCTTGGTACATTAAATACCTAGCACACATCTAGCATCATAATAGGTTTTGTATTGGTCCATATACCTGATGAGGTGTATGTGTTCCTTTCTCTTCCTCTCTCTCTCTTACCCAGCTTTGTATGTTCTTATTTTAGATATATTTTATCTAGTAATAACTAATCTACTCTTTATTTTTTCTTACATATTTACATTTCATAATTTTCTCTCTCTACACACACTCAACATCACATAGCTTCATGGGTTTCACCCTTGTAGGTAAGTTTAGGTACACCTTTTGCTTTTCATTTATCCTAGTATATCACTTTACTATGTCACTAGAATAAAGGGGGGGAAATGTAGTCATATAAAATGTGAAAATTGGTAGATTGAGTGTGCCTTATGACACCCAACCCATATGTCCCTCTTATATGCTTTCATGACCCTTCTATCCACCTTTTCACTAATTCCTAGTCATCCATAAAATTTAAGAACCTCATTCTAGCTCATTCAAGCTCCATTTTCCATGTTTATCCCATCCCCCTAGGTCCCAAACTTATAAGATAGGAGTGTTGGGGTTGGACTATAGCATTGGACCCTAGGGTGTCTCATTTTTAGTGCTCCTATCTAATCACTTTTGAGCCCAGGTGACCATTTTCTCTTGATTCCTCTTCTTCATTATGTTGGCCTAGAATGAATGCAGCTAACCCATGACCAATAGATCTCTATGAAATCCTATTCAAAGTTCATTTAGAGTGAATTGGCAATTATTTCAAAAAAAATCAAGAATACAAGTAAAACCACTAAGGCAATTTTTCATATTCTTTGCATACAGCCATATAACATAGCCATAAGCTCATTCAAACCCTCACACTAGTCCCTATTCACCTTAAGCACACCTAGTTTAGAATTTTTGCATTCACATAATACTATTACACAAAGCAAATTAAGTGGGAGAACTACATATGGCTTTATCCCTCTTCAAAGTATTGGTATGTAAACAATGTGCCCACATAAGGGGTGTGGATACATGTCCAATTCATCTTAAGTACACTAACCCCTCCCCCTCTTTCTCAAAGTTTTCATTCAAGTTCAAGTAAAAGAAAGATCTAGGGTTGGAGATTAAATAAGTTCTACAAAGATCTTCTTCAATAGTCAAGACTTGAAATTTCATAAGGGGACTAATATAGGGATAGTAGACAAAACCCAAAAAACTCAGATCTTTGTGACAAATTTGGATAATAGTGGTAGTACCTAGACTATAGCGTCAGACCCCAAAGTGTCTTATTTTTGGTACTCCTACCCTTTCACCAAATGAAAGCTAGATTCTAATTCATGACACTATCCCAATATTACACAGCTAATATCAACCTCTATCTCATTTGTATCATCATATTTTTAAGATAAGTTATATTTCTCTTCTTTCATTACTATTTTTAAAAATCTAAAAACGTCAAATAAATTATACAAATTAATACTCTATTTATTGCAATATTATTTACTAATTTACTATTCTAAACCCTTAACTAAATTAGGAATAAGACTCTAATATTCCCAAAACTATTAAATCACCATCCATATTCATTCATCCACATTGTCATCATGGTTTTTATCATCGATGCATTATTTTTTATTGGCTATTAGATTACATGTCAATATTATGCATATTCTGGTCAATTTATCATGGTATTCTATCATGAAGCCTATCATCATGTGTTATAGCAAAAATTAGCTCCAGAAGTCTACACAACAATGAATCAACAATATATCTCTTTGACACTAGCACCAATAACATTATTGATCTAATCCAAACCATATCCCAAATAGATTAATTAAACAATGGAATAATTTTCTCCCTTGGTAGTTCAGATGAGCATCTCCCTACTAGCACATTGCCCAAATTCATCTTTATCCTCTATACCAATTTTCCATCATGTTTTCCATAATCAGGGTATAATGATTATAACCACCTTTGGGAAAATCATTATATACCATCCCACTTGCATTACTAATGATTATAACCACCTTTTGAAAAATCATTGGGTTTCCATCCATTTGAAGGTTGATGATTATAACCATTATGGGCAAATCATTATCTTTCTTTTGCCCAATTGGGGCATGTTTTTATCCTACCAGTGATTATAACCACTATGGGCAAATCATTGTTTTTATTTTACTGATTATAACTAACTTTAGGCAAGTTAGTTTATTATCACCCTAAGCCTTTTATGATGATTATAAATTCCTTTAGGAAAACCATCACCTTTTTTAATCCCACCTATATCAATGATTATAACTTCCTGTGGGCAAATCATCATGTTTGTCTTCCCTAAGTGGGGTAGATCCATATGCTACTAATTATAATCACCTATGGGTAAATTAGTCCTTTCTACCCCATCATTTCATCTTTTTGGTCCACTAGTTTCCTTCTTTTGAGGGACTGATTACTGACCCCTTTTCTAATCTCTCCCTCGAGGGGGCACCTACAGTTCATCCATTACCATTGAATTCATAAGCATATAGGACCTTTTCATTATTTGAGAAGATATTATTGTGTTTATAGCTTTCAATATCTTCCTGAATAGGGGCAAATTGTAGACACCTAAAACTGGCCATTAATGGCTTTGACCAGATTTTAGACCAATTCTTACCAACCATTGTAATTAAGCCTAAAAATCACTAAACATCCCAAATTTTATTATGCATCATTAATCAAAGATAAAAATCACATTGAGACATCCCTAATTGGAGTATCCTACTGTAAGCAACAAAAACCTCTCATGAATTCATCTCTAAGCATTATATGGCATCATAACATACAATTTGTCCTATAGACCTATTAAATGGGGAAAGTGTACACATGAAATTAAATCAAATCTTGGAAATGCCAAAATCCTAATCATGATTAATTAAAATGTTGAATTTAATTAAATTCCTATTTTAATTATCCATGAGAAATTAATGAAATTCTAAAAATGGAAATTCAAAAAATAAGAATATCCTAGGTTTTCATAATTACCTTTTGTGATTTGTCAAGCCTTTACAAATATCTCACCCATGCCTATTCATTAAAAATGATGATTTTTTGACACATTTCAACTCTAATATGGTTATATAACTCACTTAGGTTAGGTTTAATCCCATTTCATGTTTAAACTACACTCTAATTCACCTTGAATTGGGGTTAGTTCATAAGCCTATAAATATAGGCATTTACCTCTTCATTTAGAGAGATTGGATAAAGTAAAGTTATAATTCAAGTTTTATAACAATATTTAAGGAAATAGTGGTATAATTACAAAATCATAAGCCAATACATCAAGCAAGCATAAGCCACAATCCAACAATGGTGCCAAGGAGAGAGAGGAGAAAGCCAAACTCCATTGCTAAAGACTCTTTGAGCATAAGCTGAGCAAGACACAAACTAATCACTTGGAGATCTCAAGGAAGGGAAGGGATTATTTCATTCTTTTTATTTTAATTTTTCTTTAATATGTATTTTTTTCACTATGTTCCCCCTAAAATCTAGGCTTAGAGATGTTAACTTGTTAGTGTTTTGATTTCATTATTTTTTGAAACTAATACTTGATCTAACCTCCTCTCTATTGTCAAATTCATATGATCACAAAAAAAACATTGGATCACATCCAAAATATTATTACATATGATTTTCAAGGATATTTAATCACACTTCAATGAGATAATACATATGTAGATCATCATGAGAAAAATCCTACTGTGGGTACAATTACATCTCCAAGTGCACAAATATGAATGCCAAAACAAATTAAACCACAAATAAATAAGAAACATAATAAAATAATAGGTATCTTATTATACATAAGGAATAAGAAAAGTAAGAATCTCAATTTCTTATTAAGGATTAATCATTGATCAAGTCATTCTCTCAAGAAGATCCAAATTGATTATATAATGTAAATGTAACCATTAGTTTTACTATTATCTCAACACAAAGAATACATCCAAATGATTCATACACTCATGGGTTGGATCTATTAAATCAACATAAAAAATTTAGTGAACAATATTTATTTGATATGAAAGCTTTGTTATAATGGTTCATCTTAATTGATATTACTAAATGTGATGAATTCATTAGATGTCAAATATTAAGACACGCATTACACTCAATTCTATATTTGTTTTATATATTTATGATTTAAGTTACATCATTATTTAAAAAAATTACTTAAAAACATTCACATCAATATCATTTTTAGGATCTAAAATCATAAATATAGTTTTTAAATAAAACATGTGACTAAAATATAATAATATTGATAAGTTATCCGTGTAACCAAATCTCATAACATCAACAACATATAAATGACCAAGTACTACCACTATCATATATCTATGTATACATTCAAAAATGCATGTAGAAGAAAATTTCCAAGTCCTATAAGGGCTAATACCATCAATTCAACATATGAAATATGAATTTTAAGTATAACATCTCAATACAAAGCACAATAAGTCACTCAATAATAGGTATGTGCTCACTCTCAACTTCCACTTTAATGTCAACATACCAATCTCTAACTCTAGGTGCTCTAGAAGAAGATGGCTGACTATCATCATGATGGGATATTAAATGATAGCTACTTCATCTCTCATGATCCTCAAACATAACCAATCTCACTTATTTTGTGGCATACTTGGTCAATATCCTCATAGCTCACCCTATATATGAACATACTCAAATAAAATACTCTACCTTAACTCCTCTACCTAAGTGGGTAGGGGCATATAATGAGCAACAAGATGACCTCTTAACTAAGAAAATTCCTTTTTAATATCATCTCACTCACAAATTATAGTCACATAAGCTATAGTGGCATGAGATACAAAATTAAAAATGGAAGCATGCACACCAATAATGTCATCTACTCTCTCTAAATGCTCTTCATGAATGTCATCGTCAAGAATTTGAAAACATCCATGGATATATCAATGATAAGGGTACAATAGTCATCTCTTACATAGTGTATGAAATTTACAAAATATTGAAATATATTAAATAAATATTTTGAATTATTAGTTTAATACATAATGTGCATATATACCATGGCCTATAGGGACATACCTAGTTATTTGTCTCCATACACCTTTTCCCTTTACTTGCCCATGTCAACCTTGGGTTAGCCACTCATATATATAATTTCATGATTAGTAAAAATAGGAAATAATAAGGGCCAACATGATTAGGTACACCATTGACTATACCTAATAGTGAAACATATGCTTTAATAAATAGTAATCATTGATGCAAGGTCTACCTCTCTTGTTCATATAGGATATAGCTCTATAGTTATTGGATGTCCCTACTCTCCTTGGTGTTGTATAACTTTATGTGTATAATTTCGCATGGCAGGAAGTGGGGCTAATCCTTAAACAATCCCAAATTATCCAATAGTGCATTCATATGAAAAGTACTCATAGATACCATATAATTGATCATGAAACCAAAAAATAACATAATTTATCATAACTTCATTTTATCCTCAAACCATCTATAAAAATACTACTAGGGCCTCTAAATAATAGTGTATGTTGTCAATATATTTAATAAAATGTGACAATCCATGGTAATGTGGTTTGAATCACATGAACCACTCATCCATCTCTCTACATATATATAGGTATGAGCCTAGTTAGTCAATAGAAGACCAATTATGCAAACATGACTATATGATTATATGCCCATACATGTAATAAAGTAGTTGAACCCAAGCCACCATTGTAGTCTTCTTAGGTGAATAGATACATATCTCTAAACAAATGCACATGTATATTTCACCCCCAATAATACATCATGTCATGAGTCTCTATATCATCAATTATGTTATGCAACCAATAATAAATAGTAACCCCACCACTATCAATAGTAATTAAAAAAGGCATTATAGGACACAAGTATTTCCACACACATAAAATATCAGATAATATAATCTCTTAGAGTACTTTAGACACCTAATTTTGGTATTATACACTCTGAAAACATTAAATTTGGTGTAATTTGACATACTTGGACTTTGTGTACACACTTGACTCTTGTGCGCACTTTCCCTTATCTATATACCCACCTATTATCTTGGCTAGCCTAATTTACCATATACACATATTCAATATCACCCTATTATGTGAAAGAAGATTCCATAATCCTATATTTATTGTATCAATATCTTATATCACTAACTTTCACTCCAAGGAAAGTATCAAAAGCATTCAAATAATTATGGTTTTTAAATAGGTGTCTGCCTCTACTAGTAATGTCTAAGAACACTTAAAGTATATTTTTAAAATAAATAAGCCTCCATTAAGTTGGTCTAGACACAATTCATGGTTCAGTTACATCGACAAATATCAAAAATTCTATTATAAATATAAATTAGTCCTACAATTATACCCATCTTTCCAAGTCCTAACAAACTTGAGAAATCCATTAGCTCTCTCTTGAGACATTATCAAAAATGCATACATATCTGAATATCCCTCAAAATAGAAGTCGTAGAGCCATGTTTGAATATAAATTTAGGTCAAAGTTTCATGGTTACAAGTTTTAAAATACAAACATTGCATATAATTTTAGATTGATCATTATGGTACATGCATACACTTAGGTGGGATAACTATGTGTGGTTTAATCCTTCTTTGAAGTACTAAAACATATAAAATGCTCAATCAGTCAATAGGGAGAGGTTGGGGTTAACCAACCAAACATACTAACCCTTTTTTCAAGGGTCATCTCATGGTCAAAGTGAGATTATGGATTCAAAGGAGGAAGAAGTAAAATAGGGATCAACTCACATAAATAAAGCCAAGCACCCACACATGAGGTATCTATAGTTAGAGCTATAGTAGTTTAAGGTATCATAAACCTACATAGTCAACAAGAGTAGTACCATCATGACATAAATAGTATCAATTTTTGTATTTGTTTGAGTTTTGTTGTTAGTGTTCACATAGGGTTTGAAATCTTATTTCTTGATCTAAGTGGTTACAGAGCAGACACAAAGTATTTTCAAGGACAATGACAAAAATAGTGTGCAACCAAATATCATAATAAGCTAAATACCTTCCCCCTTAGTAATTTGTCAATTTTTTATTTTCTAAGTGCAATATATATCTCCCCTTTTACATTCATATTTGTATTATTATTTCCTTATTTTACATAATATATATATATATATATATATATATATATTCATGGTTTTACTTCATTTAGATCACATTAGTCACAAAAAAATTTAGAAAAAATGGTGAACTCAAGCATTGACATGAGTAGAAGTAAACCCTATGTATGCATTACCTTAGGGATTTATACTTTATTAGGTATTTATATTTATCCTCTAGTATGGTTTTAATTTTAGCTATAATTTTTGCTTGTTCACATAAGCAAAACCCTATCATAGTTACAATTGATGTGAATTTTCATATTCATTGATCCAAGCTATGATTGTCATTATTACTTATTTATTTCCTAAAAAATACAATATTTTTACAATTAATCCAATGAAATTGGTTAAATTTATTTTAAATAACACTAAATATGTTATTAATAATTATTAACTGTTATCTCTCCTTGTTATATCGCATGAATATCAAATATGAGATGCTTTTAGTTACTACTCGATGGGAAAGGGCATGTATGACTCCTTTCATTCATCCTTTCCCTAAACCTCAAGGAATTGATATCCACCATCCCTCTCTTATTATTCGCCCTAGGATTATGTTATATATGTAGGTCCATGCTATCACATCATGAATATGTAGGGTACATACTCTTATGGGACAAAATGGAAGTAGTCAAAATGTTCATCTTAATCTTCCTCCACCATCTAAGGTGCCAGCCAGTGTAACTAGAGACTATTATATCATATAAAAACTTTAAAATACTCAAGACAAAATATTTATATTATAAATTCTTTAAAAATAAACTATTTATAAGGACATTCTTCATGTGATACTACATGATACAACCTTATTGAATAATGAGGAATAATCTTGTTTTGCATTTATTTTCAATACATAATGGTGGATTGAGGATTATATTTATTTTGAGAAAGAATAATTACCTCCTAAATATGTTATAAACCAACATCTCCCATTATATATTCAAGTTCAAATTTTGGGTAAGGGGGAAAGCATGTTTTGGTAGATAATGGATCAAGACTCAACATTTGAAATGTATCCTTCCTTCATATACTTGGTATAGGATAAAAAGACCTTATTTACTCTAATACAACCATTCATAGATTAAATAACATACCTCAAAAAGTGCTTATAAAAATTACATTGTATATCATTGTAGGTCCAAGAACAACAACAACAGTAAGCCAAGTTATGTCTAATGATCTTAACTATAATATTATATTAAGTATACCTTGGATGCATGATATGAATGCAATTCCTTCTCCATTGCATTAATGTATAAAATTAGTTGTGAAGGATATATATACACTTTTCCTTTAGATCATGAACTCTTAAATAATTGTGAAATAACCCAACCTATTGTAAATTACATACCTTTTATACATATTATGTAACCCTTGATGGTTTCTCCTTCACCACAATGTGAACCAAGTGACTATGATTTAGCACAATTATAATAATATCCTTAGGAATATGGGCATCCCATTTTGAAAATAGATATCAAATAATGACTACATACCAAGTATACCCCTCCTCTTCCATAATAAATGGATTTAATGTAATGTGGTTTTGTATTAAAACATACGTAAAAGTTGGGATACATCAAACAAAGACTACGAAAGAAACCACAAGGCATTATTGACTTGGTTTCCCCATCTTTTCATATAGACAAAAAAGATATAGGGTATAATAATGATTCAAATTTCCATTTCAAATTAAACCTTATATATGTTAATAAGGAAAGCGAGACAAATAAAGATAATGTTTATACAAACTTCTTTAAATTAAAACCTAACCATGCACAATAAGTTCATCATGTAGCAACACTATATTTAGTATATCTTTAGCTCATTAATGATATAATCTCACCAAAAAAATTGGAATTAGATAAATTTATTAATGATGAGTCTTTATTGGAATTTTTTGAGGCATATGAGGATATCCCTTCCTTTTATCATACGAATAGGTTTCCTTCGACAATAAATGCCCACACCTACTTTTAAGAAACTAAACTATCTCATAATAATTTCTAATTGTATGGTTTTGATATAATCCCTACTATACCATATGTATAAGATCATTCAAAAAATTTAAATGAATAAATATTAAAACTAAATTATGGCACTGATAAAGACCCATGACCAACCATTCTTACATCAATGTGCAAGGTTGAGGAGGTCAAATCCTTTAGATATATTACTTGATTTCCATAACTAATTCACTTGGTCTTATTTATATGTGGCATGCATAGATCCTTTGATAGCTTTACATAATGTTGTTCTCAACATTTATGTGAAACCAATCGAACAAGAAATTAGGAAGATGCATATAAAAGTAGCCTTGTTATTTAAAGATGATACTAAAAAGTTATTTGATGTATGGTTTATTAAAAAGATTGATTACTCACCTTGTATTTGTAATATTTTGTCGATCACCAAGTCTAACAGATAAATAAATATTTATATGGACTTTTAGTATTTGAATAAGGTTTGTCCTAAGGATGACTCCTATTACCTAACATTGATATGATTTTTGAATCCATAGCTAGTTATGAAATACTCTCATTTATGGATAATTTTGTAGAAGATAATCAAATAAATATTTATCCATGGACCAACACAAAATGGCCTATACAATTCCATGGGGAACATTTTGTTACATGTTCAATCCCTTTGTATTCAAAAAATTTGGGCTTACCTATTAAAGGGCCATGACACATATCTTACATGACCTTTTACATAAAACCATGGAAGACTATGTTTCTGACTTACTTGTGAAATCCAAACACTAAAAAAAATCATGTTACATATTTACAATGTATATTTGAATGCTTGTGAAAGTATAATGTACCTTTAAACCTAAATAAATTTGTATTTTTTGTATCTTTAAGGAAACTATTAATCCCAACAAGATATAGAATTTGATCAAAAAAAGTTAATTCTATTGTTTAAATGCCTCCACCCAAGGGATTAAAGTAGTTAATATGTTTAAAAGGGATAATTAAAGTAATAATATTTTTTATGGTTAAATTAGATGATAAGATGCAATCATTTACATAATTTATAAAGAACTACATGAATTTCAAATAAGACAAATATTGTTAAATTTATTTTCATGAGATCATAGAATACCTTCTTGATCCTTCGATCATGATGCCTCAAATTTTGGATAAGCCTTTATTGCTATTTTTTTTACCAAGGAACATGCATTCGAATACTTTTTGGCATAATACGATGATATTCATAAAGAACATACAATTTATTACATTAGTCATACACTTGTTGATTATGAAAAAAATATAATACAATATAAAAATTATGCTTAGTTGTTATTTTGCCAAGTAAAAAATGATCCATAAACTAAGTGGATATTCAAAACTAAGTTTCACCAAAACATATCCTATACTCCTAACTCAACAAATTATAGATTGATTATTATTACAGAGTACTTTCAATACTAAAACAAAGATAAAAAAGTGTTAAAATTAAATATATAGATAATTAAACATAAGAAAGAAGCATAAACTGAGACAAAGCATGAGATGAACATATGTTATGTTCTGGAGGAACTTTTGTCAAAAAAACCCCAATGAATGAGGTAATTTCACTCCCCTTCCACTATGTTATTCAATAATTATATAAATTACTACCAAACATGGCTTTTAGGGATACAGTTTTCACTACTACACTATTAAAATAATGCACACAAGTCTACTTTTCACTTCTCAAACACTTTATAGTAATCCAACCCAACTAAAACAATAAAACAATAGATAGGAAACAATGAGATAACATGAAAAAGGACCCAAACTTGTAGAAAATAATGTGAATCTACCTTAAATATTTCTCATTAACGTTTATGATGTCCTTAGCCTTCCATAGAGGTGTTATTTATCCCCTTCCACCTTAGAACTACCAAATAATATAAATTATCCATCATCAATAAGTGTAAACATTTACAGCCACTTCCATTCTCATGCTTTGGTTGGTGGCAAAATTGTTGCTTTATGCAGACTAATAGTTTTGAAACTATTGGGGCAATTTCCATAATAATTACTTACAAACATTGGTGGTTATGTAACCATCAGGGTGGTTACATAATTTCTACATGAAAATATCAATAGTTACATAACCACTACTAATAGATATCCATGGTTTCATCATCCTTGAAAAAACCCTCAGTTTATAAGGCTACAAGTTGTTGGCTTCATCAATATAAGAATGCTTAGACCATCCTAATACTAATTTTTCCACTACAAATTATATTAAAGGTTATATTTACATGAAAAAACTTGAATAAGTGTCTTACTTAGTGTTTTACATACATGAATTACATAATTAGGTAAATTTTAAATGAACTAGATCACATGCATAGTAAACAAGATTCATATGAATCTTTTAAATCCCTAAAATATTTAGGAAATTTGTTCCCTAAATTCTCTCTAGAATACCATTTTACCTTACTAGGTAGCTAACCCTTTAACCCAACCTAACAATTCTCTTGCACTCCTCTTCTTGTTGACCTCTCCTTTTTTTATAGCACAACATCCTCCTCCAATTCTAACTGACTATCAAGAACAAGGTCTTAAATTTAAGGGAGCAATAACCCTTTATCTTCATTTTTAAAAATATAAGGCTCAAAGAGACGTAAATTCTTGACATTAACAATAGAATAAATCTTCATATAAGGATACAAATCAAGTTTAAATGCATTTTTCTCCACTTGTTCTATAATTTCAAATGGACCATACCTAAGAAGCTTAAGCTTCTTAGTCTTACCTTGGAGTCTCTTTATATTCAATTTCACATACCTTGTCTCCAATAAGGAAATTATGCTTAATATTATGTTGATCATGCATTTCTTTACACTTGGCTTGTGAATCCTTAATCCTCTCTAATAATTGGAAGTGAATTTACTAAAACTTCTCAATGAAAATTTCAGCTATGTGGACCTCTTGATACATTTTCCCATTTCTTTTGTATGGATATATCAAAATAACAACAAATAAATATGGAGGTAAGTAACCAAAATAAGTTTTTATAGTAGAAGAATGCACTATCCTATTATAGTAATGTTGAACAAAACCCAAATTTTCGTCCCAAGTCTTAGGATGCATCCTATTTTTCCCTCTCGAGAGTTGTACAAATGTTATTTTCACAACTTCTATCTACCATCATCTTTTGGGTGAAAAGTGCTAGATAGTTTCAACTTGCAATCCATCTCCTCCCATAATGTGGGCCAAAATTTATGAACAAACATTAAATCTCAATCTAAAATAATAGAACTAGGTAAACCAAAATGAATCCACACATTTACAAAAAATAACTCAATTGTATCACTACCTTTGAGTGTATTCTTATAAGGAATAATAATACATATTTTACTAAACTAATCCATAGACACAAAGAGATCATCATACCCCTTCCTTGACATAGGTAACCCCCTTAAAAATCCATGGAAAAAGACTCCCATAGTCTAGAAGGAACTATTAATGGCATATAAAAACCTAAATACATGTTACTAGGTTTGTTTGTATTACATGACTATAGACACATAAAATTAATGTTTAAGCTAAACCATGCACTTGTGACCACTCTTTTACACACTTAGCTCTAGACCTATCTTAGGGCCCCTTTTGATCACTTTTGACCATCTCACACACTATTCTAAGTTGACAACTGACCCTAAAATGCACTCATCCCTATTCTTATCAACTTGAAACATATTTTAGGCCCTACTTGACACTCAACATGATAAAATCACCCATTGGAAAAGAGTGTCCTAGGGGATAAGAGTGCACCACTTTAGTGTCCTTCCCCCCACATGTCTTCCCATCAAATAACAATTAATTTACCAAATCCAAAGCTATGAGAAGGTTATCCCATGTCCTTAATAATCCCATATAGAAGGAATTTCAATGATATGACTATATAAAGACTTTATAAACCATTTGGCACATAGGAGGCTTCCACACTAAAAAGCATAAAAATCACACTTACACATTGAAATAAAAATATGTATTTCAAACAATTCTAATTGCATACATCCCTATCAACCTATAACTCAAGTCTAAATACATTTCATAGGTCATGAGTCATGGTTAAAGCATCTAATCATACCAGTATTGCATCAGCATCTAGCACATTGCACCAATTATTCACATGCCACCATAACATGATACAACTACATGAAGTTTAATCCCACTTCAGAGTATTGGTATGTAGTTAATTCTCAACACATGAGGTGTTTCGGTCTTTCCCAACTTTAGCCACTGACACCTTTTTCCCATTGATTTACATTAATCTTCACATGTCAAAGAACTAGGGTTTCTAAATGAAAATTAGTCACATATTGGTCTCCACAAGTGATTGTAATCTCCCACACTAGATACAATATCTACATATAAAGGCATAAAGACCTAAAAACCCTTATTTCCTCACTACAAGTGGATATGAACACCTTAGGTTAGACATGAGTGCCACCCTTCTATTTTCTTCTTCCTAGTGTTATTATCCAGACCCATATCTAGTATTAAAACCCTAATTTTAGTCACTAGACCTCTCAATACAACAACTTTCAAAGCATGATTCCTCTCAGAGGCATAATTTCTAATGAAGTCTTTGTTTTCTCCTTACATTTTACTATTTTTAGTAATTTTATATAATATAGTAATTCTAAATTAATTAATGTTATCATTTTTATATTATTCTCCTTATTTTACATAATAGTGTTGTCATTTAAGGTTTTCACATAAATTCCAAATTTGATAAAACAATAAAATACATCTCCTTATGCCTTTAGCAACATCAAATTACACATTGGTCTAATAAAACTACATCTATAAAAGTGTAAAAAAAATTAACACCAAAATTTCATTTGAATCTTAACATATGTGTTTCCCTCATTAGTTGAACTCTTCCCTACTCAGGCACATAAAATTTATCAATTTTATCAAATTTAGGATTAAGAAAGTTTTAATCCTAATTATAAAAACTACTAAGTGAAATAAAAATTATACAGATATTCAATAAATGAGACAAACTAATTTGAAACTTATTAAATTTATAAATATGCTAAAAGGGAAAGTAATAAATAAATATAACTCAACTAGAAATCGAATGTGTAGGACTGTAAGTGTAACTATGAAATTGATTGACTGTGTAATAACATTATGAATTAGGAATGTTATTTCACTTATATCTAGGATAATGCCATTGGAATTGTATAGGGGTGGCCTATGTTGGTTTCCTTAGGTCACATTAGCATCTTATGAGGGTTTACTCTATGTGATTGATATGACAGGTTTACTTTACCTGTATGTCATGTTTGATTGTGTAGGAGATCTTGATCTATTAAAAAATACACTGTTTACCGTATTCTTCACTTATAATCCTAACTCAATAAACCATGACATAATAAAATATAAAAAGGGTTTAGCGGTTGAAGTTATACTAGACCTCAAAACCCCCTATGTTGAGTGTTGCCTACATACCAATACTCATCAAATTCCATGTAGTTATCCCAATTTCTAGTGGTGTGTGTGAAATACTAGTGAAAAATTCTAAATTTTCATGAAATTATAGTGTGATTAAGTGATTCAATAATAACTTGTAACCTTGGACTTATATGTAGACTTTGCTTAGGGATACTAGAGTTATTTAGACTTAGAATTGGGAAAAATAGATACTTTTTTCTCAATGTTAAGCTAGATATTTTGGTGATTTTCAATCTTATGAGCATCTAGTGGATAATTATAAGAAAATTTGGCTTTATAATGAACACTTTGTAATTCATTATGATCAAACTTGTGAAACATGTAAGATGATCCATTGGGTAATTTTGATTTTGAGAAAAGAGCCATTATTTGTTAGGAGGACATAGCTACTAAAACTAGATAGTACTAGGGAGTGGGATAGTCCAAATGGAGTGGCCTTGTATGATGAGAAGAGACAACTAATTTGGAAGTGTGGATTAGTCTAAAAGTGATATTAGGTTGTTTAAGATGTTGGATAGATATGTTTAGAATCAAAAAATTATTAAGAAGTAAGGGTCATCCACATAAAAAGTGAAAGAAGGGTGGTCAAGGACCATGGAATAAAAGATGAGCTAAATGTGACTAAGGAGTGCTCATAAGTGCATTTTTTTAACAATAAATGTTAATTTATGTGTCTATTTCCCCCTTTTTGTTCTAGTAATGCATCAAAGTGAAAGTAATAGAGTAAAAGGAAAAGTGTGGACCTGAACTTACCTATGAACAACAAGATTGAATGTAGGCCACACCATTTTACTTTGATTCACATACAAACTATAATGAAACATGTTTAAAATTATTCCTTAATAGTAAAATCAAGAAGTAAAGACAACAAAACTTATATATCTAATAATAAAGAATGAATACACCTAAGTAGGTATGTGAACTATTGTGTTTTTTGGGTAAATTTGGTGAATTGAGAGAGTAGGACCCTTGGATATTTCTTTTTCATTTGAAACACTTGTGTTGGATTGTGCATGCCCAAATCCTCATTATGAAGAGAGTGTGCTTGAAAACTTGAGTTTGCCTTGACTTCATCATCGCATACTCAAGGTAGGTGGAGTAGCTTGGAATCCTTTTATGAATTCCAATATATTTTTCTAGTGTAAAACTATTGAAAAAAGGTGAAACAACTATTTTAGATAGAATAAAGTTCATTTTTGGTGCAAAAATGGTGTAAACTTGGTGAAAAATATAATATGATCTGATTCTAGTGTATGCATCATAGAGAATGACAAGTATTATCACACCATATATAAAATTATGCAAAATTGGGTAAGAAGGTTGACATGTGTTGTACACATGCCCCAAATATAATATTTATGTGTATATAGATTTTGGAGCTGAAT
Organism: Torreya grandis; assembly: GCA_037957365.1. Classification (NCBI taxonomy): domain Eukaryota; kingdom Viridiplantae; phylum Streptophyta; class Pinopsida; order Cupressales; family Taxaceae; genus Torreya; species Torreya grandis. Next base: position 4,566,615 of record JARHVA010000323.1, read on the forward strand.
AATACCAAAGTAAATTTCTAAGAACAAAACTTGTATGATAACCTGGAACACATGCCATTCATGATGCCCCCAAACTGAGCAAAGTCTAAGATAAACCTGTGTAAAACCCTAAAACTTATTTTAGAGTAGTATTGTAGTTGATATGTAGACTAAGTGACATTTTGAGAATTTTGGAAAAATTATTTTCTAACTATTGGGATAATAGTGCACTATTATGGACATGGCTAACCTATTCCCTTATCAAAATGAACATTGTTGTTTGAAAATGATTTTTAGGTAAATTTTAGGAGTGAGTTATAATCCATTGGGTAAAACCTACAAATTTATGAATGGTTATTATATTTTTAAAGCTTAGTCTCTAAGACAATCCATTACGTATGCCCCATCTTTTGAGGTGAGTTATGGACCCTACACAATAACTTAATTCAAAATAAAAAGGGATGTGAAAATATGTTTTATATAAAATTGAATTTTGGGTAGTAATGATAACATTAGAGAGTGTGGCATCATCATAGATAAACTAAACAATAAGTTATAATTTAAGATTTATGTATAAATCTAAACATATATAATGTCATGTCTAGATATATGTTAGAAATTAAGCATACAATGATAAATCAACCAAAACTAAGTACTAAAAGCTAAATATAACTACTCAAGGAAGGATGCATGATATTCATCATGGCATCAATAAGCTAGAATGATGTATTATATTCATTATGGAATCAAAAAATAAGTAAACAAGTGTCATGGCCATGATGCACACACATAGAGTACATATAAAGCACATATTATAAGTCTAAAGGGCCACATATAAGATACATGTTCAAATATCACTCACATGCATAGAAACATATAATAAGGATTAGAGCCACACACAGGAACATGTTAAATTATACACAATCTAAAATAGTGAATACACATAAGACATGAAGCTTAGAAGCAAACACACAAATCATGCAAGAGTAAATGTAATATATCAACATAATTAATTCATAACATTGGTATATATAGAAACTCAAGTACCTAGTAAGATATCAATCTGAAAGTAAGTGAGTGATAATGATATATTTTGCATAATGTAAGGAACTAGGGTATAAATAATAATGGATATCCAAATAATTATATAACTTGTGTAAGATATGCCCCTAGTGAACTTGTTGATATATAAACAAGTTTTAGGAGACATTTCACTTGTTTGGATCTAAAAATTGATAGCTTGTGTTCACTGGTATGATTCTAGAGAAATTAGATAATAGCATAGTGTGTTATTATCTAGGTAGATCACTTTTATCTATGCAACATTTATAGGTCTAATATAGTGTCATGACCTAAAACTATGTATATAAATGGAAAATCATATGTTATGCATTCACTCATGTACACTTGTGAAGCATAATTTATATAAACTAGGTACATATAAAAATATCAAGTATATTAAGCATAAATTAACTTATGCTAATAAACTACTCAAATCATGCATATGTCCTAATTTTTTAATTTTTTGGGATATTTGATTTTTTGGTATTTTTTTTCATATTTGAACTGAGAAAGAGAAAGAATGATACTAACCAATGAGTCTATCAAGGGACTCATAATAAATAGGTCTTGTACCTAGCATAGGAATGGTGACCTATCATGAATGGAAAGTGTCATATTATTGTGACTGAATTGAGCTAAATTTGGAATCTGATTACTAATTTCCCTATATACCATAAGTTCCTCTATCATGATGATTATATATAACATATTATGTATGTTTTTAAGCATGATGAACTCTAGGGATTTTTGGAACCCATTGTGGAGTGTATGAACTTTATGTCGGTGTCTTATGTGAAAAATACTTAATAACTTATAATATCAATTTAGGATGTGCAAGAGTAGAGAGAGGCTCTCTAAAATCTATGACAAATCTCGGTTGAAGTGGCCTTTCAAGGATAAGCCTCCTTGTAAAGGTAGACACTTTATTTTGAACTTTATGAGTAGTTTGAACCCTTTTAGGTGGATCAAATGGAATATGTTTTATATTAACCATATATTTCTATTATAGGTGTATTCATATGGGATAACCCAAACTATAATGACCTTGTTAGCATATATAGACTTTTTTGGGCCCCAAAATTTAGCTAAGTATTCTTTAAAATAACCGGCATAGAGAGGCATAAAATAGAAGACCAAAGTGTAGAAGACCATGGTACAGGAGTCCATGGCATGAAAGGACAAAGTTAGAATCAATGTGCATGTTAAATAGAGAACCTAAGAATAAAGGACTCAGAACTTAGCATAACACTTAGGGAGTGCAAGGGAAGAAAGAGATGGTTAGGGAGAAATTCATAAGGATGAAAAAGAATAAGGCAAGTACTAATCTAGCACCAGTTCATAGGAAGATAGGCACTTGGTGATGAGGATCCAACACTGAAGAGAGGATATAAGGGCACAAAGGCCTAGGTCCTTAGTAAATTTATGTAATTGTCTTCCATGACTCAAGTGTTTTGATGATCATTGGTGAGTCAACATAAGTGTAATTATATTTGTAACTACTTGGTCAAAGCAAACCAAGTATAAATACCCTTGGATAGAACTTTGAAATTTTTTTGCTGAGTTTATTATTGTAGATATTATTTTTGTTACTCAAATAGTTTTGATAGAGTTATATGAGTGAGTTACATTATACACTAGAACTATGTAATCTTGGAATATCACTTATCAATATGATGAATATAAATTATGTTGCCTTAATATTTTTATTCTAATGACTATAGAGATAATGTTGTAATTTATCTTGTATATTTTTGTTCAATTAACTGAGTTAAGGTTCATATTTACCATTTATGCCTTATTTTTATTTTTGATCATTGAGTAATGAACATGTTTTACAATAGAATATAGAATGAGCATAGTAATGTGTATGTGTTTGATCACCCATGTCTATTGTTTTACCCTTATGTGATAAAACTAATGGGAACTGATCCCTCATTGTGTTTTTTAGGTGAGTGCATGAGAACTTGTTCTTGTGTAAAATTACAACACACTAGCACATTGGAATCTTAGTCACTTCGATGCACACCTAAGGGAAGTTATGCTTGAGTAAGGGAAAGAAACCCAAAATTTTGGTTCCATTTTTGGGACCCATATCTCTTGCATTCATTATGGTGGAAGATGCTTGAATGATTGTCACTTGAGAATATTGAGAAATGGTTTACTAGAATTGAGGATATTTTTATAGTACTATTTCTCAAACTAGGAATCTCTACATGTTCATGGGTTAAATAGAACCTATATAACTCATTGTATGAGACATTATTTGTGGAGGTACCTATTCACCTTTATGCATGGATTATGGCATATGCTCAAGACTAGTCATGAAACCATAGATAGAATATAACTTGGAAACTAGAGCATTAGTCAATTTTAGCACAATTGGGAGTGCATTAGATGTGTGTTGTTGATGTTTGATGGTGTAGGTTATTAAATAGTTACATCTTGGAATATGCATTCTTGATGTATTATTAACTAGAGGAATATCAGTTTTACTTATTTTGAGAACTGCATGGTAGATATATCAAAAACTTTTTATTGGATGTTAAAAAGATCTTTTTTAATTTTGGACTTGAGACTATTTCCATGGAAATATAAACTTTTTCTTGCATGAGCAGCTCATTTGGTGGGGAAATGAGGAGGAACTTTTGAAGTATAACTATTGGTTTAGTATGGTATCCAATCAACAATAATTATAGAAGTACAAGTATGACAAAAATCACCAAAGGATTATATGTGGAAGTGATCTAGAAAAAGGATAGGAGGACTCAATAAGTGATATAAAGGTCCATAGTTAAGTGTAAGATCATAAATAGGACTCCCCAACCATAGGACCGCACCTAACACTAGTTAAAATATATGCAATAAAAGCAAGTTAGGTCATGGTGACTAAATAACTTGAGTTGGATAGGCCCATTTCCCTACTCATAATGTGAGTTCATGCTTTTGATTTAGATGATATATTTATACATAACTAGGATATGGATAGTGTAAAGTTAGAAATTAAACCTATGAAAGACATTTTTAAAACAAGTTTTAGATAATAGTTTATTGTATATTTATTTTCCTTTACGTAATAATTTTATGGTCCAATTTAGAATGCTTGGTGGACCAAGCATAACTAGTGGGGAAAGTACCATCCTAACTATAATTACTCAACCTACCTCAATGCCTAATGTCTTGACTAATTATATTGTTGTGGGAGGTGTAGGAGTTGGAACTAGTGGTGGTTCATCCAAATGACTTGGAGGAGGTATAGGAGGTATTGTTGGACCTCCCCCATAAGATACCTGAGGGATTAGAAGTGCTCTCTTAGTATCCACAATTTCAATCACCTCAAATGCCCATTATATACTATGATATAACACTACACTTATTAGAGTATCGAGGTATAGAGAATGTTGTAGAGCATTTTCACAAGTGTGAACTTATCTGGTGAGCACATGGCATTACCTCTTCTAAACAAAATTTAGCCTAGTTTTCAACCACTCTTTTAGAAAATGTGCATAAATGATACCAAAATTATGATCCTCAGCAAGCTATGGTGGATTATGATCATCTAAAGGTAGAATTCCTCCAAAAATTTAATATCCTAGAGTTTGAATAATAGAGTATAGCTTCCCTAAAGAATATCAAGTAAGAACTCACTAAGAGAATTCATGAGTATGATGCACATTTAAAGATGCTTATTTTTAAACTCTATTTTGAGATAAACACTTCTCAACATGCCCAATATTTTTAGAGTAGGTTTATTTCTCTATTTCAAAAATACCTTGTCATAGAAAACTTTCACCAACCTGTGTAAGGCCTTGGAAGCTATTGTTTGTACTAAAGTTGTTGGCAGTATTGACATGAGGATTATCCCCTTCATAGAGGCTTAGATCACTACAATGGAATATCAACTATAAAATCCCATTGCACATAATGCTCATGACACCCATAGTGTCTTATGGTGTGCAGACTATGAGTTTGAAAGCCACAACCAAAATAATTATCCTTGTAAGAATATTTGAGCCATGTTGCAGCAATCTTGTGAGATTTTTTAGGAAGAGAACGACAGCTAAGATTTTATTATACTATAATGTGCCACTCAATAAAAGGTATCAACCTATTTTAAGATGTTCAATTCATGAGGTACATACACATGGTATGCATCAAACATATATTACTAAGAACCAAGAGAATAGAGTGGTTATCTTAGTCAAGATAAAGGTCATGGACATGGACATGGATGTTTTCCACCATGAACTTGTTATAAGTGTGGTTCCCTTAAACACTACCAATGTGATTGCCCATATATCCTACATGTTCCTTTTATAATAATAAACACTATCTGGAGGAGTGTTTTAACTTGACATTATTATTACAAAAGAAATAAATGATAAGGGTGATAGCATGATACATATTGAGAATACATAATGGAGACCACATCTTATAACTCTAATAGGTCCTAAATTTAATATTACAACATATAGTGGTGGTTAATCCCAATATATGTCCAATCCACCTATTGAAAAAGTTCAATGTGAAGAGCCTTATGCTACTCACTATCTATATGCTCAGTTAAAAAAGGATGTTATTCATGACATAATGAATCTAGTTATAGAATTACAAGGAGAGATCCAGTTCTTTGAGGATAATGATGTTGTTACATGTGTTGATATGCAAAAATATATAGACCTTCATGACATGATGTGAGATGAATTTGAAGAGTTATTAAAATGTCTACTAGATAAGGACATTGTACCCTTATTATGAAATTTGCTAAGGCATAATATGCCTAGGCTTACTTTAGATCACCAATTAAACTATGCATAATGGCAATAAACTCACATGCAACCTATCCTAAAAGGGTACAAGGAGATATTGGTTAATGTTGCTATAGATGGATGGGTCATCCAATATATCCTAGTTGATAATAGAACTAGATTAAATGTTCTTACAAAGGATGCCTGATGGAAGATTAGTTTGTAACCTTTGTTGCACATATTATTTATGGCCAACAAGAATTTTGATTTGCACATTGGTTTACTTAAGGATGCCACCATAGATATCCTTGGTGACATATTCAAAGTTGATTTTGAATTTTTAGAGTTGGTCGAGGTTAATGACTTCCCATATCTATTGGGTTACCCATGATGTTACATAAATAATGCTGATTTTAGATTTAATTAATACCACATCATCATTAAGAATGATGAGAATCGAGTTGTCATTCCTTTGGACCATTCTCATGGGCCTCCCTATGTTGATTTTATCAATGTTGATGAGCACATCAACCACATTTATAATTTCATAGCTTGAGGCATTGAATGCCCTAACCTCACCCTAGATGGCATATTACATATAACAAATGCACAATCTTTATCTAACACCACTAGTAACACCTATGATGATTGGGTTTAAGGTGACTATGATCTTACTAGGAAGATTTATGGGGCTATAGGAAGTCATAATGATGTTCCATGAAAGTATCATAAACACAATAAATTTATTCATATCCTTTATGGACAAATCATGGTTATACCACAAACATGACTAGATGAAGCTCTGAGGTTCCATGGTTAAATAGAAGTCCATGAGTTTGTACAGTAGTTGGAAGCCTTCTATGATTCTGAAGTTGATTGGGTATAATTAAATTTTCATATCTTTGATGGCATAGCTACTCGATGGTGAACTTATTATGAACATTTGCTTACTTGGGATCAAGTTCATTTTAATTTACACCATCACTTTCACCATGATAATTGTATAGTGGAACCATCATTTATAGTGGAATTAGACCTCCAAAAACTCACCTTGAATCTTGTGATAATATGTATACAACCAATGAAACATTTTTGCCTGAGTACCTTTGGGTTCATGCATTCTATGGTACTCTACACACTTGGGCTAGATCATGGTATGTCCATGAATAGCACCATATAGACATGAGTTATTGGCATCTTCTTAAGAGTAACTTTATTTTACCACTATCATATTTGTCCCCATGGATTGATTTATGCCTTATACTACAAGACATTTTTTAGGATGTCATGGGTGACTCAACCCTAGTTTAAGATCAGATAAGATATATGCATGGTACATGGGAGGATGGCATGAATATTTTTTAAGAACCTAATGAGTACATATCTTCTCCACCACCTAACTAGACCATGAATTAAGAGAAAAAATCTACAAAGGTAAGTATAAAGTCATGTACTAGTTAACAAATATGTTAGATCTAATCCACCTGACCCATTGACTGGTTATTTGGTCATGCACATATAGTATGGTGTACACAATTTTTGTGACACCATTTAAATGAACAACACCCTTAATTAGAGCTATTATAGATAATCCAAGGAAATATTGACATGGAAGAAGTGCCCAAGATGGCTATTATGGGGGATTACTGGTTTGATACCAAGATTTCTAAGGTGTTTGAACTATTAAAAGGGTATCAATATGTCTTCCCATGAAACTATACTAAAATGAAAAGTGTGCACTCTTATTTGGTAAAAATGAACATAAAGTTGGTAGAAGGTGCTTGACATGTCAAGAAGAGGCCTTATCAAATGAATCCCAACTTGTGTGCTCAAGTCAAGGAAGAAATTGATAGCATGTTGCACATGGAATTTATTACTTCTATCGATAAATATGAGTGGGTGTGTCTAATGGTTATAAGTATTAATAAGGATGGATGCATTCAAATTTGTGTGGATTACTAGGTACTTAATGTTGATTGTGTTATTGACCCCTTCCCAACCGATTTCATTGAATAGATACTCAAAGGAGTTATTGGGTGTGAAATCTATACATTTACAAATGGATTATCTAGGTACCATCAAATTTTGATCATAGAAGAGGATAAGCTTAAGATTAAATTTACAACTGAGTGGGGATCCTTTGATTATAATATAATTCCATTTATGTTGAAGAATGTTCCTATTGTGTTCTCATAGATCACTATTGAAGATTTTAAGGAATTTATTCATAAGTTACTTCAGGTCTACCTTGATGACTAGATTATTTATGGCTTAGTGTGGGACCACTATTCAAATCTCTAAATAATGTATGATTACTATTGAAAGCTTTAGATTTCCTTAAATCTAAATAAATGCCTATTTGTTACCCCTTTAGCATTCTCCTTGGTCATGTCATATGCCATGATGGATGTTTGGTGTACCCAATGAAGATTGTGGTTATACTTAGACTTCTAGTGTTAACCACCTAGTGAGAGGTCCATGCCTTCCTAGCTCATATTGAATATTATATAAATTTTATTATTGGATATGATAGGATTGATATGCCTTTGGAGGACTTACTAAAATAAAATGGTTAGTTTTTCTAGACCAATGCTCACCATCAAGCCTGTGTTTTACTCAATGATAAGCTTATCACCACACATATTATTCATTTTATAGACTAGACAAAGCCTTTTCACATCCATGTCAATGCTTCTAGCATGGTTTTGGTGTTATCCTTTTTCAACCTAGTGAGTGAAACTTAGACCACCCTATCTATTTTTCTAGTATAAAGCTTAGTCTAGTTGAATATAACTACAAGACTATAGAACATGAAGCATTATATATAGTTTACACTCTCTAAAAGTTTCATTAGTACTTGTTGGCAACTCCATTTATCTTCTTCATGGACCATGTGAAACTCAAGCACTTAATCAATAAGTCAGTATTACATGGTACATTTTTTGGTGGATTGTGCTCTTTCAAGAGTTCTAATTTTCAAAAATGGTCAAACCAAGTAAGACTAATTATGGTCCAAATCATATTTCATTCATTAAATATGGTGAACTAGTGTGCACCATAAAATATTAATTGTTTGGCATGTGGTTGTTACACATTACATGAATGCTTGAGGAGTTAGAAGATATTATTACCATTTTAAATACATGCTCAAATCTAGCTCAACTTACCACTCCATAAAATAAGTATCTCGTTGTTTATGCCACCCCATTCTAACTTATAGGAGTGACCTTTATAAACTTGGCTAAGATGAATTACTTTGATGATGTCTCATGCATTATGAATGCAGTAAGTTATTTTAGAAGTTCATGAAGGTGCCATTAGAGGGTCCTATACCAATGAAGCTAAAGCATAGAAGGTCCTTTTGGCTGGCTTATGGTGGCCTACCTTGTTTAACGATGTTAATACTTATGTATGCAAGTGTGACATTTACCAATGTTTAAGGGCATCGAATAGAATGGATGTGATTCCCCTTCATCCTATATTGTATCAAGAACCCTTTAAAAAATAAGATATTGATTTTTTTGGCCCCATCAACCTAGCAGGGAGACATATTGGTGCAAGTTATGTTATAACTACTACTGACTATCTTACATGTTGGGATGAAGTTGTGCCAACAAGGGATTTTATCATTACCACTACTACAAGATTCATCTAGTATAATATCATTACATATTTTGGATATCTGTTGAGTTTTACTAGTGACTAAGTCACCCATTTCCTTAATGAGACTATTCATATCCTCTTATCAATATTCATGATCACATACCATAAGATAATGCCCTATCATCCCCAAGTTAATGGTATAGCTAATGCTTTCAATAAAATCTTAGGTCCTAGATTGAATAATTTATGTAATATTAGATGCACTAAATGGTATGATCATATGTCTATAGTATTATGGGAATATTGGACCACTTATAAGTGCTTAAACAAGATCAAACCATTTAATCTTATGTTCAATACTGAAGCAATTCTTTTAGTTGAATTCCTTATTCCTTCTCTTCACATTACACATATTTGTCAAATAAATGATGAATCATCCTTTAAATAGTGACTCAATTATTTATTATAGTTAGATGAGACATAATTCCTCACACATTAGAGTTAAAAAGTGGATAAATTCAAACAAAAAGCTTGGTATGATCACCATTTCAAAAATAAGACTTTTACTTCTAGCATGAAAGTCTTAGTCTACGACTCCAAGTTTTTACATCACTTCAAAAAGCTTCATGTACACTAGGATGGTCCTTTCATCATTCATAGTATCTCTCCCACTAGTGCATGTAGGTTGAAGTGACTAAATGGCCAATTCTTTCATGTTCTATTTTAGTGGTAGTCAGTTGAGACCGTAATTTTTAGAATAGTCTTTCATTTTTTTAATAATAAGGCATATGTCATTAGTTTAGGATTTATATTATTTTTAATAAATTATGTCATTATTTTCACACTCTTTATTATTTTTAGGGTTAGCACTTTGGTTTTATGTTTCCTTGTATTTTTTTGGAAGACCGTGATCAAATTTTAGTGTGGGGTTAGGGTAGAACATCTATGTAGCTCTAGGATATGGTCAATGAGGATATACACAAAATCAAAGGCATGTAATCATACGTACGTAAGGATAAAAGGGTATGAAGGATGTGGTGCATAACCACAAGCTAAGCAAAGGTAAATAAATATTCTCACCTTTGGAATGAAAAGTATTCAAATTCTTTATAGTTGTCATGTACTTTAATAAAAATGCGAGATGAGACATGTAATTAATGCAAAGATAATAATGGTAATGGAAAGTGTGCCAAATACACATCATAAAAATACCATTATCAGAATTTATTACATGAAGTGATGGTATAGGTAGGGGTAGTAAATTAAAATTACCACCTCAAGCCTATAAAAGGTTCAACAAGGGTCATTTTACTTATTACTATTACTATAATTGCAAACTCAGAGAGCCAAAGGGTCATATATTTTAGAGTGATTTCTAAGCTTCCAAATGAGTGAAAAGTAAAAAATTAGATGATTTTTTAGTATTATAAGGATGCATGGATTTGTCAGATTTGTAGGTTGTATAGCTCAACGTCCACCATTGTAGGGCATTGAAGTAAGAGAGCCAAAGTAGGAAAAAAAAAGTAACCACGTATTCTTTTGGGAAGATTGGATAGTTGTACCTTAACATTTGGGCTCTAAAAAGGGTGATGTGACCAAATAAAAAGGCCCAACAAAGTGAACCATTGCCTATAATACTAGAGGAAGAAGAGTTGAGTGTGGGTGGTGAGACTGTGTTAATCAAAGAAGAGGTACCTAAAGATCCTAAAGTGCACATGAATGACATATAAATGAAAATGGTACACCAATTAAATAAGAAGGTTGTTATACCCCCTCACCCCCACTGATGATTAAAGAGATGTGGTACTTAGAAGAAATACTCTGCATGAAGAACTAGGTGTTAAATGTGCCCTCTTTTAATGGCTTTGCTTACAACCACCTTCATCCTAGAAATGAAGTAGAGATTTGATACAACTACTAGGTAGAGTACCAAAACATAAAGAATGAGTTAGTGTATGACTTTAATATTTTTAATGCTCTAAATGATGTTTACCTCTTCCAATTCTTCAATATTCCATACTTTGGAAAGCCAATTGAAGTAGTAAAGTTTTTAATCTCATGGGTTCATGAATACTATATCTATTTTATTGGTTTCCAGATGAGGATCATATCATAATCAATAAGCAAAGTCATAGGGTTATAGTGCTTAGGTTTAGACCTTGCCTATGACTTATAAGACTAGTGTGAAATAGAAAATCCTATTATGGTGCTTGAATATCAAAAATAAGGTTGTGTCATGCATATCATAAGTCTCCAATATCACTCCCTCAAATTGGATACATGCATCATAATGACCAAGGTTGGAGGTAGAAAGAGGTGTATATGTCCCACCTTTATATTGCTCAACAAGTCACTGAAGGACTAAAATATAATTAGGCATAGTAATTTGCTACTAAAATTATAAAGGATATAGATAAATCCCACAATCTCCCCAACCAAAATTTTTCATGGGGCACATTCTTGCTATTAATTGTGTTTGATGAGATTAGTGTACCTGACTACACCCCTAGAGAATTGAAATGGGCATAACCTTCTGAGAATAAGTCCCCCATAGAGTAGTTTAATCCATTCACCTATCCTAGACTAATTTTCTCATCCCACAAGGTCAAAATGAAGGGATGGTACTATGGGATGAAGGAATCCTTTAGGAACAAGTGGCATGTTCCAAATGTCTTGCTTGGATAGGTTAGAGATGAGGAAAAGTTTATTGTTAAGCAACATTTTTCCCTCCTGCACATCTAGATGGATACATCTAGAGAATTATCTATATGGATCAAGTTACCATATGATTTCATGGTGTGATACTTCATGAACACCATCAACCAACTATATAATGCATATTTAGTGAACATTATTTTAAAAAATATTGATGTAGAGATTCACACCCTCTACCATTTCTACATATACCCCAAGAAGAAAGCATATAGGGAAAATTTGGAGTCAGATAGAAATGACATTAAATTCCACCAAATTTTGGTTATTAATTCAATTCATTATTTATTCTACATGTTAAAACTCATGAAGAATTATTTAGGGAGTATAGAGTGAGAAAAAAAGACACTCCCCTAGAATTGGTGCTAGAGAAAAAGCAAAAGTGCCCAGACCATGATGTTGGCACAATCACCCAACCATAATATTTGAAAAGGAAAAGGACTACCCAAGCACCACTTAAGAAGAGTCGCAAAGTTCATCAAGTTAAAGGCTTAGAGATAGCAACATAGACTATTCATTTGGAATAGGAGATAGTGGCACTTAAGTATGCTGACATGGAAGAGAATATAGATATTTTGGATGAGACCCCAAAAAAAATTTGTTACAAAAGAATAACAGGTCACTCTAGATTATAAGAAAACACCTTCACTAGTGCACCATGAATAAACCACCCTCTAGGAGGCCCAAATAGAAGTTGAAGATTTACTTGATGAAGAAAGGCCTAGTTCTGACATGGTTTTGAGAATTAGTGATCTTGACATTAGGGCTAGTCACCAAGGTGAAAACATGGACGTTGAGATACTTGAGCATGATCCCTCTATGGTAAAAGAGTTAGTTGATGACTCTATTCTAAGGATAGAAAAGATTGATGCAACCATGACCCTCTATACCCAGTACTAAAAGGGAGTGCCTAATAAGCTCTTATATATGTATTCTCATTTTGCACCAAAGGATGCATCTGATCAAACTTGATTGAAGATGTCTTTCTTATTTGATGTGTATATTTAAGAATGTCATTTTGAGATGCCTTTCAATAGCCTCATACTATATCTAGAAGTTATAGCACTTGTTGATACACTTTGGGTAAATCTATTGGGTTTTTAGTCTTAATAGTGCTATGGGCACTGAAGTGTAGCCCTAACAATCTAGCACGCTATCCCTTCCATGAAATATTGTGGTCTTGTGCATTCACCCAAAGTGCATAGTTAGATATTGATCCCCACAAGTTATGTTATGAAGTAACATTAACTAGTTATATTCTTTGGGTTAAATATATATTTAATTAGATATTACATAGAAGAAAAGATAAACTACTTTGATCCTTGGATTAATAAGCTCAACTATTATAACTACCCAGATTAGTGCCATTATAGTTCACACTTGTTACTTAGAAGAAGTAAAAGTGATCATAGATTTCATATTAAGAACCCATAACAAGTGCTCAACTTTAACCTACCAAAGATACACAAATACTAACTTAACTAGAACATGAACATCCAAATGATTATAATATCTACAATTCTTATATTAAACTTTAGCAAAATTTATCTAAAATTTCTCACATAGTGATTTATAATAGGGGTATTTATACTTATTTATCCCTAACCAAGTATTTAAAAATTAATGATAGGATTAATTGGCCAATGAACTCTCTATAAATTGAGAGTCATGGAATTATATGTACTAGCTTCTCATAAGGACCTGGGCCTTTGTGCCCCTTATATACTTGATCTATGCTATATCCTTTCTACCATGTGTCTACCTCCTTGTGGGCCAATGTAAAACTTTCAATGGATAAGGTTTGGGTGACCCTTAATAATATCTCCTTAACCAATCCTACTTTCCATGTGATCCCTAAGTCTTCTACTATTATTATAAGTCTTATGCTCTCAAGTTCCTCTTGGTTAATTCTCCTCTTTACTAGGTCCTCTTGCACTAGTGCATCTACAACCTTTATCTTTCATTCCCTATAGGTTCCATGCCATGATGTTTCAATTCCATTTGAGTTCCACACCATAAAATTTTTGTGTTATGCTCCTTCCACATCATGTCAGTTTCATGCCAAAATATCAAAAACACTTAGCCAAAATTTGGGGTCCAACATCACCCCACACTATATTATTAGTCCATCTTAGACTAAGTCTCATTGGTGACCTTTGCCAAAAATTTAAGCCCCATTTGCTTGATCTGCTTCTTAACATTTTTCCAATGTGATAATATGTTGATGAACTTAGTAGTTATTACTTCAATGGCCTCTTTGGACTTATTCATCTCCTTGAGTTAGTTAGATGTCTCATTGGCCTCTTTGACCAAGTAATATAGGATGTGTTGGCATCCTTTTGGATGTCTTAGAGTGTTGAGACTTCTTTGACAACTTATCCTTAAAGGGATACAAAACTAGCATTCAAATGTTGGCAATGTGTATTGATTTTTTCTTCCATTATTTCCACATCATTAAATGACTTTGTATGCTCAATGTGATCCCTTATTAGGAGGGAAGCATCAAAAAAAAATTACCTCTAATCTTCTTTAGTTTAGAGTCGAGCCTCCAAGATATTATTTGGGAATGCTAATTATTCAAAAAACCCATCCAAGATGGGGATGAATTCCCTAACTCTTTTGAGGGTTTGCTTGCATACTTCAACTGACTTGGTGAATTGATCCGCTATTTTAAATCCCTCATTCCTTAGTATAGGCTGCTCTTTGTATCACTTTAAAATGAGTTTCACCAAGGTTTCTAGTCTATGTCATCCCCATTGAGAGGTATGATATCCATCAATGTTGGCTCCTATCCTAAAATTATCTTACACAAATTTAAGGTTTTAACTTTGTCCTTTATGGCCTCCTTTACTTGTTACTTTAAAGCATTCACTTCTTCAATGAGTTCCTTCTTGGTAGTAACTTCCTTCTCATACATACCCACCACCTAGGCAAGTATCATCTTTTCATCACATGCATCAGAGTCTAAAAATATGTTCTAGCACATGACTTTCAAAGCCATCTTCAATAATATTATGCTAGCTTATAAAGGGGTGATCCTTCAGGGATCAACCCATAGTAGTTTGGGTAGTGTAAGAGCATTAGGACCTAAAATAAGGTTATCTTAAGGGAGCTCAAATTGACACTCCTCATTATACATGTTTAATAAGAAGGACACGTGTTTCTTTATATCTAAAGTTGAATCTCAGGGACGGAAGTTTGGCCATAGATACAACATCCTATCAGGGATGCTTGATTAATATTAGTCATGTATATTGGTAGATGCATCAATGGTAGGCTCTTTTGTGGACCCAGATGGCTCCTTCCCTTTATTTGGGTTGTGCTTCAGTATCTCAACCTCTTCTTCAATAGCTAATGAAGTGCTACCGATAGCCATTCCTTTCATTTGATACTCTTCACCATCCTCATCTTCACCATATGGACCCCTAATGTCCAGTGGAAAGTATTTGAAGTTGGCATCCTCTTCATGCACTAGGGAGGGTGTTTTCTAAGAATTAGAGTTTGATTCCTCCATCTAGATTATAGGGACTTCCTGCTTGGGCTCTTTCTTTGTGGCTTACTATGGTATAGCTCCTAATGATGAAACTTTTGGGGGAATGCCTACAGAGTTATCTTAGGGGGTGAAAACTAAGTTGGAAGAATGTGTGGAGGAGAAGTGGGGGTGGAGGGACTTGTGGCATTCAAATTTTGGGTGGATAGGGTTGGGTAGGAGAAGGGCAAAGTGGATAAGGTCAAGGTGGAGAAGGGCGAGGTAGAGAAGGGCAAGGTGGAGAAGGGTGAGGAGGAGAAGGGAAAGGTGGAAAAGGTTAGAGAGGTGAGGGTCTTGGTAGTGAGGGGTTTGGATATGGAAATGGGGTGGCATTTTGTCATTTTTTAAGATCTTATTGAGTTCTTGTGGTTTCATCATGACCAACCCACTTCTTCTTCAAGGGAGCTACTAGTGGGAGTTTTTCTTGCATATGTTATATGCCATTTGAACTCTTATGTCTAAACTATAGCATGTAGAATATATTATGTACCTATTTTCCCAATAGTATTGGCTTGACCTTTATGTTTGTTTGGTATATCTCCTTCTTCTTATAAGACTTCATGCCTAGATAGACATACATATTTTAAAGAGTGTGAATCTCCAAGTCGATCTTGTCTACCTCCAAGGCAATAGGTTATGCATCATAAATCTTGTTTATGAAGTCAATAAAGTACCAAACTAAAAAGGTATATGGTAAATTTATCCATGAAAAGATTTGTTTGGAATGGAACATCTTGATGAGCACAAGAGTGAAGTGATACTTCATAGCAAACTATGTTTGCTCACTAGCTAAGGGTTCCAAATCCTTTAGGATGCACCATTCATTCATGAATGCCTCCTTCATCCCATATAACTAATACTTAATTTTTATTTTTTAGGAGGGGGTGATATTCCCTAGAAAAGTGAATGCCTTAAATTGATTAGTAAGGGACTTGTTTTTGAGTGGGTATGCCCACTTTATCAGTCCCATGGTATAATCTAATACACTAATCTCATAAAACACCATCAAAAATAAAAATACTCCCCATGGAAACCTATGATTGGGGATCCAATAGGTATTCTCCATTTCCTCAATAATTTTGTGGCTAAAATACATAGCCCATTTATACATAAAGCCTCTAGTAACTTGGTGGGTGATGTAGAGGTTGTGCATGTCTACCTCCTTCCAATGATTAGTCCCACTGATCTTGGTCATGATGATCTGTATCATAACCCAGAGGGTAAGACCCTATAGGTTCTTAATGTACATGACTTGTCCTTAATTTTAGTACATTAGTGTCATGGCTATATTTTTTACTTCATCGATGTCCTCCAAGTCATAGGCCACATCTAACCTTAAACACTGCAACCCCAATACCATGATTATCCTCTTGGGTGTGATCTTCATGTTGTATCCAATGAAGTAGGCATAGTCCTCATGGATTCATGAGAGTAGGAAATTGATGTCTTCTATGGGTTATCTAAAATAAGGAAAATTAAAAAAATTAGAACAACCTCACAGCATATAAGGCATTAAAGATCTTAAGGTCATACACCAACTAGTTCTTGGTGTTCTGGCACTCAACTTGATAGTCATTCTACAATTCAACATCATTCCCCAGTTGACAATGGTTGTAATTTAAAATGGTGTAAGTGGGTACATTGGAGACCCAAATTTCCATGCATAAAACTATCTCAGGGTACTATATTTATTCAATCATTAGTGGTGGGGGTGGAGATGATTGAGTCTTCTTGGCTTGATGTGTCATACTAACTTTTCCTCTTTCTATGCATTATGATTACTCTTTTGGTGTCTCTTCCCTAATGAACACTACTTCTCCTCTAATTACCTCATTTTCCTCTAGTATAACTAGTAATGGATTAGTACTTAAGAATTTTTTCCTAGTCCACATCACCCTCTGAAGAGCCTAAAGGTTTAGGCATGACCATCCAACATTCCTAAAGGAATACATGATTAATGTCAGTGACTTTGGATTTTCAAGCTTAACTATCCTCTAATGTCATACTTCCCTTATAACCTTTAACCTATAAACCTTCCCTATCATGGCCATGTCTTGAAGTTACCCTATGTTTTGCTTATGTATATTAATGCTTGGCTGAATACTTATATATAGACTCATAAAGATTCAATATTTCTTCATGGAATTGAACTTACTCTCTTCGCTCTTGGCTCTGGTATTTATTCTCTCTTGGATTAATAATCTCAAATGTACACAAAGGTAAAATGAAAAAATAAGTTAACTTGTCTTTTTATAGGCTTGAGAGGGTTAATCACATTTATTATCCCCTTTCAACTCATCCATCACTTCTCATCATTAATGTAATTTTAGCAGTCATTATTCTTCTATCATCACTTGTCATCATAAATACATTTAATGGTTATTTCTTATCACATCATTGGCATATATTTTATAACCACTATTCTTTTGTATTAAGGAAATGTCCCATCTTGCACCTTCCTTTGAAGTGGAAGATAGTTGTGTCTCATAATTTTATTGGAGTGGAAGACAGTTATGTGTCTTTCAAATTCTAAACTATTTGGTAGGAACACCCTATCCTTAAGATATATAATTTGCATGCCTTAAATAACTTACACACCTTAAGTACCTTGTTTTTCCTAAGTACCTTGCATTCCCTAATTACTTTTGTCAAGATCTAGAGCAAACATAGCTATGATACCAATTGTCAGGAGTAAGAGCACAATTGATTACCTTTGTATAAGTAACCAAACACAGAATTTAACTAGAAGTAATATGTAACTAGAATTTAGAAATAGCATAGAATATGAGAGACAATACAATCTTGTATTAATACCTTTCCAAAAGGAAATACAATGAAGAAATCACACTCTTCCCACACCTCTTGGGCATACCAGTAATTCTCCCTCAAGATTTCTCTCTCACACACAATCAATTACAAACAACAATCAACTCAACACTGAGTTGTTATTCCCTCCACCAGTTAGTAATAATACTGCCAGTCCACCAAGTACTCAAAGTACTCCAAGTAGATCTCCCTGATCTTGCTCCTTGTTGTGTTGCAGATCTCCTTTGACCTTGCTACCCCACAGATCTCCTTTGACCTTGCACACACACACACCTACAGATCAACTGACCTTACTTACCATGTAGATCTTCCCTGATCTTGCACAACCTGTAGATTAACTGATCTTACAATTGGAAGGATATCTTCCTTGTCTTTGATTACAATATAGCCCCATGGGTCTATTAAATAGATCCCATACAAAAAATAATTATACTTCCCAATTACAATAATTAAAAATGCATATTTAAGACTAAAATTAGTCTTTTACATGCAAACTAACTATCCATCTAAAATTAGACCAGTTCTGGAAGCGCATGTAAACGCACACACACACAAGTTGTCGATGTTAGTTCTTGTCTAACCGATGCTGGCCGACCCCTAACCGATGTTAGTTACTACATACACTAAAGATGACTAACATTGATTGATCAGACTGACATCATTTACTGCAACACTCAGCAACCTCCTCCATTTACATCAGTGAAGCTTTTAGCTCAATAACTTAACAATCTCCCACTTGGAGATAAATAGTTGCACCTATACCTGTACCTATACATCATCTAATTTTGTTTCTTGGCTTGTATCCCTCTTCAAGTTTAGTCTTGAAGACCAACCACCACAAATCCTATGGTGCTTCTCCTATCATCTAAGTAACCTGCCATATTTGAATCTGCATACCCATGTAGAGAAGTGCTTGACCTTGCATAGCATGTATACCAACTACTAGTCCCTCTCAGATACCTAAAAATCCACTGAACTGCATTCTAGTGCTCCTTTCCTGAATTGGCCACAAACTTGCTGACAACTCCCACTGCTTGGGTAATCTCAAGTCTAGTACTCATGTACTCAACCTCATCATGTGATTTGGGACACTATTCTACGAACTGTCCATCCATAGGTGTGTTAACCGGTTCTATATCCTGCATATTAAACCTCTCCACTACCTTATTCACATAATCATCTAGAGATAAAATCAACTTGTGACTTTTCCTATCTCTAGAAATACTCATGCTAAATAATTTTGCTGCTCCCAAATCCTTCATGGCAAACTTCTGAACTAACTTTACCTTTAGCTCAGCAATCTCCTACATGTGTGACCTTGCAACAAGCATATACACTACATACAGTAATAGGATAATGTAGCTAATATTATCCAACTTGGTAAAGTAAATACAATGGTCACATTGACATTGACTAAAGTCATGCTTTTTCATACACCTGTCAAACCTTAAACACCATTGTCCTACAGCCTACTCAAGACCATATAACCTGGCCTTCTATTTCACATGTCCATTCTCTCCTTTCTTTAACCTAGGAATCCATTCATCTTTTAGTGCTTTCAACCTGGATGGCAACTCTACCAAATCTCCCATTTGGTTCTTTCCCAAGGAATTAATTTCCTCATTCATGTCATGCTCCCACTGTTTCTTGGATTCTTCTTGCATTGCCTCTTCAAAACTTCCTAGTTCTTGACCATCAGTGAGAAACAAGTAGTGTAAACAAGGGGAATAATGAATTTGAGGCTTACTTACCCTTTTAGTCCTCCTCATGGGCATTTGAGACTCCTTAACAACTTGTCTGCCCAAAATCCATTTTAATAGTGACCGATGTCGATCACCTCTAGCTGACCTCAGTCTACACCCGACTGATGTTGATTCCACCTGATCACCAATGTCAGTTCCCTAACCAACATTAGTGTCCACCTGCCCAACACCACCAACTCTAATCTGCACATGACTGACGTTAGTACCTACCTATTCAATGTCAATTCTCACCTGACTGATGTCGGTAACTATGTTTTCTTGTGAGTGATGATTTTTACCTGTGAGCTCACTTTGGATCATAACCTTGTCCAAACTGCCTTGCTTAGAATTATTCAGCCCCTTGAGCTGATCTCTATCCATCATCTTCTCCTTGAAAACCAAGGCTTTCCTATTCTTGTCAAAAACATCAGATTTCTTTTTTATGCAATAAACTTGATCCTTTCTTGTAGAATGAGTTTCAAGAAACCTCACTTTCTTCTATTGCTTACAAAAATCTCAATCTATGCTTTCTGAATCTAAAGTCTTACCTTTTGACTCAAGAACATGATCCCCTTCTTACTCATGTGACCAAGCTTATAGAGCCACATCTTCACATCTACATCTGAAGTAGATAAACCAAAAGGGGATTTAGTAATACAAGTAGATGGATAAAGGGTACCTACATTCTTACCTCTTGCTAAAACAAGTGCACCCTTGGAAACTTTCCAAGATTCCATTATGAGAGTTACTGTGCATCCCTCATCACCCAACTTTCCTATAGAAATAAAATTTTGCTTCAAGACTAGGACATGCATGACCTCCTTCAACACCCATGTGTTGCCCATCTACAATTTCAACTACACTTTACCTTTTACAACCATTTGACAAGGCTTACCATCCCCTAAATAAGTCTTTCCAAAGTCTCCATGGACATAATCATGGAAAAATTCTCTATTTGGGGTTGCATGGAAAGAGGCACTAGAATCTAAAACCCAAGATTCCAATTTATCCAAGGAACATACAAGAGCATCCTGTGCAACAATACCTGCAACATCTGCTTCTTTATTTCTTTCATGTTGATCTTCTTTCAACCAACAATCTTTCTTTACATGCCCTTTCTTTCCACAATTCCAGCGGATTATACTACCATACCTAGATCTAGATCTCCTACCTATCTTTGACCTTGATTTCCCTTACTCAATCTTATTTCTTTGCTTTCCCCTACTTTTAACACTTAAAGCATTACCTGATGATTCCCCTATGCTTTTCCTACAAATTTCTTCATTGAAGATTACACTAACAACATCATCAACTTTCAAGATATTTAAAGCAGACGCAGTATTGCTAACTGCCATTACCAAACTATCCCAACTTTTAGGTAATGAGCATAAGATTAAGAGAGCCTTAATTTCATCATCAAAAGCTATATTGACTAAAATTAACTGATTTACTAATCCATGGAAATCACTAAGATGACTATGTACCGATCCACCTTCCAGCATTTGCAAATTAAATAATTGCTTCATAAGAAATACCTTATTTAAAGTTGAGGGTTTTTCATATAAATTTGCCAAAGATTCCATTAACTCTACCATTGTCTTAGCCTGTGATAACTTGGAAATCACAGATGATGACAGGCTCAACCTTATAGATCCCAAAGCCTTCCAATCAAGAACATTCCATTCTTCATCTTTCATATCTGTGGGCTTGCATGTAACTCCACCCAATGGTAAGTATAGATCTTTCTGATACAGATAATCTTCTATCTACATCCTCCATAATTGATAATTCTTGCCATTGAATTTCTCCATTTTTAGCTTACTTTCTTCTACCATAGCTATACTCCCACTCAATCAGAAACCCCTGAGAGTGACCTATAATCAACAAACACTAACTTGCTCTGAACCAGGCTCTGATGCCACTTGTCACGATCTAGAGAAAACACAGCTCTGATACCAATTGTCAAGATTAAGAGCATAATTGATTACCTTTGTATAAGCAACTAAACATAGAATTTAACCAAAAGTAATATGTAACTAGAATTCAGTATCAACAAAGAATATGAGAGACAATACAATCTTGTATTAATAATCTTTTAGAAGGAAATACAATGAAGAAATCACACTCTTCCCACACCTCTTGGGCATACCAGTAATTCTCTCTCAAGAGTTATCTCTCTCACACAATCAATCACAAACAAAAATTAACTCAACACTGAGTTGTTGTTCCCTCCACCAATCAGTAACAATACTGCCAGTCCACCAAGTACTCAAAGTACTCTAAGTAGATCTCCCTGATCTTGCTCCTTGTTGTGTTGTAGATCTCCTTTGACCTTGCTACCCCATAGATCTCCTTTGACCTTGCACACACACACACCTACAGATCAACTGACCCTACTTACCATGTAGATCTTCCCTGATCTTACACAACCTGCAGATCAATTGATCTTACAATTGGAAGGATCTCTTCCTTGTCCTTGATTATAATATAGCCCCATGGATCTCTTAAATAGATCCCATACAAACAATAATTAGACTTCCCAATTACAATAATTATAAATGTAGACTCAAGACTAAAATTATTCTTTTACATGTAAACTAACTGTCTGTCTAAAATTAGACTAGTTCTAGAAGCGCATGCAAACCCACACACACACATAGGTTACCGACATCGGTTCCTATCTGATCGATGCCAGCTGACCCCTAACCGATGTCGATTAATGCGTACACTAAAGATGACCGACGTTAGTTGATTAGACTGACATCGGTTATTGCAACACTCAGCAACCTCCTCCATTTGCATCAGTGAAGCTTTTAGCTCCACAACTTAACAACTTTGTGTTCCTTAAGTACCTTGTGCAACTATCTTTCACCCCACACTAAAATTGAGTCATGGTCCTCCACAAAAGTATAAGTACAAAACTTAAAAAATAATTACATTAAATAAAGGTTGCATACAACAAAGGCAATTTTTTTATTTCAAATAGGAAATCCTAAACTAAAGGCATAAGCCTTATTATTTATAATATTTTAACTACTCATTAATGAAATATGGTCAAAGGTTACTTCCATTATAATTCCTAGAGAGGAACTGACCATCCAACCTTTGTAATCAATAAACATCGATAGTTCAAATGTTATGAATCATGAAAGGACCATTCCAATGAATTTGAAGTTTTCTATAATGGCATGTGAACTTGGTTTCTTATAGCAAGACCTTCATTCTTGTATAAAAGTTTTTATGTTTGATGTGTCAATTATATCATTTTTTTGTTTGTGCTTATCCACATCCTAACTCTAATGAGTAAGCAATCAGGCTTCATCTAGCTATAAAAAAGTATCCAAGAATGCCTTCAAGGATGACTCTTCATCTAACTTTCCAATGCACACAATACAAAGAGATGGTGCCAAAAATTTAAATGTGAGGATTTCCTCTTTGCCATACTCTAAATTGAATGCCATGTTTTTGTTTAGGCATTTATAGGTTATTCGGCCTCATCAATTCTATTGGCTTGGGGATGATACAATGTTGTTTTATGATGAGTAATCATGAACTCATCAAAGAGGATGTGAATATTTTCATTTAGAAAATGGGTTTTGTGATCACTAGTAAAATTTAATGGGCATCCAAACTGAGTTATGATATACTCCTAAATGAAGTGCACAGTAGTGTTAGTAGTGAAATCTCTCATTGGCATAGCTTCAGCCTAATACATAAGCTAATTAGTGGTGGTGATGATATACCAAAACCTTGTTTATCATCTAGTTGGAGTAGTGGGACCAATAAAATCAATGGCCCACTTTTAAAATGGTTCTTGAGATAATATTGGATGTAAAGGCATGGCATCCTAGTGATTGGGTTTTTCTACATACTAATAGATGTCACACTACCTAACATATGTCTTAGCATATTGAAAAATAGTAGGCCAACATAATCCAACCAACAGAACTTTTCACATGGTAGCCTCTCTAGCATAGTGTCCTCCTATAATACCTTCATGAACTTCTTGAAGTACCTCAAGCTGCTCATGTTTCATAACACAACACTAAAGAACTTCATTATGGCCAAGCTTGTAAATATCCCTTTTTATGAGTTGAAAGGGTACGGTGCAGACCATGAGTTATTTCTTGGTTTACAAAGTGAGACAGTCAAGTGTTGAGCTAATGGTTAAAAAGGTTATAATATCTTCCAGCTGACCCCTAACCGATGTCGATTAATGCGTACACTAAAGATGACCGACGTTAGTTGATTAGACTGACATCGGTTATTGCAACACTCAGCAACCTCCTCCATTTGCATCAGTGAAGCTTTTAGCTCCACAACTTAACAACTTTGTGTTCCTTAAGTACCTTGTGCAACTATCTTTCACCCCACACTAAAATTGAGTCATGGTCCTCCACAAAAGTATAAGTACAAAACTTAAAAAATAATTACATTAAATAAAGGTTGCATACAACAAAGGCAATTTTTTTATTTAAAATAGGAAATCCTAAACTAAAGGCATAAGCCTTATTATTTATAATATTTTAACTACTCATTAATGAAATATGGTCAAAGGTTACTTCCATTATAATTCCTAGAGAGGAACTGACCATCCAACCTTTGTAATCAATAAACATCGATAGTTCAAATGTTATGAATCATGAAAGGACCATTCCAATGAATTTGAAGTTTTCTATAATGGCATGTGAACTTGGTTTCTTATAGCAAGACCTTCATTCTTGTATAAAAGTTTTTATGTTTGATGTGTCAATTATATCATTTTTTTGTTTGTGCTTATCCACATCCTAACTCTAATGAGTAAGCAATCAGGCTTCATCTAGCTATAAAAAAGTATCCAAGAATGCCTTCAAGGATGACTCTTCATCTAACTTTCCAATGCACACAATACAAAGAGATGGTGCCAAAAATTTAAATTTGAGGATTTCCTCTTTGCCATACTCTAAATTGAATGCCATGTTTTTGTTTAGGCATTTATAGGTTATTCGGTAAGCCCATAGTACCACAAAAACTCTATCATCCCAATCATTTCAGCCAATATTAAAAAAAATTGTTTGTTTGGTACCTCTTATTTTATTTAAGGCCTCATCAATTCTATTGGCTTGGGGATGATACAATGTTGTTTTATGATGAGTAATCATGAACTCATCAAAGAGGATGTGAATATTTTCATTTAGAAAATGGGTTTTGTGATCACTAGTAAAATTTAATGGGCATCCAAACTGAGTTATGATATACTCCTAAATGAAGTGCACAGTAGTGTTAGTAGTGAAATCTCTCATTGGCATAGCTTCAGCCTAATACATAAGCTAATTAGTGGTGGTGATGATATACCAAAACCTTGTTTATCATCTAGTTGGAGTAGTGGGACCAATAAAATCAATGGCCCACTTTTAAAATGGTTCTTGAGATAATATTGGATGTAAAGGCATGGCATCCTAGTGATTGGGTTTTTCTACATACTAATAGATGTCACACTACCTAACATATGTCTTAGCATATTGAAAAATAGTAGGCCAACATAATCCAACCAACAGAACTTTTCACATGGTAGCCTCTCTAGCATAGTGTCCTCCTATAATACCTTCATGAACTTCTTGAAGTACCTCAAGCTGCTCATGTTTCATAACACAACACTAAAGAACTTCATTATGGCCAAGCTTGTAAATATCCCTTTTTATGAGTTGAAAGGGTACGGTGCAGACCATGAGTTATTTCTTGGTTTACAAAGTGAGACAGTCAAGTGTTGAGCTAATGGTTAAAAAGGTTATAATATCTTCCAACTCCTCAGGTACATGAGTAACACAAAAGAGTTAAACATCAGGCAAGTCATCTTCAATAGCATGTGGTGGTTCTCTAGACTTAATTCAAGATAGATGGTTAGGGCCACAATTAGCTTTTCTAGGTTTGACCATGATAAATAATTGAAACTCTTGAAACAACACTATCTAGTGGTAGATTCATCCATGTTACATAGGTTTGTTTATTAGGTACTTTAAGGCCTCATGATCTATATATAATATAAAGGGAGTTGCCAATAAGTAATATTAAAAAAAGATTAGAGCATAGACTATTGATAATGCTTCGTGCTCCATGGTGGTGTAATTCATCTCAACTAGAGTGAGTTTCCTACTAGTAAATTAGATTGGATGATCAAGGTGACCTTCCCCTAGTTGTGCAAGGTTTATGCCAATTGCCATTCCAGATGCATCAACACGGATGTGAAATGGTCTTATCCAATTAGGGAATTAGAGGATTGGAGTGGTCACCATCTTCTCTTTTAAGGTCTCAAAGACTTCTTGACAGGATCAAGTCCATATGAAGTGCTCATTATGCTTTAAGAATTCTTTTAGAGATGTAGAAATCTTTGCATATCCACAGATGAATTTTCAATAGTAACTTATATGTCCTAGAAATATGTGGACATCACATTGAGACTTGGACACTGGGAGTCAAATAATAATGGATACCTTTACTGAGTCTACCAAAAGTCCATCTTTATAAATAATATGTCCAAGAAGAACACTGAAATGTATAATAAATAAACATTTCTTTCATTTTAATGATATATGCAAGATGTAGTAGTACTCAAGCATGAGTCATAAATTAGAGCAATGGTCCTTGACCAAGCCATATACCATTCAATCATCCAAGTAGACTTGAATAAACTTATGGATGAGATCCTTAAAAGCTTCAACCACTATCTATGAGAACATAGTTGGTGTATTATTTAACCTAAAGGGCATGATAGTATACATGAAAGATCCCCATTCAGTGGAAAACATAGTCTTAGGTTGATCCTCCTCAACAATCTGGACCTAATGGTATCCCAAAAATCCATTTGTGAAAGTATATATCTCACACCCAACTACACCTTCAATTCTTTACTCTATGAATGGTGTTGGAAAGGGATCTATGACAAAATATGCATTAAGTACCTGGTAATCAATGCAAATTCTAATGCATCCATCTTTTTTTATACTAATCATGATGAGATTGACCCACTCAAATTCATCAATGGGGGTGATTACTCTAGCATGTATCATACGATCAATTTCTTATTTGATGTGCGTTCATAGATTAGGATTCATCTTATATGGCCTTTCCCTAATTGGTCGAGCAACATCAACTAATTTGATATGCATCTTTCCTAGGTATGGATGAACTAGTTTAATCTCATTATATCTTTTTGGAAAGGCAACTTGATAATCCTTTAATAATTTGAATATTTTTGATTAGTGCCATTCTAATAATTTCCTAGAGTAGCCATTTTTGGTTTTTGCTCTATTCTGATGTTGCACTAGATAGTTTGAATTGGCCTAAAGTAGGGGTGGTCTATATCAGCACTAATTTCATGAAAAACTTATGTACCATAGTCTATAGGAATATCCAAATGATTTGATAAAGGGTTAATTTCATGAAAAACTTATTAACTTATGTTTTCCTAGATGTATCTCTTCATGTTGATCCTGATCAAGGACTAGTTTTAGCATGGAAACAAGTTATGCTAATGGTTCATTGAATATAATTAGACCTTCTTCAGGGAAATGATGGATATTTCTTATGTGATCTTTAATGGGACTTAGGTCAGCTATAAAATTTTCATAAAATCCTAGAGAGTGAGGCATAAATCCATATTTAAAGAGGAATAAGATAGTGTCGAGTTCATGTTCTCCTTCAAGAGATGCCAAAATCAGGTACCCATGTGTTGTTCTTCATGAACATACCATGATCATGCCCAAGTGCATAAGCTATAAAATGCATGTACCCATAAGTATTTTGGTAAGTAAGACTCTTCATCTCTCCACATTGATTCATAGGCCTCTATATGGGGTTCTCTTGTACTCTATTATAACAGATTTTCCCCTAACTTTTTTATCATAATGGAATTTGTGATGCATGGAAGATCATACTTGATCCCACTAAATAAGTCTCTCATGATGGGTTCACCACCATATTGTAGTTTTACCATCAAATAGGTGAACCAAGGATCAAATACAATCATTTTCAGTGTGATTAAATTATTGGAGAGATCTAATAATTTAATGAGATTAATTTACAATCATTCTTCAAGGTGCTAGACAAAGTCATGGACTTCCATTTGGCCATGAAAGTGAGGAGATGAATCGAGTCTTTCTAAAGGTGAATCTATCATTAATCCCATGATGACTTATTTATATGAATGAACCTATGGATTTTATGACACTATCATAGAACATTCTCATATCTTCTAATGGCACTACACACTCTTCTAGTGAGGTTATAACCGCCATGCACCTAATAATTCCAAGCATTAGTTGTAGTGTCAGAAAGGGACTGAGTGACCAACCATCAAAGGATGCCATCAAGAGTAGGATCATGTTACTCATCATATTTGGTAGTGACATTATATATGTGGTTTATATCTTCTTCCACATTAACAGGTTTGATGTATGGGGGCTCATGTGTTTGATCAATAGGAATAACAACAAACTTGTCAGCATTCTCAAAACTAATGTAGTGATTTTTAAAACTTAAATTTGTGTTATTTTCATAACACTAGGGTTATCCTAATATATCTATAAATTCATCTACTTTATCTAATTAGATAACCTCAAAATCTAACTTGAAAAGTGCTCTAAGTATATCAACCATTGCATTCTTGAGGACACTAATGGGTAGAGCATGATTTTTATTAGCCATAAATAGCATATGTTATGAAGGTTTTAGTGTTGAACTAGTCATTTATTACCATGAATCCTTGATTAGGATGTTAAATTTAGTAATAGTGTCAACTAGGATGTCTTGAATTATCTAACCATTGATGGCAACATTCACTAGTATCTCTTTATCTTCTGGAGGAGTACCAGGAATAGGGGTATCTTGCCACTGAGCATGATTCAGTCAATGATCCTTAGTCTACTAATTCACTTTATTTTGATCATTAATTAGCACTTGTACCTAATTCTTAATATAAATTCTTAGTTTTGGAATAATGTCTTCATTTAGTATACATTTGTAAAGCTCTTAGAAATCATCTTGTATCACTTTTTGAGATTCTGCTACCTTCTACATATCAACACATTGTGTTGCCTCTTTGTCCTTGAGAAATTTAATTTTTCCTTAGAGTTATCATACCAACATCATAGTGTCCTAAAGAAAATCCTCCTATTTTTAGGCATCAGGATGTTTCCTTGCTTGAGGCTCTTCATGTTATACCTTCTCAATTGGATTAGAGGTAGATTGAGATTATCTTCTGGTACACATAGTGATATTCACTTTTTAAACTATTGGGTTCCCTATGCACACCATTCCACTATGGTTTCTTAAATAAATCATACCTATGCCCTTTCATTTCTCTCCTTAGTGATTATTGTGTACAAATCATGACATTCTTCTAACAGATGGTCCTTTTTACAAAAAGCACATGTAAGGTAAACTAGATAATCCTTTTGATATTAGTCTAGGAATCCACACTTGTAACATGTTATTGGTGGGAAATTACCACCTCCTTATCCACATCTTTTACCTTGACCACAATAGCCACCATTATCCTAAATGTTGGCCACAGAGGTTTGCCACATGTCACATGCATGTGTTTTATAGATATCACTAATTAGTTGGTAATTATTAGTATCATTGGTGTAGGAATCACATAGTTTATAATATTCTGACACCTTCAGGTGTGTATTTTGTTATAAGAGAGGATAAGAATGTACATCATAATCTTCATGGCATATTTCACATGACTACTTCAGTACATTACAGATGTTCTTATATGGATAGTTGCTTTGGTTATGTCCCTCAAACTTATAATCAATGCACCAAAGACCACTATGAGTATCATGTGAATTATTTGTAGTTAGTTTTTTAAGTTGTGATGCCATTAAAGTGATCTGGTCTTCTATAAAATAATTGATCCTAATATCAATACTACTAATCACTTCATCAAAGAGGGCAACTTCCAAAGCTTCATATGAGCTAGTAAAGGTCTTCTAAGATAGTGCTCATCAAAAGTGAAGTAACAACCCTCCCATAAAACACTATACATGTTGAGTATCATTGATTTCAAATGATAGTTTTGATAACAATGCTTTAAATCTTGCATCATATTCATGTACACTTTTAATAAGTTCTTGCTTCATATCCTTTAGTGCATCAATACTTTGTTTCTCAAATTTAGGAATGTCAAATTCTTGAAGAAATGTCATTTTAAGTTGATCATAATCAACCACCATGTTTTGAGGTTCAAACTTTCTATACCATTTGTGTGCTTGCTCCAAAGTATATTCATGAATTGTGTGGATTTTCACTCAGAGGAGGTAATGTCTTACACCCTCCAAGTAAGTTAACTTTTATGGACATGTTATATAGAATTCTCTATGCCTCAATACTCAAGTAAGTGAAGCATCATTTCATAATATGTCATTGGTATTTGAGGTTCTTAAATTGGTGGTTGTTGAGAACCTTAAGATCATATCCCTTAAGGGGGAAGCCCACCATTCCCTTATATGCCACCTCCTAGTCTACCTCCATCACCTTTAATATCAATACCTATGTTGTGGGGCATGGTAACTATTTTATTAATAAAATTTGAGTTTGTATTTTATCCACTCTGAATGTTAGGTCCTCTATACATCCCAAATTGAGCCATGTAATTCCCTTAAAGAGGTGAGTAAAGTGACAAGTCCATATGAATTATAAATGGATTAGCTACAATATCCCTTATAGGTTTAGTTTTTCATTCCACACTATTCATATCCAAATTATATATTCATATTTCATCTGATTCAAAAAGATGAGTGTCCACTATGGTCAGGGAGCTTGGTTGTTTTAAACTTGGTTCTTTAATTTTTGATGTTTGGCTAGTTTCTCCTTCATATGATAGAAACAACAAGGGGCATGGTTTAAAATTAATGGGGTCCTCTTTGTGTGTTTTTACTTCCTTGTAGATCCTAATAGCACTTCTTGAATTATCTTGGTCCCTTCCCATGCCATTTACTCCTATGATCCACTACCAAGCTTCATCATATTTCCACTTATATAATGCCCACTAATAGTTACCATTTCGAACCTAAAATATTTACCAACTCTTATATTCTCCCCTTCCAAATATTCAAATCATGCAAAGAGGGATTTATCTCTCCATTATCATAGTCTCAAGTCCATATTCAATAAACAACTTCTTGATTTCTAAAGATAAATGTCTAATATAATGACCACACGGTTCCCTAAGGAACTAGAACTTAGCTTCTTCAGGACAAGAATAGGTAGTTAAAACATACTCCAAAATGTAATTATTCAATACTCCTATCCACCAAATTTTGATAAATCATGTCCAAAATGTTCCAAGCCATGTTAAATCTCTTTATTTTTCTAACATCCAAGAGTATCTTCTCCTAAGGTTTTGTGATCATCCTTGAACATACATAGATAGCCAAGTGTGTAAATGAACCAAAATTATAGCAAAGAAAGTTTCATATAATGCATTGTAGAGATTTTATTTTACCCATTATCATGTTAAAACTCTTAGTTAAAGTTAGGAAACCACAAAATTATCTTTAACTCTAGTAATCCATTGCTTAATACTCTTAAGGGTGATATGCTCAAACATCTTTCATGACTATGTAGTAAGTGCCACAGGTCCTAAAAATAGAACCAAAATGTTGGGTTTTTATTCTTAATAGTGTTATAGGAATTGAATTTCAGCCCTAATTAGCTAGCACACTATCCCTTACATTCAATATTATGGTTTTGTGTGCTTACCCAAAGCACACAGATAGAGACTGGTCCTCGCAAGTTATGTTGCATAGTAACATTAACTAGTTATATTCTTTGGGTTAAACATATATTTAATTATATATTACATAGAACAAAATATAAACTACTTTTATCTTTGGAATACTAAGCTTGACCACCATAACTAAATAGATTAATGACACTGTATTTCAGATTTTTTACTTAGAAGAATTAAAAGTTAACATATATTTCATATTAAGAACCCATAAGTGCTCAACTTTAACCTACCAAATATAAACAACTACTAAATTAACTAGAAAATGAACATCTAAATGATTATAATATCTACAATTCTTATATTAAGATTTAGAAAAAGTTATCCAAAATCCATCACATGATGCTTTACAATAGGGGTGTTTATACTTGTTTATCCCTGACCAAGTATTTACATAATTAATGATAAGAGTAATTGACCAATGAACTCTCTATAAATTGAGAGACATGGTGGCCTATTGACTAGCTTCTCCTAAGTAATCAAACCTTTGTTCTCCTTATATACTTGTTCTATGCTAGATCATTACTACCATGTTTCTACCTCCTTGTGGGCTAGTGCAAAACTCCTGACAGATAAGATCTAGGTGACCCTTAAGAATTACTCTTTAACCACTCCCACTTCTCATGCATTCCCCAAGTCTTCCACTATTATTTTTATTCTTATGATCTCAAGTTATTCATGGTTTATTCTCCTCTTAAATGGGTCATCTCATGCTAGTACATTTGTGTCCTTGCCTTTTTGTGCCCTATGGGTTCTGCACCATGGTGCTTAAACACCATTCAAGTTTTGTGCCATAGACTTTCTACAATGTGTTCCTTCTGTGTCATGTTGATTCCATGCCAAAATATCAAAAACACCTAGCCAAAATTTGGGGTCCAATAAGATCCATGGTAGCTTACCCCTATATAGGCTAATGTGACACTCTTAAAATTAGCACATGAGGTCAAAAGTCAGAATACCTTCATAGAGTCTAATGCTTGATAGGCCTAAAAGAAACATGAAAATATGGTGGTTATGTATAAGAATGAGGTCATATCTAGGACAAAGCTAGAGGAAGAATTGGTTGAGATTAAGTTCTAATTGGAGGTAAGAACATCTACCAAAGTAAAAACATTAAACATTTGTGAAATAATTTTTATCTAAGAACCAACACTCACAAATGGAGTACCCTTATCTGGTGAGGTAGTAGATAGGCTAGATACCTTGGTGGATCTCTTGTTGAAATGATGAAAATAATATCCTAACCTCTGGATGAATAACCTTGGGCAATAGAAAAGTTTATAAAAGTTGTGAAGGTGTGAAAAAGT
Source organism: Torreya grandis (assembly GCA_037957365.1). NCBI lineage: Eukaryota > Viridiplantae > Streptophyta > Pinopsida > Cupressales > Taxaceae > Torreya > Torreya grandis. The sequence continues at coordinate 4,599,893 of JARHVA010000323.1, forward strand.
TTCTTACATCAATTTAGTGATACCATTCCCATTTTAGATAGATTTTTGGAAAAGTTGGTGCAGCCCAACAAGATTTTGGAAGCTCAGTTTCAAGTGAAATATCTTTAGCAACATCAATTGGCTAATAATGCCCTACTAATAAAATACCACACATAGTGAACCAAAGAATTTAAAGATGTGAAGGCAATAGAGGAAATAATAAGTTCTCACAAACAAGAAATAAACTCAAACTTTGTGTCACTTTGATGATAGGTTATCATCGAGGTTACTACACTTGAAGGCATTCATAAGGATGCTTACATATCCCTTAAATGTTTTGTAAATGAATTAGGTGAGTGTCTTGACCAATCCAAGGAGACCAAGAAGCTCAAAGTAGTAATCTAAGAAATATCATCCAAGCTATAGAAAACCTTAACCCATTGGTAAGGTGTCAATAACTAGATCAAGTATAACAAACTAGAGTTTTTGGCATAGCCTGAGACTAATGCTTAGTCTGGATGGAATAATGACCTAGTGTGGGGTGATGTTGGGGCCCAAATTTTAACTAAGTATTCTTTGTAATAAATGATGTAGAGAAGCACAACACAAAATACCATAGTGTATAATACCATGGCATGGGATTCCATGGCATGAAAGGACAAAGTTAGAATAAATGTGCATGATAAATAGATAACTCAAGAATAAAGGACTCAAAACTTAGAAGAAGACTTGGGGAGCATGTGGGAATTGGGAAATAGTTAGGGAATGATTTGAAGGGATAAAAAATAATAAGTTAAGCATGAATCTAGAACTGACCCATGGTAAGATAAGTGCTTGGTGATGACGAACCAATGCCAAAGAAATGATATAGGGGCATAAAGGCCCAATCCTTAGGAAATATATGTGATTGGCCACCATGACTCAAGTGTATTAATGATCATTAACAAGACACCATAAGTGTGATTATGTTTGTAACTACTTAGTTGGTGAAAACAAAGTATAAATACCCCATATAAAACTTGTAAAGGTTATTTTTGAGGTTAGTATTATTAATTTTATTGTTTTTACTCAGATAGTTTTGACAAAGTTATACAATTGAGTTACATTATACACTATAACTATGTAATCTTGGAATATCACTTATCAATATGATGAATGGAACTTGTGTTTCCCTAATATTTTTATTTTTCTAACTATGGAGATAATGTTAGTAGTTATCTTATATTTTATTGCTTAGTTAATCGAGTTAAGGTTCATAATTAAATTTTATGCCTTCTTTTTTCTTTTTGATTATTGAGTAATAAACATGTTACAATAGAATATAGAATGAGGATAGTAATGTGTATGCATTTGATCAACCCCACCTATTAGTATACACTTATGCAATAAAACCAATGGGAACCATTCCCTCATTTCATGCATCAAGTGAGTGCGCAAGAACTTATTCTTACATGAAATGTTAGTGTACCAATATATTGAGCTCTTGGTCACTTCGTTGTGAACCTAAGGTATGTTATACTTGAGTAAGGTAAATAAACCCAATAGACTTTATATACCAATTAATTGTGGAAGGAACTATGAAAATATGTTGAATCCAATAACACCCTAATAATATAACAAAGATCCCTACACTAAGTACTACTGTAAACTTGGCAGCCACATGTGTTGAACTAACCTATAATGATAATGTAATCTCACTAATGGATATAAATATGGAAATGTAATCCTTTTAATAATATTGTAATGGTAAATAAATCCTCATTTGTGTATCCAATATGATGGAGAAGTTTTATTGTACACATACTCACACTTGAACCATTGTCAACCATGACACTTTGAATAGGCTGGTGATCAATGTGATATTAAATGAATAAAAAGTGAATATCTAAGTCATATTTGATTATTTCATTCTCTTAAAATGTGATGAGTGACTTAGATGGTACTGAATTATGGTACTACCAATGATGTCATTCAATGGATGTTGCCCTTCTCTAAGATAATGATAAGAAACTGGTGGAGGGTGTGCATTATATGTGTAATATACTCTTGATGTGTCTGTTATATATTGATCCATATGCTATAAAAAAGGATCATTAAATATTTTCATTACTTTACTTTCAATTACTTGGCCTTTGAACTATATGTAGATGTGCCCACATCAATTCTATTTGCATACATAAAATCATAAATCTTGTCCCTTAAGTCGATGCACCTATTATTAGTGTTGCCTGGTGTTCTATAAATGTCACAAAAGGCATTATAGTTAAATCCATTTTGAATAGGCTTACTCACATTAATATCTCTAATGGGAGGGAGAGATATTATATTTCATTCTAATAGCATAATGAGTATAGGTTATATTGAGCTTCTAATAAATTCATAAACTATCTCCTGGGAGGAGTTGATAATACAATGTGTGTTGTCAATTTTACATTTACTATAGCCTTTTTATCATTATTATTATTTTTCCTTACCTTTTATGGTGGCTTACTTGGATGTTTTGTACTAGAATCTAGATTTTTTGCATACTTAAGCTTATTCATTGCTAATAATTTCACTTCCCTTTCTTTAATTGTATGGCATAAATATGTGAATTATGTGAATTTCTTGAAAATTATAGATTCATGTATTATTATAATCAAGTTCTATTTGAAAATATCTTAAATTTCTCTATCTTCCATAGGATTTGTCATTTTATATAACATCATCTTATATCTTAAGACATATTTTATGATAGGCTCATTATATTTTCATTTGAGTTGGGAAATTTGAGCATATGAAATCTTCTCACTAATATTGATTGAGAAATGTGATAGAAACATATATAACAAGGGATTTAACACATGTAATGATTGATGTGGTAAATTTTATAACCATTTTAAATCATATATCTTTAAACTTCTCAAAAATAACTTGGTTAATAACCAATGTTTGGATGCATAATCTAAACATGTTGTGTAGAATGCTCTCAAACATTGTTTTAGGTCACCCTTTCCATCATATAGTGTAATCTTGGGTGCCACAAAATCTATTGGTAGAGAATATGATATTGTTTTATGCTAATGGAGTTTGCAATAAATTTGGGGAATCAAGTGCCTAATTAGAATTCAAATCTCCTTGCTCCAAATGTAACACATTTGTTTACAAAGATTGAATCTTGTTCATAATATATTTTACATTGAGAGAAGAAGAATGTGTGTTAACCAAAGGTGGTGTTCCCATTTACTGAGTAGGAATTGGAATATTAATATGTTGATATCCTTAAGTTACCCCCATAGTAAACATTGGTACAAAATTTGGATCCAATGGTTCCAAGAAAGGTAAAGATCCCATAGGATTAGAAGTCTCAAAGGATTTGGCCTTCATATGGATTCTTAATTTCCTCTATAACAATATTTATGAATACATATTATATATCTTGATTCTTTGAAACAAATCCTTGTAACTGTCTTTTATCTATGTCATCCAAATCTATTAATTGGTTCTACCATTATGGTATTATAAATTAAAATCCAAAAATATTCAACTTGAGGACAACTAAATGTAACAATGCATCATAAATAGGTAGAAACAATTTTCTTAAATTGAATAAAACTTGGAAGATTGCTACTAATAAATAATTTATAAAATCTAAAAACCCTAGGATAGCAATTGGAAACAATAAAAATAATGATATAAACCCTAATAACATATATAGTTAGGGTTTTACAACATTTAATCAATAAATGGGTTCACTAATATATTTTATAAAATTTGGGATTAAGAGAGTTCTATTACTAATTAGATAATCTACTTAGTAAAATTAGAATGCTACAGATATGTAATACATGACATAAACTAATTTTTAATGTACTAAATTTATAAATATACTAAAAGGGAAAGTAATAAAGAAATACAACTTAGCTGGAAATAAAATGTATCGGACTATAAGTAAAACTATGAAATTGATTGTGTAATGGCATTATGAATTATGAATAGTGCTTCACTTAGATCTGGGACATGGTCACTGAAATTAGATAGGGGAAGCCTACAGTTGTGTCCTTAGGTCATGCCAATGTCCTATGAAATTTTTCTCCATGTGACTAATATGATAGGTTTGCTTCACATGTATTTCATGTTTGACTATGAAAGAGCTCTCAATTTGTTGTGGAAGACACTGTGTAGCCTCTTCTTCACTTGTAACCCTATCTTAATAGACTAAGAATGATAAATAGAATAAAATTAAAAAAGGGTTATAAGTTAAAATTATGCTAGACCTCAACAACCCCTATGTTGAGTGCCACATACATATCAATACTTCAAAGAGGGATCAAACTCCGTGTAGTTCTCCCATGCTATAGTGGTGTGTGTGAAATACTGGTAAAAAATGCTAAATGTTGGTATAATTTGGCTTTGATTAAGTGGTTCGATAATAACTTGTGACCTTGAATGCATTTATAGACTTAGCCCAGGTCTATTAGGGTTATGTGGACTCTGAGTTGGGAAAAATAGATGTTTTTCTCTCAATTTGGAGTAAGATATTATGGTGTTTTTTAATCATATAAGCCTCTAATGGATAATGGTTAGAAAATGTGGCTTTATAGTGAATATTTTGGAATTCCTTTGGATGGGACTTGTGAAACATTTGGGACAACCCATTGGTTAATTTTGAATTTGAGCAAAGAGTTATTATTTGGTAGGAAGACATGGCTAGCTAGAGTTATAAAATATTAGGGAATGAAATAGTCCAAATGGAGCAACCTTGTCTGAATAATAGAGATAGTTAAAGTGGAAGTGGGGATAAGTCTAAAAGTGATTTTAAGTTGTTTAGGATGTTGGATAGGGATGTTTAGAATCAAAATTTTCTTAAGAGGTAAGGTTCATCCTCATAAAAAGTGAAGTAAGTGTGGTCAAGGACCATGGAATCGGTCATGAGCTAAGTGTGTATGAGTGGTCACAAGGACATTGGTTTAGAAATAAATTTTAATTAATGTGTCTACATTACCCAAATTTTAAATTAATTTATGTTGAAGGTAATAATCCCCCTTATGCTTAAAAATTGCACCTTGGGACCTCTTTTATTGGATAAATGTCTTCCCAATATCTAAATCAAACTCACATCCTTCTACATAATACTCACACACAAAAGAATCAATAAGAGTTATGGTTCCCATGGTTTGAAGCAAAGGATATCTGTATAACATATTAGCTAGTTTATTAGTCACATTTTTCTTATATTTGATAATCATATGAAATTTTTGAAAAAACACCATCCATCTATAGTATTTAGATTATTAAGTTTTATTTTGTGCTTGAAAATATTGTCAAGGTTAGTGATCTATGTGGATAATGGTTTCCTTACCTATGAGACAATTTTCCATTTCTTGATTGATTGAATGAGATCATACAATTCCCTATCATATGTATAATAATTCATAATTACACCATGAAATAATTTTGAATGGTAACATACGAGTGTCGATGCCTAAATGTGTACCACATGTACCTAGAGTGTTTAAGAAACACTTCTAATTTTATAATTCTAAGAATTTGTTACATGAGTTACAGGTTGTGGTAATTCTATTACCTATTGGTGGAATAGAGGTAGAATAAGTGACTATTTCATAATATTTATATTAAGTGGTAGTTGGGAGCCATCATGGATAAATAGTAGATCTATGTAAAATATGAAGTATGTTAAGCTAAGGATAGTGAATTATGATCAAGAACTAATCTAAGAACTATTCTAAGATGGATATTTACAATGACCATTACACTAAGATGATCCAGGTTAAAAAAGAAGCAAAAGGAAGGGCAAGGTAGAAACAAATATGTTACTAGACTTGTTTCAAACATTATGATAAATTTATAATATCCTTTGGACATGCATTTAGCCAATGTATGAGGTGAAACAAATTAAGCCCACATCACAACATACATCAGGCAAGCTTTAAAGGAAGGCATGAAATGATGCAAATAGGAACCAGGCTTACTTTAAAATTCACTCTTTCTAGCAAAAAGTGTTAGCCCAAATGCAAAATAAGTGAAGAAAATGAAATAATTCTAAGAACTTTCAACTAATCTATCAATGGCACAAATTATAAACTCTACATCTAAGATACAAATCCAAAATATATATGAACCATTCAAATATAAAAGTGAAACTAGACAACTGAGAGAGAGAGACCAGGTAGCAATTCACACAAGAAAATACCAGATAATCTTTGTAGAATTACTTGATTCTATTGATTACTCTTAGTTTACAAAGTAATTTGGTTCTTATAAATCCCCCTTTTAATAATTGATAATGCTCCTTTTATAAGATGCAAGGAAGCATGTTGATCAGTGATATCAAATTACATTTAAATATGTGTATAGGATAGTTTTCCTTTCTATTACATTTTAAGAAAAATGATATTTTCTAATGAACTAACTTATAAACAATGTGCCATTCACAAATTACACATGTTTATATGAAGAATATCCTATTTTGAGATATCATACAGTGATGGATATAATAGATATATTCTTATTTCAACTAACTTAAGACCTATTGGCTAATGATGTGTTTTATAATTGTTATTTTATGGTCTTCATTATTCTTAGATGTTTCCCCCATACATGCATGGTCCCATCTTCTAGTTGCCAAAAAATAAATAGTGGTCCAATAGACAAGAGCTCGACTACTTTACACATATGGTAATTCAGGATCTCTTTTACATTACTAGGTCTATAGCCTCTCTGATTTGGCTTTAACATGCCATTTTCATGGCATACTAAGTCATTCAATTCATCATAGTCCAAAAATGACTATTTCCCTTTAAAATTTGGATCCCAGTTTACTATGTTAAAATTAAGGTCCTTGAAACCATCATTTGATGCCTACAAGAATGTCTTTAACGTTCATATGATTATCAATTTTAAGCATGTGATCTGAGACCTTTACTATGTTAAATTTGACATCCTCATAACTATCATTTGACATCTGTAGGAATGTCTTTAACATTCATATGATCATTAAATTTAAACATATGATTAAGGTTATTTATTATGTTAAGATTTATGTCCTCACAACCATCATATAACATCCACAATAATGTATTTGATGGTCATGTGACCATCAATTTTAACATAGTTATGGGGGTTGTATACCAAGCCTACCACTTGTCATATTTTGGTTTGCTCTACACTCTACATGTGCCATGTGTTGACTACTCGGTACTTTTGTGTTCTTTATACTAGGATCTATAATTATTCCACATGTTGATCCTGTAGGTCATCTAACTATTCAATGTGGTCTTTCTCTATTTGATCGAGATGGTGTGAATCAATGTTGGCCATTAATTTCTAAAAGGTACTCAATTTTTAAAATGGGGTCTAGTGCTTGACTTTGATCACGATCCATTCAATTCAGGTCCTCCACTTAAACATAGGTCATAGATTGGGATCTGAGTATTTGAATGTGATTGTTTGATGCATTTTGTAAAAATATTATGTTAAGATTCAAGACTTAGGATAAAAGGATAAGGTTAAGGTTAAAACAAATAAATAGGACCCCAAAAATTTAAAAGGGACTTAGCATAAAGACTTGGACCATGGTTTATTTGCATTAATAAATATGAATATATTTTGTCCAAGCTAAATCTGCAACATGTAAATGGGACCCCATGAATAATTAAAGGGACCAAGCATAAGAATATTTTCACTTGAGCTTTTTAAAGCTAAGTTAAGCATAAAAAGGACCCTATATAATATGACTTAGCATAAAGTCTTAACTGAAGGTTTCATTACATAAATAAATATGACAAAACTTTAGGATAAGGCCTTAGGTTAAGTAATAAAAGTGACCCTACATTTTCAGTTGGACCATGCTAAGATAAAAGATACCATGTGATATAAAATAGACCAAGCATAGTATTTTTAACCTAAGGTTTGGTTGTGTTAAAAAACATGACCAAGCCTTAGGATAAAAATTAAACTAAGACCATGGTATTATTAATATGTTGTCACTTAAACTTAAATAAAAGGTTCCTACCAATTTTAAATTTGAATTAAAAGGTTCAAGTAAAACATTAGTCTAGGGTTTCAAAAACATGGATTTAATTAATCAATTATAGATCAAGGTTAATAAATGATCAATATAACATGAAGCATAAAAACCCTTAGTATTCTCCATTAAACCTACAACTTGGAACTTAAATATCAATGTTAGCATTTTAGATAAGATTAAAGTAGAACCATGAACAAATAAATCAGCCGAACCATGGTGTGGATGATCTTCAAATCAAAATAATGTGTAATTATGCTAATGATACTCTGACCAAGTAGATTTCTCTATTCCAAGGTACAAATTTGCATAATTTGACACATGGGTCCCCATTTTTTAGAAATGGGGGTATGTTGACCTCAAAAAATGGTGACTTTTGGGAGAAACATAGCAATATGTTAGAATTTAGAGACTCTAGTTTAGACTAATAATTAAGCTACTCATTCTATTTGATCAAGAACCATTATTAAGATTAGTTCATGGTTGAAACAAGTCTTGCATATGAATAATTAAGATCAAACATCAAAACTTAGTCATGTTATGTGTGTGTTTTGTTACCACTTACTGATTGCTAAAGGATTTAGAGAACAACTTCTAGGTTCATGACTTTAATCATTAACACTGATTTTCAACATATTTGAATATCCATTAAGGACCATGTTTTAGCTCAAATAAGGTTTAGGTATTGCTCTGTTACCAGCCAAGCATCCATATCCCTTATAGAGATGCCTTTGGCTCCATTAAAGGCCTTGCTCCACTACCATATAGGCATCCATAGCTTTAATGGAGATTACCAAAATCACCTTTTCTTGGAAAGTTTTGATTTTAAATTAAGCTCTTATTTTTGTATTTTTTTAGATCATTTTTAATTTCCTGCAAAGGTTGGGAACTAGGTTACCTAGGTTTATGGATTTGGTCAAGTGTTTGATTTTCAAAAAATCATCCTTGGCTATAAACTTTATCCCAGGCAATTAATGTTTTTTTATTAAATGCATGATTATGTTTTAATCATTTAAGATTTCATCCTACATGTGAAATTTTTCTTAAAACCAAGCTTAGATCATAAAAATATTTAATATCCCAAGGAATAATTAACTTATCCATCAATCTTTGCTAGTTTCTTTAAACTATAACATCAAACTCACATTTTAACAATCTATGATCAACCAATGTTGAGAAGTCATGCTTGTATTTCTAAACTATGGAGCTATTGAGTAGTTTATATAAAATGTGAGTTGAGAATTATCCATAAGGACTTATTTAAAAGTAGGGAAAAAATAAAGAGAAAAAAAATAAAGATATACAGGTATTATATACAAACAAGGGATGGGAAAGAAAAAAGAAGGAAACAAAGAATAGGAAAGAAACTAATCTAAACCCTACACTAACTACACAATCCACTTACCTCTAAGATAAAATGGAAAGTTATTTAGTCTACTACAAAACCTTGAAACATGAATGTTTTCATTTATTTGCCTCTTCTTATGGATAGGAGCATTTATATGCTTGTGTCTTCTAGGTGATGTAGTTTTTCCTTCTGTCAACATTCTTAGATACATAGGTCAAAGGTACAAATCTAGGACCCAATCATCTTCTTCCAAAATCATTTTATCTTGCATTAGGAGTGTTAATTATCCTTTAGTCATAGATAGATAGTGACTTATATCTCCCTCTTTTAATGATGGTAGTTCAACTAACATTCTTTGGTGAGTGTCTTCATCAAATTCAGCTTGAGGTGGGGATAGACTATCCATCTTCATGCCAAAATTTTCCAAGTTATCTTGAAAGGATACTTCATCCTGATCGATTGAAAGAGTATGAATTTCATATATATCCTTACCATTTGAATCAATTTGATAACATACTTCCACTCTTTTTAAGGTATCATATGAAAATTCTTGATCTGTTTCACTTGTTTAATCTTCATCCTTCATGAAGAATGGCATCTCAGTTACCCAATCGATTCCCAACTAATTTTGATTTGGGATCTCCAAAATGATATTATTGTCCCAAAAAACCTGAATTTCCTTCAAAAAATCATGGCATAAATGTTGCCACTAGTTTTCTTCCTTAGGGATATCCTCAATTTCAGCAATGACCTCATATGAATTACCCTCACAGCTACCTTATAAAGATAATTTATCTTGTATCTAATCTTAATCATGGGGATACTCATTTTGAATGTCTATTACATCTTATAGATCATCCTCTAATTCACTTTCTTCTTCAAATGGAAAATCAAAGCCTAAATGAAGGATTTAGAAGTTCCTATAAAGCTAGATGCCCCTGTGACAAATTCTTGATTAAGCATAGTTTTAGATATATCCCTTTCACTTTGACATGCTTCTAAGACATTAAAATGATCAGTTAGATATATATCAAAAAATATTCATTTCATGTATGTCCTTAGATGACTAATTATAGTTGTTATCATGAAACTTATTGAACCTCTAAAAAATGTAAACTCTATTAGAGCCCTCCTCAAAATTTCCCAATTGCTTTTTCAACTGAAGATAATTAATGCTTAGCTTTTGAACCATCTTAAGTATGGATTCATCCTCATTCTCTATTAATTCTGAGTTATGAACTTGATTATCATTACTAGTGGGTACTAAAGCTCTCTATCCTTGTGGATGAAGTTCATTTATATCATTATTTAATAAACCCAATTTTTGGCTAGGATAGGCATGGATTAAGGGAAATTAGTTTACTGGTGGTGTCTAATTTAAGGTAGACACAATCTGATTGGCATTAAGAATTCCATTCAGTGCTAGGAAATTGAGTTTGATATTTGGAACAGAATATGAAAGCCAACCTTGAGGTTGTATTTGATCATTGATTACTACTACTTCAGTATAATCTAATTTCAATATGTTTATGACTCTAACAGACCTCTTGAGGAACATAAAATTCATGGGATCCAAAGCATCCTTGTAAATCTCTAAGGCTAAAGTCTCTACAGGTCTATAATGGACTATATTTATACTGAACATCATCTAGAACCTGGCATTAAAGGCTCTAATGGGCTCATTTGAGTCCCTTATGATAGTGGTGAATTGTTGATATAGAATGCATGGACTAATGATTTTACCAAATTGATCAATAAAGATCTTGTTAAAATCATCCTAGCTAGCAATATAATCCTCTAGAAGGTTAAGGAACCATTTATATGTAGCATACTTGAAAGTAAATGGGAATAATATACATTTTACATCTTCATGGATAACATTTATGAGTCTTAAGGTAACTTTTAAAGATCTAACATGTTCTTCAGTAGTGACAATGCCATTAGGATAGAAAGAAGGTAAATGCCTTTCTAGATTTCTTGGTAGGTTGTGTACCTGCCCAGGCATGTTGATAGAAATATTATGAAAGAGTCACTTGTTCTACCTTTATTCCACCAATAGGTAACAAGATTATCGTAACCCACAACTCATGCACTAAATTCTTAAAATTCTAAATTTAGAAGTGTTTCTTCAACACTCTAGGCACTTATGGTACACATTTAGGCATCAACAATGAGATTACCTCCTTTTATTAGGATAACCCACATACCATGATTACTATTATTTATTTCCACCTCAAAAATTAGTTATAATTTAGGCAAAGTTAACACTAGATCATGGTTAATCTTATGTTTGAACATATCAAATACATCTTGTTGTTTCTTACCCTAAATTAAATCCTTACTATTTATTATAATGGCATGTAAAGGTGTGGTTATAGAAGAAAAATTATTAATGAACTTCCTAAAAAATTTAATTGCACCAATAAAACTACTTATTTCCATCACATTGGAAGGCTTTGGCCAATTGATGATGGCCTCTATATTTATTGGATCAATCCTTAAATCCCTATTTCTAACTACATTCCCCAAGTAGATAGGTGATTATTGAGAAAAATCACATTTATTCTCATTCAAAACTAACTTTTTCTCCTTCAAAACTTGTTTTAAAAGGTAAATATACTCATCAAAAAATCTATTAAAAATAATAATATCATCTAAATATACAATGACAAAGGAATAAATAAATGGACTCATTACCTCATTCATCAACTGTATGAAAGTAGTTGGTGCACTACATATCCCAAAAAGTATAACCAACCATTCATAAAACCCTTGCCTTGTCTTGACTGTTGTCTTCCAAATGTCCTCTTATTTAATCCTCACTTGGTGATACCCAAATTCCAAATCAATCTTAGTCAAATACTTGGCATGCTAAATATTATCTAAAATATAATTAAGCAATGAAAGAGGGTAATTATTCTCAATGGTTATTCTGATAAGGGATTTATAATTAACACACATTATCCATTAAGCATCTCTCTTTGGTATTAAAATAATGGGAAAACCACATTGATAAGTACTAGGAGGATTACACCTTGATTAATTAAATATTTTAATTGTTGGTTTACCTCATTGGCATCCTTCATGGACTGCCTATAAAACCTAAGATTTAGAAGCAAGTTATCTGGTAGTAACTATATTTCATGCTCTATAGGCCTCACTCATGGTGACCTTAGGGGCTTAGCAAAGAATTCCTTGAACTATTTTACCAACTCTCCCATACACTTATACTCTTTGCTAGTAAACATGCTACAATAATTTTTATGTGTGCCCACTTATTTATCTTGAACATCTCTCAAAATAAGTAAATCAAACTTCCCACTTGCATTAATAAGCCTTTTATCTTGAGAAGTACTTACCAAAGATATTTTATAATCCCATTTATAGGATAAAATGATGTATCTCTTCCCATCCTTTACCAAATGACATTAACTAGCTCTCCTCATGAAGATAACATCATGTATGATACAAATAAGGGTTGTCAAACACTACACCACACACATCAATAGGCACAAAAATTTATTATAACTTCATCAATGAAATGTGAATTAAAACTAGACTTAATTTTACATTGTTTGGTTACCTTGATGTCTATACCTATCTTTACCCAACCCAAAGCATATAGGCTTGGATGATTGTAAGTCTTTATCTTCAATTTTTCTACTAACTCTTTGCTTGTCAATTTTGCTTGTGAAAAAGTATCAAAAAGAGCATCCAATTTTGTTTTCTACATCTAAATTTTAATATGTAAAAGCTTAAAATTTTCACTCTCTTAAATAATACTACTTCATAAACATACCTCTCTATTTATGGAGGCACAACATAAAGTCTTGTCCACATCAAGGCTATAATCAATATGTTCACCTTTGAGAGAGGTCATAACTTTATTTTTCTTATTGTTTTTGAATGAAAGTAATTTTATATGTATCTTCCAAAAATTTCCCTCTCAATTATTATGAACATCACAATTCCCAAAATGCATTTAGCATCCTTCTCAGACACATAAGTAGCATTACTCTTAACTTTTCCTTTACCTTTACTTTTATGCTTAGAAACACCTTGTTGCTTTGGAGTGCTTTGAGAGGTAGATGGACCTTCTTCTCATCTATTTATAAGTGGTGAGATTGAGAACAAGACTTATATATAGGATTGGATGGCCAAGAGGATAAGTATCCTCAAATGGCTATGGATTCCACCAACATGCTTCATCAAGATGTCATATTCTGCTATATCTTTGCCTGTTTGGATAGCTTTCTTCTAAAACTTGCTTGTGTACTCCTGCATGAATTGGTCATTTTTTTTTTACTAAGATATTTTGAATACATGTACCTCCCATCCTCATAAAAAATGCATAATTAGCATCTTAAAATCATCCTGCTTAGTAATAGGAGGAAGATTCATAACAACCAAGGTGAACATAAATCTCAAGCCAAGATACAATATAAATAGTTAATTTTAACCTTTCAAAATAAAATTTTGGATCTCATTAATCCAATGTAAATTCAAATATACCTATTGGTGGGTTAGCTAATGGTATATCCTCTTCACATTCACATCTCTTTCATATGGTTGAATTTATATCTTTAACTTAGCTTTGAATAGAGGTAGAGCTTGGTTGGCATAGGGTTTTTATTCCACCTTCTCATGTTTGAGAGCATCCTCCTTATTTTCTTTTAGTACCTCCCTATAAGCACAAAGCCTTTCCATGATAATCCTTATGATGTATTATATCTAGTCAAGCTTTCTCATATAAAAAGAGATGTTAGCCACTCCTTCAAGATTTTGAAATTACTCTTATATTCAATGGGCATATTCTTCATTATAATGGGCCATACTTATGATTTCCTAATTCCACTTCCTTGTGGAAATGTCTTCTTCAATGGTAAATAAAATACCTTGACCACTAGCACTAGTTTCTCTATTGACATGCATATATTAAAATGTAGACATAAATACACAAAACCACATTAAAGGAATAAAATTGATACTAAACCAAATATGGTACCAATCTAATCCATAAATTGGGTGGATATTCCATGTTAATCTTCACCAACATGGATCATATGCTCCTATCTTAATGAATGATTGATTGATAACCATTATAGAGTAATTTCAATAATAAAACATATACAACCAAATGAACATTAAAAAGAAGCATAAATTGAGACAAAGCATAAGATAAACACAAGATATAACCTAGAGAAACCCAGTGTGGGAAAAACTCTAGTGGGTGAGGGAATTTTACTCCCCTTATGTTATGTAATTCAATAATTATGCAAGTTACTGCTAAACATGGTCTCCATGGATAGATTTTTCACTACTACATTATCTAAATATTTCACACAAGACTATTTTTCACTTGTCAGACACTTCATAATGATATAACATGATTGGAATAACAAACAACATCTCAGAAATAATAAAATAACATGAACAAGGACACAAACTTGTAAACTACAATGTGAATAGATTAAATACTTCCACTAACTTCTATGATGTCCTTTTCCTTTCATAGAGGCTATATTTATGCCCTTGTACCTTGGAACCCACCAAATAATCCAAATGAAACATTACCAAAAAATGGAAACATTTGTAATCATTACCATTACTTTGCATTGGTTGATGGTAAATTTGCCACTGTATGAAGACTAATAATTTTTAAAACTATGGGGGTGGTTTTCACACCCACAACCTACAAACACCAAAATTTATGCAACTACCAATAGAAAATACTGATGATTATGCAACCACCACCTATGGATAATTATAGATTCATCATCCTTGACAAAACCCTCAATTTTAAAGGCTAAAAACTACTAACTTCATCAATATAAGAATGCTCTAACCATCCTAACACTAATTCTACCACTACAACTTATCTGATTAAACTTGAATAAGTACCTTAATTAATGTTTTACATACATGAATTACATAATTGGGTATTGTAGAAATAAACTAGACAACATGTTTATATAATAAGATTCATGTTTGGGATCAAAAATTAAGATAAAATATGGCTAATAATAAGACACATGTCATTGTGAAAGTGGATCCACTTAAATAGATCATGATGAAACCATATTTTTTAAGATGCATAGTTGAGTGGGTAATGTTACTTATGGAGTTTGACTTAAATTTAATATCCAAATAATACATAAAAGGAAAAGTAATTACAAATTTATTAGTAGTAACATTGCTACTTGACACATCACTGATCAATTATAAATTTTTAAATTATTTTCCTATAAATCATGTCAATGATGATTTTTGGAATATTCCTTGAATGGAACTAAATGTGTCTTAGGAGTTGTGGCTATAATAATTTTAGGCACTCCTCAAGGATAAACTATGCCATTAGCATATCGCTTAGGGTTCTCATGCACAAATAACATAGAAAAACATGAGGCATTATTTTTAGGGTTATGCAATGCTCACACATTACAAATAAAATCTCTTCAAGTATAAGGTGGTTCTCAAATTATAGTCAACCAAGTTTTAGACATTTATAAAACCAAAGAAGAAAATTTATTCCCATATAGAGATATGGTGAAAAATTTAATGACATATTTTTATAAGATTGTGATTAAACTCATACCTTATATAAATAATCCTCAGGCCATTTTGACCATATAACATTTATAGTATCCCTTGATTACAATGACAAACATGAATACCTAGGTATTTTTTATCACATGAATTACACACAATTTAAAATGGTACACTAACCTATATCATTTCTTATATAAAATGATTACTCCATACATTTTTCCATGAAATGACAAGCAAAAGTTGAAAATACAAGCAATCGGTATGTTATAATTAGAGAGGCTCTTTTCAAACTATCATTTAATAGATAATTAATTGATGTCTTAGTCATGAGGAGGATAAATTTGTTTTACAATAAGTACATGATAGTGAATTTTGGAGACACTTTAGTGGAAATCCATGTCATTTAAGTGGTTACAAATGTCTTATTATTTTCATATAATGGACCAAGAATGTCAATAACATGTAAAATTTTGTGTGTAATGGCAGTGACACAATAATTTAATCCATGCATATTTATAAGAGTTAAAACCTATTATGTCATCATGACACTTTTACCTTTGGGAATTTCATTTTTTTGGCAAGACAAATGCAGTCATCAAAAGGTCATAATTTCATCATCATAACTACAAAATATTTTACAAAATGTGTTGAGGCAATCCATTTAAAATTCACTATAGGAAAGGACATGTTGATTTTTTATGATTGATATCATTTCATGATTCATGTTTCCTTTGGCCATCATTACGGATAATAAATTATATTTTAAAAATAATATGATTAAGTTTTTTACGTAATATAAAATTCATCATACTTTTTCCACCCCTTATTATCCCCAAATAAATAGGAAAGTAGAGGCAATGAATAAAATAATCATTAAAATCCTAAGAAAAATAGTTGCAAAACATGGTGAGGATTGGCATAATAAGATTATTTGTCTTATTGGACTATCACATGAGTGTTCACATGCACATGGGAGCTAATCCTTATTTCCTTTTTTATGCTAGGGAATTTTTGTTGCTTTTGGGGCTAGAGATAACATCTTTGCATTTTTCTCTTAAAGACACCATAAAAGAAAATGAATATCACAAGAAGTGATTACATAAATAAGAAATGTTAGATGAAATAGGAATCCATGCTCTCAAACACCTATAATTCCATCAAAATTGCCTTAAGAAAACATATAACAAGAAGATTTTAACTCAAGAATTTAAAATTGGTGACTTGATACTATAATAAAAATAAAATAACACTAATGCAAATAAAGAAAGCATAAGCAAATTCAAAATAGATTAGCTGTGACCATTTGCAATTATGAATAATATTAGCACAATGTTTTATCATTTGGACTTATTTTAATGAAAACCTATGAAAAAACCTATGAACATCATCCACTTATGTCATTTTTACATGTAAGTATAATTCAAAAAAAATTAAAATTAAAAATTAAAAATTAAAAAAAATTAAATATTCAAAAAAAATAACAAAACTATGAAATATGCATGGCATTATTTTTTATTATGCATGATTCATTAATGTTAATTGTCATATCCATGGTGAATTACATATTTATTTTCTAGACCTATGATTTTCACGGTATATATGAGTGGGATGCATGATATACATGTTATATATGATACATAAACATACAAATGCATGACACTATTTATACCCATGGGATACCTATCTACATTTGGGGCATACCTACATTATGGACACCTTTTCACACTTATCAAGCTATATATTTCTGCACTAGTCTATTAATCATAGTCTACTATTGGACCTTACTTGTTCACTCTTACACTTTATAGAGTGTTATTTCATGTGGATATTGTGCTTTGGTATACTAAACAATAACATTAAGTGATTATATAGAATAACATCACCTAATCCATGCATGTTTGATGTTGGTGATTATTAGATTGTGTGATCATTTTTGTGTGTTATATTATGTGATTCTATGATTCCATTGATTATGTTTTGTCATATCGTGCATCATTTATGTTAGAGGATCCTCTAGTCTATGTCATGGCCATATCTTGTATGTATGAGGCCAAATTTGAGTCATGTCGTGAGTGATCATGTGCTTCACAATCAATATATCATGTGTGTGTGGGGTAATATATATTATATTTTCTAAGCTTGGTATCATTATTTCTTTCATGCATACTTATATTATGTTTGATTCCATGATTTTTATCATGTATATATTGTGATGCTTAGTATTTCATGTCTAATTGATATATTTATTTGACATGACATGTGTCTACCCATTTCCTTGGATTACATGTTTCATACATGTTCGAATGATAAAATATGTATATGATGACATATTTTATCATGTTTGTATACATACTTTACATGATTACATTTTTTTATATAACACATGGTATGCATAACTCTTTATTTTGAGATGAGTGATTTGCATGCTTCATATTGTAAAACAAAAAGGGAGCATAGAACGGGATTTTCTCATAGATTCAGACCATGATATCTAGGTAGTTCATAATTTATGTGAGATTATGTGATTTAGATAGGACATATCAGACAAATTGAGGTATGTATGGGGCATTCTACATAATTATGAGAAATAGTTGGGATATTTTGACATTTTGAGACAGATTAATTGGTATGTTAGCTACAAAAAATTTATGGGAACAAATTAGATGTTTTTTTGGTCAACAATGATGGTAAAAAATCCCTCTCTTATTATTATGTGGATTTACCTTTATTGAAAACAAGAAAATATAGGAAATAAAATATTTTCAATAAAAATGTTTTATCTAGGGGTTTTAGTAATTTTTACCTAGAAGAATGGGAAGGTGGTAAAAGTGAGAAATGAAAGGAAAGAGGGAAAGAATGGATAATAGGATAATTTTAGTAGGTTAAACATATAAAACTACCATAATAACTTGGGAAGTAGAATTTTCAGTGGTGAAAACCCTTCTCATTGAAATGAAGTGGAAAAGACATATTTTAAATGTAATAATAAAATATATATACTAAAGAGATTGAATGACTTATAAAACCATACAAAAAATATATATTTACATTTTGAAATTAAATATCAATTTATTTCCAACTTCACCAAGGTTTCTCAATTCCACAATTCTTAATGTGGATTTCAATGAACTTCTATGCTAAGAACTTTGTATTTTCTAACTATCTAACAATAACATTTTTTCAAATGGAAATAAAAAGAATCAAGATAGATTGATATACACATGCATACCATTCATTCAAAATAATTTGAAGCATAAAGTCTCGATAAATTCCTTTTATGTTTATTCTCAATGGAGTTGTACATGTAACCGATTTCTTTCGATCTTGCCAAAATTATCACAGTGTTAAAAAAATTCACTATAATGACTCAAAAAAACCTATTTATAGCTTGAAAGGTGGTAGTTATGAATTAAAACCACCTTTTTGTAATTTTTAACTATTGAAAAATTAATTTTATAAAAATAAAATATATGCACTTTTACAATGTGACATCTATAATGAACAAAAAGACATAACTTAAAACCTACACATGTGATTCTATAAAAATATAGTTTTCAAAACTACAAATTAAAGGATCTCTCTTTCTATTTATTTTTACCTATTTCATTATAAATAGATAAATTTGACATATTTCTATTTGCATCATTGTAATATTTTTTTATAATCATCTAAGTTATTCATTATTTCCTTGACTTTATCTTCATCAAGACCATTTGAATGAAGAAACCCAATTTTACCTCCAACATGAAGATGCATCCTTTATGAGTAGAATATGTTGAAGATTCTTCAAATATTTATCAACTTTCTCAAAAGAATTTTGATACTTAATAAATCTCTATATTGATCCAAAGTTTAAAGTAGACTTAGGGACTATCTCTTCCTCTATCAATTACTTGAATTATTATATGATTGTTTATGCCTAAATCACCATCCCTTTATCATCGAAAAATGCACAAGGGAGTTTTTAAATTACCTCTTGTATATCATTTATTGCATCATCCACTATTGATCAAGACTATTTGAAATTTTATAGGCCTTCCTTGAGGATGGGAATTTGAAACGTATCTACACCCAAGATTTTTATATGGTCACCATTTTTTATTACTTCAAATCTCCTTCTACAATGAGAGTATCTAGATTTGTTTGTAGAAGATTTCTAGTTTTGGTAACATTTATTTCATTTTACAAATCTATGTTTCATATTTGGATTTAGACTTTTTATCAAGATCAAATTCATACTAAATTTCATCATAGATAAACATGGTCATGTTTATTGACTTGGTTCCCTAAAGAATTAAATTTTGTGACCACTCCTTGGTGGTTCTTTTTGTAAGTCTAATTTATTTAGCTACATTCAATTTTAATGTATATGTAATCTAGAGTGTATGATTAGATGAAGAGGACTGAATTGGACTCACCAATTTATAAATAACTGATGAGAGTTGTTCAAATTTCTCTTTTAATTATTCCTTTGTCACCTTATCTTGATCCATATTTTAAAAGAGTGTACTTATTATTGATTATATATCATATTTTACTCTTTCACAAGTGTTCTTACCAAGATGCACCTTTGATATTTGATAGTATATAATACTAATTTCTTGTTTGGTTTTTTTAGGAGGAATAACCACTAATTCTACATATTACTCACCTTATTCATATATCAAAATTCAAGAAATTATTTTAGGTTTCTTCGGTGCATGAGGAGTGGTGATGGTAAGTGTACTAAAATCAGCCTCTTAAAGTTGGATTATTTTCTCTCTTCTTTACCACCTCATTACAAATCTAGAATGTTTTGTTATATATGAATCCCTTATTATTTAAAAATTTAATGACATATACAATAATGTCATCAAAATAAACATTATATAATGAAAGATGATCTTCTAAATACCTTCAAATCACTATGGAAAATATTCCATAATAAAATTTTCATCCATATCAAAGGGTCAATCCACATGGGAACTTTGTTGCATATACTAATATAATGGTATATTTGTGTGATTATTATTCCACTTATGTGTTTTTATGTATTTATAGCAATACCAAAAGAGTGACCAAGTGAATTATGGTTTCTAAATCAGTACAGGCCTTAATATGTCACTCATCTATTGAAGGGATATTTTACTATAGATGATTATTTTATTCTTGTCACAAAAAGAAGACTTATTGTTAATTTTAAAATGTTAGGTGTATCATTATGATTTTTTTTCCATTTAGTTATGAATGACGAATGACATTTTTCATTCAATGCATTTCCATATAATTAAAAATAAATAGGGTAACTAAATTAACTTGTGCATTAAAATTATCCACAAAAAGAAACTTAATAAGTACATCAATTTGTCCAAGCCACCAAGCATTGGATTTTTCATGTTATCATGAAAACAAAAGCCATTATATAATAAAATAAAGGAGGAAATTACTCACATTAATACTACTTCATTCTAAAATCATGTACAATATTGGGTATATGTTGTGAAGACTCATGTTCTACTTGAGATTGAGTATTAGAAGGATGTAGAGAGATCACTAAGGTTTGAGTGAATGTATATGGAAAATTACCTTTATCCTATTTATGTGACTATGGTTTAGATTCAAAGATAGAACATGGAGGTGTGATCATAGCCTTAGGTGAAGGTCAGGCTTGTGAATTGTCTATCTTAGGATAAACTTGAGGGGTTAAAACACCCACCTTAGGATAAAAATATGTGGGGATTAGAAAAGGGGAATTTATAGCTATAAATTATTATGTAGTATTCATAACTACTTTGGGAGTGAAAACATTTAGAGGTGAAGTAGATAAATCACTAAAGATTCCTAGAGTACCTTTAATTTCTTTAACTAACCTTATGATCTTGAGTTTAGAGAGTTTCTAAGTTTGACTAGTTCATGAGATCACATCATATTTCCCTTTATTCTATTCGATTATCATTTGAATAACATCTTTACTAGAAGAATGACCTATGACTAAATTTCCTTCTATTAATTGTTGAAGGTGAAGAGAAATTATATCAACATTTCTTAATGATGGAGGAACCTAATATTCTTCACATCAACCCATTTGTTCTTAAGATAAAAGTGTTGTATTTAACACCACTTGAGTTCTATCTTCTAGAGATGTTGATTTAGCTTATCTCTAATCAATTCAAGGTAGGGGCTTCAATTTGATACCTTACTCCTGAGAGGCTATATCTATAATATCTTCATCATCTTCAACCTCTTCTAGGATATATATAATTTTAAATTAATGACTTATTCTAGGATAAAATGAGAATAGCCTTGAAGCCTAACTTCTTTATCATCTTTTCAATCCATCTAAAAATCCTCAAAGTGGGGAACATGTTGGTATGTAGATCTGAGGGAATTTTTAACCACTCTTATAGTATCAAAATAAGGCTTGTTATGACATGACTAAAGAGTGACTCAAGTCATTACTACATATATGGATTTTACCTTGGCTAGTGAAGCATAATGTACCTCCAAATTATGATTAGAAAGTGTATCCTTGTCTTATGTTTGTTGGACAAGAGTTTATGAGTCTCAACAAGTTGACATACTACTTCCATAAATTCTAATATATCATCAACATATCTTGGTAGTATGTAAGGTGCATTTTCAAATCCACCTACCCTGAGGTATGAAAATTTAGGGAATTGTATGAACCAAGCACCCCATATTACAATTTGAGTAGAAGATACAATAAATAACCTGACATTATATGGATATTGTTCAAACATCTAAATTACATATTTAATAAAAAAATCATTAATTACGTAAATTATGTGAATTATCTCCAAATGTGAGTTAGGGATAGAAATACTACATTATACATGAAGTTTTTTGTCCAAATGTGTTGCTCCCATTATAGAACATTTTGTGGGCAATTATATAGACTAGATAGGAAGTCATATAGAACTTTCCCATTTTGTGCACTTCACATAATTTCTTATGAATGGAATCACTGATTAATTAATCCTAGTTGATGTATTTTTTTTCTCATTTATGATCCAAAAAAAACCTATACATCCACTCTTGAAAATATATAGCAGTAAGGTTTCTGACTACACTATTTAAGAGTGTGTTGATGTCATTGATTTTCATCTTGAATTTAAAATGTGTGATGGTCTTAGGTAATCTAGAAGTAGAGTTTCTTGGCTTCACAAGCCAAGACTTGTTTATTAATTTGGATCATGAGGTTGTGTTGGTATCATAAAATCACTAAGCAACTTTAGTAGTTATTTATATAAAGGACTCATGATCAAGTATATTGAGCATGTCCTCAATGTGTTATTCACCAAGGTAAATAAAAAATTCATCCTTAAAGTTCTTGATTTCCCTAATATCTCTATCATAGTGACTTGTAGGGTTAATACTCGCTCAAGTCATTGCACTTATGTTAGGAAGGTTACATCTTGAGGAAGACCACTATCATATTTTCTCTTAATACAATATGATTTTGTGACAATGTTAACACTTTTCCAAAACTCGATAAGTTGACATGACCTAAATCAACATCATTTATTTTGTTAACATTTTATTCTAAAGTGAATTGGCAAATGACTACTTAGAATTGATTATTCATATCACTTTTACTCTATAGGGTTTTTGACATGTGAAATTAAGAGTAACAACTAAGGTAGAAAATAGGACTATCTTGTAAATTAGTGTAAATTAGATAGTATTTTGTAAACTATCAAAAATTGAAGGCTAATTTTCAATTATTATATTTATAATTATAGTTTTATAGCCATTAGACTTTGAAAGAATGCACTATAGATTTTGGGTTCTGATGGGGTGTTATGCAAGTGATAGACTCTATAGAATATTTTTCAAGGTCTGAAGACCACTATATGTTTTCAAAGGTGTCACAATCTAAAAATTATGGGTGATAATTTGATGAATATAGAATAGGCCACAAGTTCTAACAACTATAGAGAAAGGTTGGGAATCTGTTGATTATTAAGTGAAGCCTTAAAACCATGAAGGAATGTCTATGTGTTATTTTTAAATCATCAATACCCACCAAGCATGAAACTAACCATGACATGTTTTATAATTCTTGATGAAGGATTTAAAAATAGTAGTGAAAATAAGTGCATAATCAAAACTTAGGGTTTGAGAGATACAAAATAAGCATATGAAGGTAGGGAAGCAAAATTAAAATGGAATGAAATGAAATGAGGTAGGAAAAGGGTTATGAAAGAAAGCCATAAAATTCACACATGTAATCATTAAATATTTTAAATGCATTGAACTAGGATCACATTGTGGTTTGGGTAATATTTCTTGGTGTGATAGAGTTTGAAAAATATAAAGCACACGTAGATATTAGATATGTGTAAAATAGGTATCATGTTCTAAAAGATGTTAGATTGTGATAGTTTCAAAGTAAGCATAGGATGACATCAAGTATAAAAAAAATTTGAAATATTTAGTACTGTTATGTAAACATTCAATTCATTTTGACACATCCACATATGCAAACTAAAATAACTCACTTGTGACACTTCACTTGACTCATTTTAATTTATTGTGATCAAATTAACTTAGGGTATCTTAAATTTTCACTTGTGTTTAAATTTGGGTACAAAAATGGGCTCTAAATGAAGACTTGGACTGTAAAATACAAAGTGTGAACTCTAGAATCTCAAGTTATGAATACAAGTTCCATGCCATTTAGATACAAAATCATTTACTTGTGTTTTAAATTTTTAGGACTTAGTGTATGTCAATCCTATGTTGTTAAAGGGTTGAGTATAATAATAATCTGGAATGAAAACTAGAAATAAGTGATTTGACAAACCTTTCCCAAAATAGTAAGAATAAAGAGAAAGAGTATTTATCTAGAATAAAATAGGAATTTATACAAATCAAGAGGCTAAAACAGGATGGAGAAATATGTAGACACCTTCCATTCTATGACTATATCTAAAATCCAATCTCAAATAGTACCAGCAATATCAAGATAGTAGAACCATGTGGTGCTAGTGTCCAATTATGGCACTACTAACCCTCTTAGAGGAGTTATTTGGAACTTTTAAGAAAGTTATGGGAGATTTTAAGGATCTTATAGGTTGTTATGTGTCTTTAAAGAGATCACCTATGTCACTATTTTAGTTAAATATCTTCCAAACCCCTAATGAGTAGTTGCACATACAAAGCAACAACTAGATAAAATGTAAAAGGAATGGAAAAATTAGGTTGTGGGATGTTACGATCATACAAAGTAAAAACCCTATTGTCCTATCCACTACCTCTATTAACCCCAATGTTAGGGGTCTTAGATATCATGTAGTTATCCTTTAGGTAATTTTCATAATAAACTTACATGGTATGCTAGAATGAATTTCACTTAGGCCCTTCCTTGATCAAGCATCCAATGTCTAGATGTGATAATTAAGTAGTAAATAGAGTATTGAGTTGAACAATTGATTGATTTTATTTAATTATGTGCTAAAATAGTAAGTCTTACATGTAAAATGCCTTATGAGGCTCTTTATATATAAAGGAATTTGATTTGAATATAAAACCTTATTCATTAGTCAACAAGTTATAAAAAGGGATAAAAAACATGAGAAGGCTCAAGGCAGGCTTAGGACCCAAACATGAGTGAAAATGACCATTGGAAACTAGATCCATAATTGGACACTAGTGCCACATGACATGAATATCTTAAAAATGGTGTTAGTGTCCTTAGGCCTAAAAATGGAGCTAAGACCAAGCAGGATAGGCTAGGGGCCCTTGTGACTAGGAAGATGTGACTTAGGACCACTAGGTGTGAAACCAATAGGGAAGATAAGACATAAGAAAGATCAAAAGACCCAAAATTACCATGTGAATAAGGACTATATTCATCACTAAGACCTTCATGTGAAAAATCAACAAAAAACATAGTATTTTTTGGTTTCTTAACCAAATTAGGGTGTATACATTTACCCCACTTTTATTCTAGATATGCAATGAAATGAAATTACTAGAGTAGAAGAAAAAGAGGAATGCATACATGTACTTACCTATGTGTATTTCATTTTTACATGGACCACTTCTTGGATAGAGAACTGGATAGGAGCTGGAGTGAAATATGTGAAGAGGAAATCCATAGTATGGATGTCCTCTATAATGAATTTGAATGGTGCACTAATTCATGAGGAATAAAACCATGTTTTTCTCCCACTCTAATATATGGGTTGAATCTAAGCATGTAAACTGAATATGTGGATATATAAAGTATGTTTTTCCCCACTCTAATATCTAAACTAAATATCAGCATGTAAACTAAATGTGTGGAGAAATAAGGTTTTTTTTACACCATTTTTATATCTAGCCCAAATCTAGGTATATAAACTAAATGTGTGGAGAAATAAGGCTTGATTTACCCCACTCTGATATCTAAATTGAATCAAGGTATATAAATTGAGTATAGTGGAAGGTTATGGATCAACTACTATAGATGGTCCTATGACCCAAACTGGTGAAAACATGGTGACATCCTAGTGATTAAATTGAGTATAACCTAACAATCTAATAATAGAGATCAAGGATGTGCTCTGCATCATGCCCCCAAACCTGATATATGAGTATTGTAGTTGTGTATCTAAACATTTATATATCTAAGTGAACTTGTATATCTGAGTCAAAAATATATATCTGAATCAAACTATATATCTTCATAAACATGTGTATCTAAATAAACCTATGTTTGAATAATTGTATCTAAGTAGACTTATGTGTTTGAATATTTGTATATCTGAGTAGACCTGTGTGTCTAAATAGTTGTATCTAGGTAGACTTGTGTGTATAAATAACTATATCTAAGTGAGATTGTATATCTAAGTAGACCTATGTATCTAAATAGTTGTGTCTAAGTAGACCTATGCATCTGAGTCTTTGTACCTGATGAACCTATATGTTTGAATCTCTATACTTGAGTGAATCTATGTGTCTAAATATTTTTATGACTAAATTAATCTATGTGTATTTTCCCCCTTTTGGTGAGAGAGTTGAGACTAAGGTGAGAGTTTCTAACCAAAAGTGGTAATGATAAAATGTGTCAATGTTAATTAGTAGGTGTGATGTGGTTTCAAGTTTGAATAGTTTGTTTATTATGATAGAGTTGACTGTTTAAATTGGTAATGAATAAACTTTTTTTATATATTGAGTTTAGTATGTTAATATTATTTTTATCACTTTTTAGAGTTAAATGTGATTATTATTTTGATTTCACCAGTATAGGGTGAGACACACTGAGTTCAAGTCCCACATGCAATAAATGGTTCATAAATTAGAGTTATGGTTATCTAGATATCACGTTGGTAAATATTTGGTATTAGTTGGTGAAATTAACACATAAGGATAACCTTAGTAAGGTGCCATTTAATAAATGTGACTAAAATAGGTTATTTAATTAGTTTATTAATTCATTCAAAGAATTTAAGTTGAGATTAATTTTTTTTCTGACCTAGAGAATATGTTGAGGAGACAAGGAGTAACTTTGACCCGATATGAGGAGGTGGAGGCACTGATCTAGGATGGGGAGGTGGTTACCCTAGTAAGGAGCACATACTTTTTCCTATTTTTATCATTTGTAATGTATTTTTTAATATTTTTATTACAAATTTGGTAGTTTTAGGGACTATTTTAGAAAAGTGGTGCTTTTGACATGATATTGGTGCTAATGTCTAGGACCTAGAACTAGTGTCTTGAATATGGTACTATTTTATAGTAGGCCTAATTTGTGATGCTTATTATTACTGACTAGTTTTTTATTCCTATTATTATTTATTTATTTTGTATTTTGCATTGCTAATGCTATACTTGGTTATATTTTTGCAGATTAATACACATATGAGAGAGTTACATATTCATGTATGATGGAGACCTTATGAAGTTTGCCCCTAACTGACATCAAGTTGGTCATGTGAGAGAGAGAAATTCTAAGTCATGTGGCATTCCTTGATCTAATGCCCTAGGATAAACACATGATGACTACACTATGTTAGATATGGGATGTAGATAGCTACATTTTTTATTTACCTACTGGGGAAATAACTGGTACCCTAGAGGTTGTGTATAGGATTTTATAGCTACCTATTTCTAGGTAGAGATCCATATTACAAGAGGATACTAGTGATCGAGATATACAATGGGATGCTAGGTATTTTCTTGCTATAGCTATAGGGACTCATCGTATAGGGAGCCATAATGATATATTATTATCACTAATTATCAATACTAATGTTTTACAATTACATAAGTTCTTAGCTATTTTATTAGCTTCATTCATGGGTTGTAGATGTGAGTGAGGTATCGATCTCCTACAAGATGTATGAGATAGTAAAGGATATAGAGGAGCATGGTACTATATGCTTATGGGGTCACACTATGTTATCCCACCTATATTAGGATTTATACCATTTTATGTAAGAGATGTGTGTTTTAGTATTTTTTTTCTTTTTCAATGTGGACTAATTAGCTACTAAAAATAAAGTAAAAGTAGGGTTTTTAAGATTACCTGGAGATATGGATGGGGTTTCCCAAGCCTTATGGTAACTCCTCTTTGGTTGGGGAGGAATGACTTGAAAATCACAATAACTCACAAAAAATGGATTAATATAAAAATGAGTGGGTTGTATGGTAAGAAACCAGTCCCAAGAAGTGATACGCTTTCTTAGATGGATGTCAGCCCACATTTAACATTCAAGTTTATAAATAAACATGAAATTATAAATATATATATGGATAAAATATAAATAGACAATGCCAAAGATATATATTCTATAGCAATATTAATATGATCAAAGTAATTATCTCAAAATCTAGTAGTAATATCAACATCTTCTTGAATTATAGCCAAATGTTCATTAATGTTTTCTTAATTAGGTGTGATAACCACAATACAAAGGCCTAATTTGAATGCAATGTCACTTTGATCAATGAAAAATGATTGTTGAATATAGGTGAGATCAAATATAATGGTAAGATCAAATATGCTAATAATATCATGCGCTAATCCAAGCAGAGTCATCTACATATAAAAGATATGTTTTCAGAAAATAGAATGTAGGTTTTGATAGATTTTTAAGACTAAGAAAGTTATAAAAATAGATTTCAAGAATGTTTTGAAATTTTATCAAGGATATATGTCAATCCTATAGGATCAACATTGATTTAGATGGATCGATGTTGATTCTATGTAAAAATCTAAACTTTAAAAATAGAATATAATAAACTGTATTATTGATAAAATAATAAAAATAAATGTAGAACAGTGACAGACAGACACAAAATACTATAAATTCTAAAATATGAAATAATTGAAATATAATACTAACCTTTATAATTGAAAAAAAACTTGACACAATGAGGTAAAAAACCTTCAAAACCTTTGATAAGCTCTCTAGTAGAGGTTCCACAAGATAGCAGGGTGTTGATAAAGTTTGTACATAAGTTGCAATGAGATTTTGGTAGCATTTCAAAGTCCAAAAGCACAGTCACCATTCCTCCCAAGCCAAGGAGGTTTGTTGTGTATATATGGACTGATGTTGATCTGGAAGAATCAACATCGATCATCGAGGATTAACATTGATTAGCCTAATCTAGTTAAAAAATGGCTAAATATATTTTGAACCAAGTGCCAAACTTAGTGAATATCATACTAAGTTATTTTCATGGGTTTTTGATGAGGGTAAGTTGTTGGAAGGGTTGTTGGGAGGTTAGATAGATTTCATTTTTATTTGATTTTAGGATTTTATGGTTAGAATGGTAAAAAATGGTAAAAATAGGGTTAATTACTATTTAATTGTAGTAATTAAGTCTAATTACCCTATGTGGTAAAAGAGAATGGGTGGGGTGAATGTAATTATTTTAAATAATTATGAATGGGGGGGCATTATTTTAGAAATAACATAATAATGTGATGACACAACAAGTTAATACATAAGTGTGTATAAAACTAGCATCTACATTTGTCCCTTTTTATAGAGTGGTATGTAATAATGGACTATGAGACAAAAACTATAAGGTGTCTAATGCCCTAAGTCTATTATGAGAAGGTATCCCTGCTCAAATTGGGTGTTGAGAAGTGAGACAAAATGGATGATAGTTTTGAAAAATATGAAAGGTAAAAATAAAATGGGGTGAGTAGGAATAGACAAATGGGTGATAGCAAAAGACAAATGAAAGTTTGGATGACGTAAGGAAGATCCAAAATTTCACTAAATAGGATAAAAAGTAATGCAAGTGGTAATGCCCCAAAGACCAAATTGAGTAACAAAATGCCACAACTAAAATAGGTGGGCACAAGAAAAGGCTAGTAAGAGAACAAAAGATATGAATGGTAGACCATAGCATCTGGTGTGCATATGGTGTGTGTTACTTATAGACAAATTTTCATAGGATAAAATATACTCTTTGAATATTATAATGGGAAGATGCCAAAAAAAGGGTATGCCTTCAAAGAGATTGGGGAATTGACAAGGGGTCAAAATCCTCAAATCTAAAAGTGTAATAGGAGACAAAAATGGGATAGTTGAAGTAAGGGTAACAAGATGGGGCTTGGAAGTGAAACTAGAATCATGTTAAAGGGTTCATAGATACAAAAATATCAAATAATCTAAGACAATTAGCATCAATCGACAAGGGATTAATGTCAATTTATGGGATCGACATCAATTGGGGTGATTAATGTCGATCACAAAAAAGGCTGTATATAGGCATCTGATGTGGCATAAGGCTCATTTGGATATCAACATGAATAAGATTCCAAGATCAAAATTTGGCATGTGTTAACCTTACAAGCAAACATGAGAGATAATGGAGGTGAACGGGAGTGGATGATGATGACAACAACTACAATATGAGGTAGGCATTATGTTTTTTTTGTTAAATTTAGTAATTTATTTATTTTTTTGTTTGAGCATAATAAATTAGGTTTGTTAAGAAAATTGTGGGGTGAGAGGGTAAGAAAGTAAGTAAATGTTTCATTATTTTTTTTGTATTTTAGGAATGTACAGCCTAGGGGGAATTTTTTTTGGGTTAAGGGAATCAACATCGATCCATGAAGATTGATGCACAAGTAAATGGATCAACCATGATCAGTAAGGATCATTGTTAATTGAGGTCAAATTGACATAAATCCATAGAGGATCGATGAAAATATTAAAACTTAGACTATTGATCAACTAAAAAGATTTTTTGATAAGCTTGAGAGTTGTTGATGATGAGAGATAGGGTCCCTCCATTATTGGTGTAACTATGAGAGTTTATAAGTGATGAAGATTAGGCTCATCTTTAGGTAGTTATATTTTGAGGGATTTGGAATTATCTTCATTTTCATTAAGATATCAGTATGATAGTGGTATTGCCAGAGTGGTGGGATTATACCACCAAAACTTTTTGGCTATCAACTAGTGAGATGATGATCACCACATAGGATATCCACTGTATTCTATGAGTACTAATTTTAGTCACTCTTATTTATACTATGGATGATGTGGGGTGAGTGATGGCATTGGTATGTTTATAAAATGAGGATTCACTAGACATTAGATTATTTGTTTGGGGGTTCTCCTTCCAGTCATTATATGAATAGGATCCTACAGAGAGACTAATGTTGACTATGATGATGTTGGTACTAACCTGCTATGTGCTACTTGATTCTACGAGAGGATGAATACCATGGAGTTTTATAGGTGTTATAGAAAACATGGTGGAGTTTTATATGGTTTTTATTAGGTCACCCACACTATTAGGGTAGATAAATAGGGAGTTGTGGAGTTAGCATACTAGACGTCGATTAGGGCTTGACATCACCTTTATTTTGCATTGTTGGGCATATGAGCACATTCATGTGATTCACGTCAGAGGGACCCATGGATTGGATTTGGAGAGATGGCATACATTCTAGGCTTACTTTTATGGAAGGAATACCTTATTGTTCTACATATAGATAGGGTAGTATGAGATCTAACACACTATAGATAGGTGTTCAACAGCTTATAGATAGGAGATGTTATCTTGAGGCCTTATGTAAACTTTATAGCATGGCCTGATTTAGTGATAGAGATAGGATATGTGGCCTAAGAGATATGGGTATATGGATGATGGCTATATAATCTCAAATTATTTTATTTTGATAGGGTTCATCAATAGTTTGGTTTACTATAGGATGTTCTCTTAGCCCTGTGCTTGTATAGGTAGGAGGATACAGAGCTGGACACTCTGGCATCTGACACTATAGTTATTTTTATGGGGCCATAGGAGGATATTACATTAGGTGACCTAGATGTCATTAGGTATACTTATGATTATGTAGTGTGGTTTATAGCTAATTTGGTAAGGAGGTAGGAGAGAGGAATTAGACCATGACATGGGGTGGTTATTGAGGAGTTAAGGGAGGCTGAGCATGAAGTAGAGTAGGAGGCCCCAAATATATACATGGAGGAGGAGGATGCCCTTAATTCACATCTAGAAGATTTACCACTACAATATGCCCTTGCATATGATCATATAAATATGGATATAGTTATTATAGAGAGGGATAGTTTGAGGGTCAAGCTATAGGAGGCATGGGTAGCCCATGTTACATTACAAGATCATATTGCTATATTATAGAGTGATCTAGATAGCATGAGAGGTTAATGAGACCAAGATATATAGGATTGAGATAGATATAAGATAGAGATAGAGTAGATGAGGTTTACTTTGGTAGAGAGACCCACTTCATACATTACAGGATCTAGTGTTACACCTCTAAATATGGTACCACTCTAGAGGTATAGGGATTTACTTGCATAAATGTCCTATTATGAGAAGATTATACAGAGGTGGCTACTAGATGTGGCTTGGTTTACTTCATACGTGGCTAACCATAGTAGATCACAGAGGACTCTTGAGGGGTCTACTAGTAGAGGGAGCATGGCGAGTCAGGAAGGAGATGATGAGGGAGGTGATAGAATTCACCTCAACAGGATTGAGTTCACAGAGTAGATCACATTATATGGGCCAAGCACCCCATTATATTCATGTTATGACATGTGTACAGACCTTTGATATATATATATATATAGACATTTTATGTTTATGGATGGATCATGTGTATTTTTTTATGGATTTATTGATGGTTATGGATATGCTATGCATTTATTGATTTTTGATGTGATGGATTATATATTTAGATGTTATGCTTATTAATTTTGATTATTTATTATTATATATGTTGTGGATGTTTGTGGTTTATTGATTATGGATTATATATGTTATATCATGAGATATATTTTCAATAAATCGATTATGATTATGAATTATGTTAAATGATGATTATGGATTATGTTATATCATGAATTGTGTTTTCACTAAATAGATTATGATTATGGATTATAGATAGATTTTGATGTTTCAATGGTTGTGGTTTTATGGGTTTTGGTGATTATATATTATGGATTTTCTTAGCATTGACTTGGACCATAATAAAAAGGGAATCTCTCATACACATGGCCTATGCATCCTTCACTAGATGATAATAGACTATGACACAACCTAAGTTAACTAGATCTTCAACCTTGGTCATTTATTATGATTATATGCTTTTGATAGGATGCGAGATGGATTGCTTTAGAGATAATTTCTTCACCTCATATTTTAAAATTAGGATTTATCCTTCAGGGATCACTTTTATGCTAATTGGTAGATTGATTAATATGGGAAGTCTACAATTATAAAGTTGATCAATGCAGAAAGCTTTTATGGGATATTGATTTATTTTTAGGCTTTGTTGTTTTTTTATTTTTCTTTTTTAGGGTTTTTAAGTGACATAATTTTGAAAACTAATCAATACATGAAGTTTTCTACTTGGTAACCATCCTTCAAGGGAGTGGTATACATTTTGACATTTTTACATAGTTGTCCTTCAAGGGATCAGTCTATTATTTGCCATTATATTTGATTACAGCTATCCTTCAAGGGATCAGTCTATTATTTGCCATTATATTTGATTACATCTATCCTTCAAGGGATTAGTCTATTTATTTATCCCATTTTGATACTTTGTATTTTCATTGCTTACTTGATTTTTGATCCCACAAATAATAATACAAGGTTTGGCATAAAAAGATAATTTAGGATAGTTTTCATGGATTCAATACATGAGATGATGGTGTTATCTTGAAAAATTAATGGTTTGTAATAAATAATGGAAATAATGATCTAGGGTTTCTCCTATCATAAGTGAAACTTATCCATGAGACAATTTTATGTATAGAGCTAGGGTATACATATTCAAGGTTGAGGTTATAGTGACTACCAAATAACCACATAACTCTCATATAATTATTTTGTATTTTGGGATAAAGGGATATGAAAAGATGAAAGATAAGCTAACAAGACGAGCCAAGATCTATCAACTATAGTAAGGACGTAGATACAATACATTAAGAGGTTCTCATTCTAGTTTAACATTAAGAGAGGCCAAATGATATGCTCTAGATCCATATTTATGGGTTATGATGTATGGTCCATGCTAATTAGGAGCATATTTACCCATTTTGATATGTTCCATATTAGTGACATGTTGATTTTATTTAAGTACAAAGTCTCCAATATTAAATTCTCATTCTCTTATATGTTGATTATATGATTATTTTAGTCATTCTTGATATATACGAAGGTTATCAAGGGCTTTTGCATGATGCTCATCTAAGAGTTCAATTTGGGATAAATGATCTTGACTAAAATCCTCATAAAAAATGATGTCTTTAAGAGAGACATGAAGAGAGGGAATTTTAACTTCTAGAGGAAGTACAACTTCTATACCATAGACTATGACAAAAGGAGCAGCACCTATAGGGATTTGAATACTAGTTCAATATGCCCATAAGGAGAAAGTGATGTGAAGATGCCAATATTTTCCAGCTTCATTGAAAACTTTAGTTAGGATTTTGACTAGGGTTTTATTAGATGATTATGCTTGACCATTGGCCTAGGGATAGTAAGGCAAGGAAAAACTTAATTTGATTATAAATGAGTCACATAGTGCCTAGACTTTCTTATTCTTAAAATTTTTCCCATTATCTATTATTATTTTATATGGGATTCCAAAATGATAAATAATGTGATGGTGGATAAACTCCTAATCTTTTCTACCTTGGTTGAGATAAGTGGCACAGCTTCTACCCACTTGGTGAAGTATTCTGTAGTGGTAATGATGAAATTATGATGTTGAGAGGACTTAAGATTGATTTTCCTTAAGATCAAGCCCCCATTGGGAGAATGGCCAAAATTCCCTTGTTGCCTACAAGGATTTACTAGGGACATGTGATAAGTTTACATGTTGTTGACAATTTACACACTTCTTAACATGTGCACAATAATTTTGATTTAAAGTGGGCCAATAGTAGCCTAGACGTAAGATTATTTTAATGATTGTATGGCCACTAAAGTGTCCACCAAATGACCCATTATGTACTTCTTGGATAGATAATGTAGCTTCATGTTTCTGTAGACAATGAAGAAGAATACCATCAAAACCACACTTATAGAGAACACCCCCCAGTATAGTATAACGAGTAGTTTTCTATTGAAAGACACACTTGGCACCTTTGGATAGATGGGGAAGAAATATTCCTATAGACAAATAAGCAAATATTTATGTGTACCATGGCTCCTTTAGGTTTTCCTCAATATTATCAATAGATGGAAGATTGGTTCACATGTAATAAGGTTGGTTAACTTGATGGATAAGGATAAATAGCTTAGACTCCTGGGATGAGGATGAGACAAAAGAGGCAAGAGATGTCATAGTATTAATAGATGGAAGATTGGTTCACATGTAAGAAGGTTGGTTAATTCGATGGATAAGGATAAATAGCTTAGACTCCTTAGATGAGGATGAGATAAAAGAGGCAAGAGATGTTATTAGTTGATCTAGGAATAGTTTAGATAGCATAATGTTTGAAACCAGATAAGAGATCATCAGCCAAGGTCTTATATCTTTGGAGGATAACATTCTTGCATTGATATACACTAGTAATTTGATTGACCACTAGTTGAGAATCACCATAGATATTAAGGGATATAACTCCTAATGTAAGATTATTTTGGAGGCCTATGATTAATGCTTTGTATTCAACCATGTTAGTGGTGAAATCAAAGTCTAATTTAAAAGATACAGGCATAAGAATCACTTGAGGAGGGATTAATATAATTCTTAGACTGCCACCCTACTCACATTTGGATCCATCAAATAATAGAGTCATTTGATATTTTGGGATTAATTGGGAAGTGGAAGTGATAGATTCATCAGGAAATTCACAATTGATTGGTCTATTGTCACTAAGAGGTGCTTCAGCCAATTAATCAGTAATAATCTATCCTTTAATAAATTTTTGATAGAGAAATTCTAGATCAAACGTAGCTAGAAGTATAATCCATTGGGTCATTCATTGATTTTGATAAGGTTTAGAATGCATGAACTTAATGGGGTCAATATTTGTAATTACATATGTCTTATGGTTAAGTAGGTAATGACAAAGATTAGAAGCTAAAAGGACTAATGCTATGCATAGTTTTTTGGCATGTGGGTAGCATGTTTTGTATTCTACAGGGGTATGACTTATGTAATAAACAACTTGTTCTTTATGATGCTTGTCTCTATGAGCAAGCATAACACCAAGGGTATGGTTTGTAGCTGAGATATAAAGAAAGAAAGCTTTAACTTCCTTAGGTAAAGTGAGGACTGGAGGTGATAGAAGATAGTTTTTAAGTACGTTAAAGGCTTCTTAATAATTAAGATCCCACACAAAGTGACTATCCTTCTTTAATAAATGGTGGAAAGGTTGACACCGATTAGAAAGATAGGAGATAAAAACATGAATAGACTAGAGCTTGCCCTATAAACTACGTAACTAATTAAGGTTGGACAAAGGATGAATTTATAAAATAGCCTTGATTTTAGTTGGATCCACTTCTATTCGATGAATAGAAATAAAAAAACCCAGGAGTTTACCCATCAAGACACCAAAAATGCACTTTTTTGGATTTAGACACACACAATACCATGGTAGATGATCAAAAATAACCTTAAGTATAAATAGGTGGTCCTTATGGAATTTTGACTTCCCAAGGAGGTCATCTACATAGTCTTCAATTATATTATGGATTATGTCATGAAATATATAAGGCATATCTCATTAATAGGTGGCTCGTATGTTTTTTAGGCTAAAAGGCATAACATGGTAATAGAAGGTCCCCTAAGGAGTAATGAATGCAATCTTATGTTGATCTCTTGGTGCAATAAGTATTTGATTATAATCAAAAAAACCATCCATAAAGGATAACATTTCATGGCTAGTTGTCAGGTCTACTAATTAGTCAATATTAGGGAGAGGGAAATCATCTTTTGGATAGGCAAGATTTAAATCATGAAAGTTAGTACAAATATGAAGTCCCCCTAGAGGCTTAGTGACTGGAATGATGTTGGACATCCACTAAGGATAATCAATGGGTTCAATAAAGTTAGTGAATAAAAGGTGTTACAATTCCTCTTTTACCAAGAGTGCAATATGAGGATGCATTTTGTGGAGTTTTTATTTTATTAGCCTAGCATCAAGAAAAGTGACGATATTATGGATAATAGTTGTGGGATCAATACTAGGCATATCACTATAAGACCAGGCAAATACCTCACTATGATCTGATAAAAAAGTAGTAAAATATTGATTTTCTTGAGGAGTTAAGGCTTTGCTAATTTTAATAATTCTCAGGGTTTCTTGAGATCTAATATTAATATTGGCATTGGCTTGATTTAAAAGGCTAGGTGTTTTAGATGGAATGGAATTACATAAATAAGAGTTTTCAGCACCCAAATGAGTCAAGATTGACTCATCATTTTGACACTAAAGAATAGGAATAGTTGGCATATCAAGGCCTATTAAGTTAGGGTATTCTAAAGGGATGGTTTGTGTCTTGCCATTATGATGAAATATTATGGGTTCTATGGAGATCATATTGACTTAAAAAAATGTTAGGAGGGATGGATACATTGTTTCTAGTCGATGAAGAGGTATCGAGTGATGAATATGGCACTTCTTCTTCCAAGAACTATAAAAGAATGGGTTTGGGAGAAGATTTAAAGTCTTTTTCAAATACTAATCCATGCTTTTCATGTGGTTATCTAAAATATCCTAATGTGAAATTGTGGGGATCCTGCTCATATCTACCCATGTTGAAGCCTTTCTAGGCACAATGATAAAGGTACATTTATGTGAATTGGGTTTTATTAAGAAATGATAAATTAAATGGGAAGGGTTTATCATGGGTTCAATTATTAGGCCCTAGGGTATTTTTATCGACCCCACTATATATTAAACGAGTACATAAGAAAGGTGGCCCAAATGGGATGAGCTCATCTAGGTTGGGTGAATACATGGGTTGTTTGTCAGGATGACCATATTCCCTAGGAGTGGGTAATGTGTTAAGGTGTAATAACTAGTATTCTCCCATTAAAATATGTTACATCATGGAATTAATGGACTCTTTTATTAGTTTTGAAGTAGGAATAGTTGTACTAGTTAAGGCTTTATTAGTAGATGAAGATGGGATTATGTCAGGTGAGGGTATTATGACATTACTTGGTTGAAAAGTGAAGTCTCATGATTTGAAAGGATGAGGATCACTAGGGATGATGTATACCTAGCCTTCATGTTCATACTTAAGGAACTGATGGACTATGGAGGGTACACATCACATTACATGAATCCATGGATATCTTAATAAAATATTATATTAGAAAGTCCCCTCTATTACATAAAAGAGTTCATGGAGGGTGTGAGAACCTACACAAATGGGAAGGATGACTATTCCTACTGTGGGTGCTACCATGTCATTAAATGCATAGAGAATTATTGAAGATCGGGAAATAATAGTTTCTAGTAGTTATAACTATTAGAAATCATGTGAAGAAATAATATTAATACTAGCCCCATTATCAATCATAACTCTTTTAATTCATGCTTGATTTATTTGATCTATGATGAAAAGTGGGGTATCGTGATCTTCAAGTGATAAAGGAGCAACCTCAAAATTAGTGAAACTAATAATGGACACCATTTAAAGGGCCCCTATAAATGTTGATAATGGTTGAGGCTCATCTAGCTAGACCTCAATAACCTAGAGAGATTCTATCATTACTTATCGATGGTGTGGATAATTTTCTATAAGTTCATACAATGACATTTTTATAGGCATTTGGTGGATTTATTTTAATATGGATATTTGTACCAACTCCTTGGCTTTGGTTGGGGTAGTTCCTATAATAGAGACTTTAGGCTTTTATCTAGATGGCTTAGGTGTATTATGGGTAGAGGTTCTTGTAATTGAAACCTTGTCTTTATTAGGATTTTGATTTTTAGAATGGGTAGTTACATGGATAACATTGATGTGTAATAATAGAGGGTTTGAATAAGCTACCGACTCTTTATCTCTTATAGGACTAGCAGGATTATACGTGGGTGGAATGGATGGAATAGTGACCTTTTGCTTAGGAGTATTATCACCTAGATCATCAATTAATAGATCATCATCTTAGACTAAATATTGGACTATGGCCTTAAGAGCTTTAAAATTTTATCTATCATGTCTAGGTACTCTATGATATGCACATATTTCCTGATTTCTATACTAGGTAAATCTTTAGGGTGAAGGTTAACAGATTGTATAGGTGGCAGCATAATGAAAGATGTATCTAATAATTGTTTTAAGATTACAGCATAAGATCCTTTCAAAGGGTCATGTTATGGTTTTATAATAAGTTGTGCAATCTCTTTTGGAAAAGTATTGGTTGTTTGGTTTTGTCATTTAGCTTTTACCATAAGAATGACCTTAGGCACCTTTTTTTCAAATGGGTCTTTTACAAAAGATGTTGGATACTGGGATGGAGGTATGGCTAATAATAGAGGGAGACTTGACATTTTCCCATGTGTTTGAATGGAAGAACCTATGATAGGGACAAAAGATGGATGGGGACCTAAAATATATGATGGAGATGATACAAAACGGATATGCCCTTTATTATTTCAAGTGTTGAGAAAAGAAGGGGTATTTAGACTAAGGTTTTTTACTTTTGACCCTTGAAAAATATTTACTTTGACTTGAGGATGAGCTAGGTATTTCTTTGGTGGAATACTAAGATAATTGTCCCAACTATCGATGATAGGAGCTTTACCCTTTCCTTTAGTATTTTTAGGTTAATAAAGTGTTGTGGTAGAGTATGGTTTTGAAGGGTCATGGTTTTGGGCAAAAGGATATGACCTCATTATATGCATACTATGAAGAGGTTCATCAGGGATCAAAGGGGTGGAATGTTTAACTCTAGAAGTGTCGAAATGTGTATCTATGACATCCTGAGGAGTAGTTTTATTTTCCACTTTAGGAGATTCAGTGTGAGAATGTGAAGGGGATGGTTCACATGAATGATCCCATATAATGAGATCAAGGATCTCTACATAGGTTTTGGGAGTTATTTTGATAGTTTTAGATTGAATTATATCAAAATCATCTCCTGTAAGGAGATCCAAGACCAGATATTTCTCAAGAACTTTTTTAGGCAATAGCTTATCATAGATTATATCAATCATATGTGTAGCCTAATTTTGTGTTTCTCTATTTTTAGCTTAGACTGTGTTTGATGTGGATGGATGGTTTAGAAATAGCTATCTAAAATATCTAAATATTGATTAAGAGGAACATTTAGATTATCCAAATAGATATCCCCCTTGTCAATGAAGTTTTGTACCAACCATTTAAAGGATTGGCATCATTCTATGTCATCCTATTACCCTGTAATAAGCACAAAACTCATCCTCTTTATACTAAGTGGGTTTAGGATGCATATCATCAACTGGTTTAATCAGAGGGAGCTTAATAACATTTTCTTTTAGGATTTTATTTTCTTTTAGGATTTTATCTAACATAGAAGTGTAAGGTTCTCCTAAAGGGGTGTATTTCTTAAGGGGAAAATAAGTAAGGCCCCTAAGTGGTTGTGTTTATGAAGTGGATGGTCCTGATTGATTAGGTGTTGGAGGGGTAGAAGTTTTTAAAATAATAGCATTTGCTGCCCCTTTTGGTTTATTATCAGTGATTTTTTATGGGTTAGGTTTGAATTTTTTATTACATAACTTAACTTTTCCCTCTTTAATGACATGGATTTTGAGTTGTCATGCCATGGTAAAAGCTTTGTCGAATGTCTTAAAATTTTGAACTTGTAACATGGATGAGATATGTTTTGTACAAGAGCATGAAAATAATTCAATTAATTTAGGTTGTGGCAAGGAAAAGGTTAACTGGTTAATTAAGCTATGCCAATGAGCCACAAAGTCTGATATAGATTCATCTTCAAATTGTCGAATGGTGTATAAATCCATGATAGTCACTTTTTGAGCAATGTTGATCAAGAAGCTTTCTAAGAAAATTTGGGCCAATTGCCCAAAGTAAAAGAGTGAATGATGAAGTATGGAGTTGTATCAATCTAATGACACCCCTACTAGTGAAATAGTAAATTTCCTAAGTAATAACACATCATCATGTGTTATAAGGTAACATGCATGTCAAAAGGCTCTAAGATGCTACTAGGGATCTTCCTTGTTCTAAAACTTAATAAACTTGAGAATTTCTCATTACAGAGGATATGGTTAGATTGGAATAGATGGGTGGATAGGTTCATTAAAAAATTTCTCATATGTGAGCATATTGTTGTGTCTAGAGGTGGAGGCTTCCAAACTAGCCATCCTATTCATTAGGATGCTTATGAGGTCTACTTGGGTGTTATTCTAAGGTACATTCCCTAAGATACCTTGTTGAAGAGTTTAAAATTTTGGCAAGGGAGCATACATGGGTTGTGAAGAAGGGTATCTGACTGTAGTGGACAAAATGGGTTGGGATGTCAACATATATTATGGAATTTGTAGTGGAATATTCTGCTACATAGAAGATTAGAAATAAGTGGTTACCGATGGTTGTGATGAGGCCATGTGCTGCGTAGCCAAGGAGACATACTATTGGGGAGGTTATGTTAGAGGGATTTGTTGTGTGTGTGGTAGAGATTGAGAACTGTATGTTAGAGTCATTCTGATGAGTGAGAGACTTATGGGAATTAATACTACTAATGTTTGAGGAGGAATAATTGATGTAGGTTGAGTAGTATAAGTATTTTGAGTCTGAGTAATGGAGGTCAGAGAATTAGTAGATACTATAGGTAACTAGTTTTCTAAAGGTTGCATCACATGGGTATTAGAACTAGATGTAAGAGATTTAGTGGAAAAGGTTACCATGGCCATGGTAAACTGTTTGGTTTTCTCAGTTCCCTTGAAATGCATTCTATATTTATATTGAGAATATTGGGTATGGGGGGAAGGAAAATTATGTAATGCTTGACTATTAAGATAGTAACTGAGACTAATGGGGTTATTGTCTAATATTTCCACAAAAGAAGGATCTTTTTTAGGATAAAAGTGTGGGAACATAGGATTTTCAAAGGACTCAAGGGTAGAAGAGGATCTAGTTATATGTTTCATAGGAGAGGATGTAACACCCTCCTCAGATTCTTTCTTTAACTGTTGTCTAGTTAAAACCATGAGATAAAAGGAAAATAAAATAACAATTTCTTTTTTTTTTTGAATTATCTCACTTTAAGGTTTGAATGAAAAATACACAAACTAAAGTTGTTCCAAAAAAAAATTATCTCTTTTAACTTTAAGATGTGAGAATAAATAAATAAAAAGGATAACGAGGGTCTTAAGAAATGGTAATCTAAAAATGGTTTTAGGTGTTTTATTTTGGTGCTCAAAGGAAATATATATTGGTACCAATACATGGATTGATACTTGGGGCTTACTCGCCTCACATCACAATCCCACAGCCAGTGTGGGTGCTTACCCAATATATACCAATGGTCAAGAGATTATACTCAGCCAGAGAACTAAGTTGGTCCTCCCCTTGGTGGTGAAATCCAAGTAGGATCACTAGAAAAAGGTTGGCATAAGGTGATGAAATCCTTGTTGATTTCCTTATGTCAAGTGTTTAGATGTGTTAATTTATGATAGTGATTTGGCTTGTGTGTGAAAGAGTGATGACTATGATAGATTACTACCTAGATTATTCTTTGTGAAAGAACCTAAACAATAAAGATGAATGCAATGTATTTTAACCTTGAAAGGGAAAAAAATGCAAATTTTAATATTTTTTTAATGAATGCACACAAAGAAAGGGAAAGAGACTAAAATTCAAAATTTGAACTTTTAACAAGAAAATGAGACTGAGGTCCCACCGGGCATGCTAGAATGTTTTAATATTTTGTCACTTTTTTAATGTGGACTAATTAGCTACTAAAAACAAAGTAAAATCAGAGTTTTTTGTTAAGCACAAGATATACTAAGAGGGAGGGTGAATCAGTATATCATATATCTTGTAAACTTTCACTTAATCATACATTCAAGATATGCAATAAAACTAAAACAATAAACACTACAAAAAATAGAGAGAGACACCAGATTCAACGTGGAAACCTAATGTAGGAAAAACCATGGAGGAAAATCTAAAGTATATGAATGAGCACTAACTCAAACTACAATATTCAGAAGCACCAACTTGCAAGAGCACCAACCCTTTTACTGAGCACCAACATAGAAACTATTTCATGAGCACCAACCCACATGAGCACCAACACCTATTGTGTATACCACACAACTATCTCTCAATTTTGATTTCTCAATAAATGATATCACATTACAATATCTCTTTCTTTACTCTCATTTGCTCTTCTAAGCTAGATATGATAATTACAAACCATAGCCTCTTCCACACACTATAAATGGCTTACCAAGCCTTTATTTATAGCTTACCAAATGACCTTTGGCATTCAGCCTTTGTGACCCTTCAATCCTCATGGAAAATGGCACCAAACTTGCATGACCCTTCAAATCCTTGCATTTGAAAATTCACATGGTGACCCTTCATGAGCAAATGCATCCTTTTCCTTTTTATCTTTATCTTGGTGAATTTTCATATTCCTCAAAGTGTCCCTTCATGATAAATTTCACCCTTCTTCTTTTGTCTTCACTTGGTGACTCTTGGAATTCCTCAAGATGACTCTTCATAGGAAAATGCATCCCATTCCTCTTTTGTATTTACCCCATGACTCTTTGACTTCTCCATGGTCCTTTTTTTGACTTAATGCAACCAAAAATATATTCATTAATATTAAATAAATATTAACACACATTAGCCAAGATATGAACATTAAAAACACCATTAAATGCTATGGGTCCTTTATCACCAATAATGCTAGACCTTTGACATCAATGACAATATTTTTAACATTTTTAAGATTACTTGGAGATATGGATGGGGTTGTGTACCGTTGATGAAGATTTGTGGGAACTCCTCTTTAGCTAGGGAGGAATGACCTACAAATCACAATAACTCACAAAAAATGGATTAATATAAAAATGAGTGGGTTTCTTGGTAAGAAACCAGTCCCAAGAAGTGATACGCTTTCTTAGATGGATGTCAATCCACATTTAACATTCAAGTTTATAAATAAACATGAAATTATAAATATATATATGGATAAAATATAAATATACAATACCAAAGATATCTAT
Source organism: Torreya grandis (assembly GCA_037957365.1). NCBI lineage: Eukaryota > Viridiplantae > Streptophyta > Pinopsida > Cupressales > Taxaceae > Torreya > Torreya grandis. The sequence goes on from JARHVA010000323.1 coordinate 4,644,447, forward strand.
TCTATATCAAGATTAATATGATCAAAGTAATTATCCTAGAATTCAATAGCAATATCAACATCTTCCTAAATTATAGCCAATTGTTCATTACTACTTTCTTGATTAGGTATGAAAACCAAAATGCAAATACCTAATTCGAATGTAATGTCACTTTTATTAATGAAAAATGGTTATTGAAAAATGAAAAGATAAAATATGCTAACAATATCCTATGTTAATCCAGGTAGATTCATCTACATATAAAAGATAGGTTTTCAAAAAATAGAATGCAAGTTTTGATAGATTTTTAAGACTAAAAAAGTTATAAAAATATATTGCAAGAATGTTTTGAAATTTTAGCAGGGATCGATGTCGATCCTACAAGATCAACATCGATTCAAATGGATCAATGTTGATTCTATGTAAAAATCTAAACTTTAAAAATAGACTATAATAACAACTTGTATTATTGATAAAATAATAAAAACCAAATGTAGAATAATGACAGAAAGACACAGAAGACTATAGATTCTAAAATATGAAATAATTGAAATACAATACTAACCTTTATAATTAAAAACAAAATTGATAATATGAGGTAAATAACCTTAAAAAACCTTTGATAACCTCTTCATTAGAGGTTTTACAAGATAGTAGGGTGTTGATAAAATCTATACACAGGGTGCAATGAGATTTCGGTAGCATTTCGAAGTCCAAAAGCACAGTCACCATTCCTCTCGATCCAAGGAGGTTTGTTGTGTATATATGGATCAATGTTAATTTGGGAGAATTATCATCGATCATGGAAGATTGATGTCGATCGGCCTAATCTGGTTAAAAAATGGTTTAAGTTTTTTCGAATCATGTGCCAAACTTAGTGACTATCACACTATGTTATTTGCACAAGTTTTTGACAAGGGTAAGTTGTTGGAAGGGTTGTTGGGAGGTTAGATAGATTTTATTTTTATTTAATTTTAGGATTTTATGGTTAGAATGGTAAAAATAGGGTTAATTACTATTTAACTATAATAATTAAGTCTAATTAACCTATGTGGTAAAAGTGAATGGGTGAGGTGAATGTAATTATTTAAAATAATTATGAATGGGGGGCCATTATGTTAGAAATAACATAATAATGTGATGATGCACCAAGTTAATACACAAGGGTGTATAAAACTAGCATCTATAATGTGTGGTAGAGGTACTAGATCATCTACATTATTACACTATTAGATGTATGAGAACATAACAATGAGTAGGCCAGTGTTGCCTTTCTGATATGATTATGCCCACCCACATTAATTTATAGAGAGTTAGATTGGGAAGATATATGTTCTCAAAAGGAACACAATGTAGTGTTGGCATGTGTTAGATAGTTTGACAACCAAAAACATTATCTAGAGGCCTTACATGGGATATGAGGGATGGCCTAAGGATGGTGCTTAGTTGAGATGGGTTAGAGTTACTTTTTAGATGCATGACCATTGGGTCAATGTATATGATAAGTTTCAATATGATTAGGTGATATGATAGTTTGATGTTGTTCAATATGTACCCCTAGCACTAGAGGTGTGGTTGAGGAGTTATTGGATCTAGTGAGGCCAGGTAGTAAGCCTAGGCCATCAAATATGGAGTTATCCCCAATTTCATTAACAAAGTGGGATCCTATGATTTTCATACCATATGTGGATGATGTAGGAGTCACTAATGTCTATATAACTTGGTGAAGAGATCATAGTTGGGCACCTATATTTTTGAGAGGTGGGATTGTTGCAAAGTATGTATTGGATGTGGATCCCCTTAGGTTTGTCATTGGTAATTTATTGTTATATGTTTCTACATTATATGTATTTGGTTACTCATTTACTTAGTTAGGAATCTGATGGATTGTGTGGGTATCTATAGGTTCAGGTGATGATGAATTTGGAAGACTACCATTGAGTCTATGCTTTGCATATTGATACAGCATATTCTTAATGATGCCATGGAGGATGAGTTAGTTGAGATGGCCACTGATATTTATGGTGTTCATGCCCACTTATTTGATCTAGAAATAATAGTTACTAAAATGTATATATGAGTGATTGTGGGTAAATATGAGGCACGTGTAGAGTTGCATAGATGGACCATGTCCACATTTGATGCTTTAGGTGGGGTTAGTAGTTAGATAGTGGATGATTACATACATATAAAATGAGAGCATGCAAATTTTATGGCTAAGCTGGGTATGTATCATGAGAGAGAGAGAGAGAGAGTAGATGCAATCATCAATCGAGGTCACAAAAGGAGAGTAGAGCCTCTAGTTCTAGCATGGATATATCTAAGAGTGAGAATGAGGGGGTTGGTCCCAGTGGCCATGTCCATATTATTGAGTGATGTACTATATTTGTATTGAAACTATATTTTGAGTTATATATATGTATGTCCATTGTTAAATTAGCACTATGTATATTGGTATATTGATCTAGTTATATTGTATATGTTTAAATGTGGTTAATTGTTTAGATTATATTAAATATGAAACTATTATATGGTATTTGTCTAAGTAATGGTAATTAAATTTTTTATCTATTTAAAAATGTTTAAGTATACATGTGTAGTGGAATAAGAATGTTATTTGTTAGAATAGGTTTTATAAGTGTTTCCTAATATATCTACATGTAGATCATGTGATTGAGATATACACTATCTAAACTTGGATGGCATGGTGAACCAAAAAACATATTTCTCAAGTTGTGTTAGTGTAGAAGTAGACTCTAGAAGTAAAATTATGTGTGATACACTACTAGTGGCTAGTTGTGTAGTCTCTATATCAAAGAGCTTGATTGGTTATTATGTTAAAATTGTACTCTAAGCTCTGTGATCTTTGGAAAATATCTTTATTGGTTGGTGGACTATGCTCTAATTTTTGTGATCTCTTGTCAATATCTTTATCAATGTGTAAACTGAGACTGTATTTTGATCTTTGTAATTATTTTAAAATATCTTGATTGGTGTGAAAAATGATGTTGTGCTTTGATCTTTGTGATTGTTTCCAAATATCTTAATGGGTGTTCAAATTGATATTGTGCTATAATTTCTTTATTTGTTTCTAAATATATTAATTAGTGTTTGAACTGATGTTCTGCGTTGATATTTGTGAACTCATTGCCATCTCTACTAAATCTATGTTGCATAGGATTTCTCATAAATAGGTGTCCTAGAAACCATATGGCTCATATGATGAGTAACCAATGGCTCCTAAAAGCGAATGTCTTGGGGTAACTCTATCATATAGGAGTGTGATCTAGGAGACTATGGATACTAAGATCTCAATTCCCCCTATGTGAATGTTATAATTCCTCAATTGACATACTATTCAATGTGATCTCAAAGTGCATAACAATGATTGTCTGAATGTCCATTTATCTTATGAAAATTACAATATGGGTTACTTTGTACCCTATGTAAATGGTGTACTGAATGATTATTAGTAGGAGGAAGTGTGATCATATCCTTATCTAATAATTCAATAAAGATGTCATGAGGCCTATCCTTATCTTAAAATTCTAAAACCCCTTTGTTTGTGTCATGTGCTCTACTCATTATAGGAGGTACTCTATGAAGTGGTTCTTTGTCCTTGTTAAATATCTTTATTAGTTGTTTATATTCCACTGGTTTTTATTCAAAAGTGGAGTAGGTTCTTCTACCATGTTAGATGACTAGGGCTTTGAGAAAGCTACATCCAAAACTACCTCTGAATGTGTAACCACTAGCCCCAATCTACCTCTAATGTTATAGTTGCATTGCATAAATGCCAAAATGATTTTGATGCCTGATATAATAATTTTCTCTTAAGAGGAAAAATTAGACCTCTAGAAAAGATTCATTGTACCTCTAAATCTGTCAGCTAGTAAATAAATTTATGTAAACATGATTTGAATCTTAGAATATATTCAGTTGTTGATTCTATCTCACCCTGGTGTAATGAAGGTAACCTCTCATGTGTGACTCGAGGTCCCTTATTATATATGTAGTGCCTAAGAAAGACTACTTCTAACTCCTCATATGTATGTAGTGACCCACTAAGGATTATATATTAAAACCAATTTAGTGCTTCCCCATCTAGGGACATTGGAAATAATTATATTAGAGTCTACTTGTTTGTGACATGTGCCATAGATTTCTCATAAGCCTGAAGGTGTAAGTATGGATCTCCATTCCCATAAAATTTAGGTAACACTGGTATTTGAAGTTAAGTGGCAACCTTGTAGTGAAGATTCTACATGGAATAGGGTTTCCATGGATAACATTGGCATCATCTCAAGATTGGCATGCTTTATTCTCCAATGTGATATGGTGTACTTGTTGTTTCAAAGCACCCATGGCATGAATCAAGGAAATTAACACTTGTGAAGGTATAGTATCATTATCAAGGGGTTCATTTAATGCTTGAATTTTGTTATCTATCTTAGCCATTAGTATATTGCATTGGGAATCTTTTTTAGGGAAGATTGGTTTGCTTTTTGTAACATTTGGAGGTGTGATAGTTGGGACCTAGTTAGAGGGAAATTATCTATTACCCTTGCTTAGGTTAGTTTGAGAAATAGGTTCTACTATAGTAAGGGGGATTGAGGGAGATTCATTTGTATCTCTTATTTTGCTAATTTTTAAAGATGTATCACATTGTAATTGATTAGAAGGTATTATATTATCATGTGAATGTAAGTTATGTAAACTATGAAATAAGAATGTGTGTGTGTGTGTGTGTGTGTGTGTGTGTGTGTGTGTGTGTGTGTGTGTGTGTGTGTGTGTGTGTGTGTTAAAATGTGACCTAGAATTTATTTGAACTAGAGAAATAGGTGAAGTAGGAGGAGAAATAGAAGGTATAAAATATGTGTCATCTTCATCATATTCATAATAATCATCATTATCCCAAGGTTCATCAAAATTAGAGTTTAATTCAATTGTATAAGTAAGAGTAGAAGAAATATCATCCACATACTCACTAAGAAAGAGAGTAGGAGAAGATTTTAAGTTTTTACTACTAAGCAATGTGTCATCATGTGTATGTGTAATGCAATGTAATTTTTCACTATCTATGTGTATAATGCATGAATGATTATTACTTTCAATATTGGAGTCAAGGGTAGAATAAATAGTAATCATGTTTTCATTTTGCATATTATGACATGTAGGAGAAGAGTTAGAGATATTTGTATTATCAATATGTTGTATATAATTATTACATTGAGCTTGAAATTTAAAATAAGGTTATAAATCAATTTCATCTACCTTAGTTTTTGCATTGGTAAAAGGTGTAATATCATTGATACATTCTTTTTTAAATTTAACTGAGAAAGGTAAAGAAGATGCATTTCTCTTATCTACTCTATTTGAATCATACAAAAGTGGATTTCATGTATTGAACTTATATTGATTTAGTTTTAATAAGGAGGTATCAAATGTAGTTGAAAATATAGGATCACATTGGAACAAAGCACTACCAATAAGAGGCTCTTTTTTTATTATATTGTGGCTTTGATTTTGAGGTGTAAGAGAAAAGGGAGAGAAAAGAGAAGATGTATCTAATATATCCTCATCTATATTTTCATTGTCATGATCATGGTAATCCTCATATCCATCATTACAATAATATTCATCATCATCATTATAAATAAAGTCATTAATGTGTTTTAATGTACAATCTTGAACATTTGTTCATTCACTATTATAATAATGAGAAATTTTCAAAATTTAATCAATTAGGTGAGGGGTAGAAGACTTATTAGATACCATTTTAAACTTGCCAAAGAAGATAATGTAAAAATGAATATCAAGCACACATAAGGTAGAATGTAATCTAACATAAGTGTATGTGCAACTATGAGAAATTTTTAATCCAATTTGTAAAATAAATTAAGATTGTAAGTGAAACCATGATTGCTAGTATTTGGATGTATAGCGACCTAGTATGTGGATCTAGGGTTTGAATGAGGGTTGTTTTAAAAAGATTAAAATTTAATTAATGAAACCCTAATATAATTTGAATATGAATGAGCTAGACTATGCTAAAAATTAGGAAAAATAAAAGTTTGTAACCCTGATTTAGTGCACAAAAATTGGAAGAAGGTAAACCCAAGGAAAAAGTAGGTTTTTAAGCAATATTCAAAGTCAAGTTCACCAAATGTTTTAACATTTTAAGAATTAGTGTATGTAAATCATATTTTGTTAAAGGGTTGAGTATAATAATAATCTAGAATGAAAATTAGAAATAATTGATTTAAAAAAACCTTTCCCAAAATAGTAAGAATAGAGAGAAAGAGTACTTATTTGGAATAAAATAGGTATTTATAAGGATCAAGAGGCTAAAATAAGATGGAAAAATAGGTAGACACCTTCTATTTTATGACTGTAGCTGAAATCTAGTCTCAAATAATAGCACCAATATTAGATAGTATTTTCATGTGGCACTAGTGTCCAATTATGGTACTAGTGTTCTTCTTGGAGGAGTTGTTTGGAACCTTATATGAAGGTATACAAGGTTTTGGGGGTTGTTTAGGTGGTTTTATGTCTTTTAGGAGTTCACCAGTGTCACTATTTTAGAAAAATTCTTCTAAAACCCTAATGAGTACTTGGACACATAAAACAACAACCCAATAAAATGTAAAATGAACGAAAAAATTAGTTTATGGGATGTCATAATCACATGAAGTAGAACCCCTATTATCTTGGTCATTGCCTACATTAACCTCAATGCTAGGGGTCTCGGATTTCATGTAGTTATTCCTTAAGGAACATGCATAATCAACTTTCATGATATGCTAAAATGAATTTCACTTAATCCCTTCCTTAATCAAGCATGCAATGTCTAGATGTGATAGCTGAGAATTATGTAGAGTATTAAGCTATATTATTGATTAATTTTATGTAATTATGTGAAAAATAGTAAGTTTTATATGTAAAATGCCTTATGAGGCTCTTTATATAGAATAAACTTTGATTTGAATATAAGTACTTGTTCATTGGCTGATAAGTTATAAAAAAGGGATTAAAAACATAAGAGAAGGCTCAACATAGGGTTAGGACCCAAACACATGATAAAATGAGCATTGGACACTAGATAGATAATAGACACTAGTGTCACATGGTGCTACTATCCTAAAAATGGTGCTAGTGTCCTGAGGCCTAAAAATAGAGATAAGACCAAGTAGGACAGGCTAGGGGCCCTTATGAATGGGAGAAGGTGACTTAAGACCACTAGGGGTGAAACAAATAGGGAAAATAAAACATAATAAAGATCAAAATACCCAAAATAACCATGCAAACAAAAACTATATTCATCACTAAGACCTTCATGTGAAAGAGAAACAAAATACACTTGTGGTTACTTGACCAAATTAGGGTGTATACAACTTGTAACAAGACCTTTTTACAATATATTTTGGTAAAGGACTTAGAATTACATGGGATACTAAAGGGAAACACACACAAAATAAATTATAAGACAAAACAAGGGATGGAAACATAAAAAAATCCTAATTTCACCTATTTATATGCAAGGGATAACCTAATTTTAATTAAAATAGTGCTTTAAATACTACCCATTGTAGAGAAAATAAAGGTGCATACCATCTTGATATGTTAATTAAATTTTATTATCACCACTTAAGTACTTGATCTTAAATGGACCCATCCATAATGAATCACTTTTATTGTGTCTCCCTTTAGGTTCTCCCCTCTTGTCCCATAGTAGTACAAGATCTCCAATTTTGAAGTCCCTCTTCTTCTTCTTCTTTTTAAACAATGTTGTGATTTGGGCTTGATGTTATATAATTATATCAACAACTTTCACTATTTATTGTTCAATTTTATTCAAATACATAATTCTTTTATCCAGTGAGCTCTCAAATTTTTCATTTTCAATTGTTCTTGCCAATTGCAATACAAATAGTTCAAGAGTTATAGGGATGGCAGCATTGTCTTTTATTAAAACTAAAATGGAGACATTATAATGGATATTTTTAGTATTTATGTAATATTTCCATAATTCATCATACAGGTTCTTGTGCCAATTCCTTTAATTTTCATCTACTAGCTTATAGATGATGGTGACAAGATTCTTATTGTTGAATTCAGCTTGACCATTTCCTTATGGATAATAGTCTAAAGAATGGGAAAAATAAAAACCACACCCACAAAAAAATCCAAATAATTAATTTGAATAAAATTTGATGCATTACCAGTCATAATATTTTGTATGATGTCATACCTCACTAGACATTTTCTTTAATAAAGTTACAAACTACTTCTGAATTTGTTTGCTTAACTGAAATTCCCCAACTAACTTTTTGAAATAATTTATTGTCATGAGAACATGTGTATGGCCAAAAATATATTGAGGATTTAACATTCCAATAAAATATAACCCCCATTTCTTAAATTTTTCTTTAATTACAACTAGATTGAGTAGGAATGTTGCAAGTTTTGACCTGCTAACAAATTTTTGGCAAGCTTCACATTTCCTTACCCATTCATAAACATATTTGAACTATGAAGACCAATAATAATGAGCCTTAAAATTCTTATATTTTGTTAACAAATTAGATAAATTACCCCCATAATTTTTTTTATGGAAATCTTCAAGAATTTTATTTTTCTATTCTCTATCCACACATATCAAAAAGAAATCATCCATGTTCTTTTTTTAAAAAGTGCCATGTGAGATAACATACTTACTCACATTCAAATTTACCGTTGTTATTTGTTTAGCATCTAGATATGGGGTAAATTATCCATATTTTACTAAATATGAAATATATTAATATCAATCATATGTAAAATTAATGAATGTTATTAATGTTAGACATTTAATTTCATGATCTTCTTCACCTATTAGATTAAAAACTATCTAGTCATCAGTTTTTCTGCTTGAGTTGACATAATAATTTACCTTAGAATGGATTATTTGGTTTTATTTCTATAAAATATTCATAAACCTTTATAATTAAGTATTTTCAAACTAGGATCTTATTGTGTTAAAATGGATGTAACAATTTTATCAAGTACCATCACGATAGAGTGAGAGTTAAAAACATAATACCTAAATTGTTTAACTACTTTGATGATGGCATATGTATGATTTTAAAAATGATATTATATTATTTTATAGTATTTGAGACCAAAAATAATGAAGTAAATTGGTGACTTAATTCCTTCATCATTCTTTTTAACCAAAATGGCTGAGAGAGTGTGGGCAAAAGAATAACAATATATAATGAAATCATTTTTGAAATCTGGGAAAACCAAAGTAGGCATGTAAGAAATTAAAATATTTATCTTATAAAAATCATATTATCCTTATTTATTCCATTTTAAAAAATTATTACCTCTCATCATATCACCAATGTGTCTTTTGAGTTCTACAAAATCATGTATGGATCTTCTCAAAAAGTTTAGCTTGCCAAAGAATGAATGAACTCTAGTCTTACTAGTTGGTAAAGATAAATTTTGAATTAATTTCACTCTTATAGGTTTAATCCTTATATCAATAAAATATGTCTGAGTAACTTACCTTTAGTTACTCCAAAGACATACTTCTTAGGATTTAAGGAAATACCACGAACCTAACATTTTTCAAATACTTTTTCCAAGTACTCGTAAAGGTCTTATCTTTTATTAAAAAATGATATCAAATAATATAAATATACCCTAGTTATATTGTTATTTATATCACTAAAAGTAATATCCTTTTATCTTTAGAATGTCAAACCTACATTAATAAGGCCAAATGACATTCTTCGATATGCAAAAGTACCCCAAGGATTAGTGAAGGTAGTTTTATGTTGATCTTCCTTGACTTCTTCAATTTGATTGTATTCTGGAAAACCATCCAATAAATAAAATATTTTATAACCTATGATTACTTGTATTACTTGATAGGCAATGGATAGGTATCTTTCAAAGATGTTTGATCTAGGTTTCTAAAATTAACACATGTTCTTATTTATCCATTATTTCTGCACACTAGAAAAATATTAGCAACCTATGTTGAATGGTGAATGGGAAAAATAATTTGGGAATTCAACATCTTTTGAACTTCTTCAAATATAGTTCCAAATATATGTAAATTATACTTTTTTCTACTTGAAGAATTTTGCATCAGGTTTGAGTGGCATTGTATGTTGCATCTTTTTCAGTTGAAAATATTTGAGATCAACATATGAATAGGAAATAATATCAATATATTTTAAAAGAAACAACATAAATCTTATTCACTCTTCAAGTGAGAAAAATTTAATACTATTCACTATCCTTGGCTACTCTTCACATCCAATATTCACTTTTTCATAATCATTTGAATTGAAAGAATCTTACGCATTGATTTTTTTTTAAAAACCTTTCATGTATATCAAAAAGTTTATCTAGAGAAACTAAACCATTAGGAATTGCATTCCTTTTTAGTTAAATTAATCCATATTCATTTTATTCTTCAATAATTCCTTCCTTATCAATCTATATTAAATATTCCTTGTGTGTTTAATCATTCCCTTCAAAGTAAAGTGTAGACAATCAAAAATGTCCCCTCGACCAATTTTTGATGTCACATCACCTTGGACCTATCCTCAACCTTAGTTAGTTATTCACCTAGTTAACTCACCTATAAAATAACTTTTATGCTCATTATGTACCTAGGAATCCTTTGTTAAACATTTTAAAACATCAACTTAGACCTATTATAAACCTTTTTATATTTAGGGGTCGATCGTCGATAGTTAGCCTAACCATCAACATTAGGTGTTCAAACCTAAAACACAAAAACATCTAGATATAATCCAAGCATGCATAGGTAAAATGAAAACTTTCCCATGCACACTTTATAGCTTTCCTTCCCTTCAAATTGGCATCTCTATCTTGACCCAACTTAGTAACTTTCTCTCTCTTTTGCAGTTTTGTGTTATAAATGCAAGGCTCTTGGAGGAGATGAGGATCCAAAAAAATTTGCATCCAGGCTCCCTTATTTTATTTGTATAGGCATCTAAGACCCTAAAATTCTATCCACATGAATGTTTAAGGCTATAGTACTATTATGCTACCCAAATTCCTTTGGGTTTTCAACTATCACCTACTTAGCATCACATAAGTACCCTTCTTTTGTTTTTAATGTTTCCTTTTTTCATCAAGTTTTTCTATTTTGATCAGTTCACTTGCACATTACCCCTCACTTTTAAAACCCATATTTGGGCTTCTTCACACTTTCCATTCCACCCCCTACTCCATTCCAATTATCCACAAGCCTTCTATAGTCAACCATCACTAGTTGTTGTAATCATTGATAGTTACATCAACCATCACTATTTATTTAACTACCATCAGTTGTGACAACCATTGTCAATTATCTAACTACCACCGGTTGGGACAACCATCACCGGTTAGCCTAACCACTGATGTTCACTATCAAAGAAAATAATATATTGTTATTTCCTCCCCTTTCACACCTAATTAGGCATTGTCTCTATTTCTAAACTAGCTATAGACCCTGCTCAGGTCCTCAAAACCTAACCCTGATCCATTTTTGCATGGCATTAACCCATTGTGATATATTTTTATTGAATAGGTAAATTGTTTATTTCTTGCATAAACATTTATGTTCTTATCAATTTCTCATTTTCATTTCTATTATTAGAACATTTTTATCATTAGGAGCATAGATTGATAGTTATCCAAGAGATCTTTCACTTTTTGGATCTAGCATGTTGTTAGGTAGTCCACCCTTCATACTCATCTAACAAACAAGTTGGTTTAGTTTAGTCTTATTTCAGGTAGTCCTTCCTTGCCAAAAAGGAGCTCCAACTTTTTATGGTCATCAATGAGCATAACATTTAACCAAGTACACACCCCTCATCTATTATTTCTCTCATTTTTATTAAAAGTTAGAAATAAAGTTAAAAATAGTAGGAAACATTATGACATGCTCAGTGGGACCCCTTCTAAGTTCGTATTTATTTTTAGGCATATATTAGCATTAGTGAAAATTCATGTTCTTGCATTTCTATTATTTCTAAATTCTAAAGATTTATAAAAAAAAAAAAAAAATCCCTTCTTTTCTAAAAATCAAAAAGAAATAAAAAAAAGTTTTCATCTGAGGGATAGGTTGTATTTTCATCTTACATTAAGTTTCATTGTAGTTGTTCCTTGTTTGCATGCAAAGACTTCAATTTTTTCTTTTGGGTTAAAATTGAGTGCATTCATTATCTACCTAATTAATGCTTAGCTCACCTAGATTAATTAAAAGCATTATGAATTAAGCGTAGCATACTTATGTTATACTACCAAACCACTTGCACAAAATAAACATAAAAACTTACTTGAGACAAGGCCCATTGGGATTTCATCACCCTTTGAATCACCTTACCCTACCTGGTGATCCCACTTGGATTTCATCACCAAGGGGAGGACCCAACCTAGTCTCTAGTAGAGTATAAACTCTAAAAAAATAGTATCTATTGTCTAGGTGACCCAGCTTAGCTTTGAGCTTTTGAAGCATGGGGAGAAAGCCCCTAGTACCCGACCATGTACCCAGTCTAGTGCAAATTCTTTGAGTACCAAAATTTAACCCAAAACTATCCTTAGATGGATTTCTGAGTACTCAACTTACAAGCCAATTTTCCCTTTCACACTCATTAAAGCATTAGCCAAAATCAATTTAAAATGAACCCTAGGATTAGTTGTGCTTTTAGTGTGTGTTTTGATTTCTTTGAGATTTTCTTTGTTTGCTAATTTTTTGAGGTGAGAGGGTCATAATCTATTTCTTTTTTTTCATATGGTCTTAACCAAAAAATAAGTGGGAAATCAAAATAACCAACCACCATCTTCCTCTTCATCCTCATCCATGGTTTATACCTTAGATGTTGATAAATCACCCCATGATTCATCGTACCATTCTCCTCCACCTACCATGCCTCCAATAATTCATGAGGGTGATCTAGATTTTTTTGCCTTTTTGGATAACAATCTAGTGGCTTTATAACACTATCTTAATACCTTAGCCTATTGTACTTTGAAATCTTTGGTTCCTCTTATGGATCCACCCTATAGTATGCCACACCACCTCATGGTTGGTGTTACATCAACCTAACCTTAAATCAACCAAGCTTATTATTCTACCATTGGTTCATCTACTACCACCACCCAGACACATGTTACCTTAAACCAATACTTCTAACATTGGCTCAACTTTACCCCTTTTCACTTATACCCCTTCTTCTAGTATGGTGTATTCTTTACCCATGTCTACCATTCCCTCCAACTTAACTAATATACCAACCTCAACCCCTTTCAGAACTTGGTGTTATCCATACCACAAACACTTCCCCCAATTATCACTATGGTGACTACCCATCAACAACCCACAAATACTTTAGCATTACCAACCTAAACCATACCCCCATAAACCAACCCAAATGTACCCCTAAACCAATCTCTATTAGTTTCCTTACAGGCCCTCATGGTACCCTATCAATATATTCTTAACCCACAGGGATATATTGCACCTTCTACTCAAACCTTAATGCCCATCAATCTTATTGGGGAACTATCCCAAGCTCAAGTCAACACATACCAATATGTTCCCACTTTTATACCTCCTACCACATATCAATTCATAGCTACAACCCAACCTCAATAGAACTTACCATTGAATTATGTAGTTGTCTAACCCTAACCTAACTTGATCAGGATGCTCACAGATAAGATGACCCAACTTGAGTCATCTATCTCTGGGACCTAAAACCTTTTATCATATGACCAAATCTACAATGAACCTATCAACCCATATATCCTAATTCATGTTTATCCTCCTCAATAGGAGCTTCCCAAATTCTCTAAGTTTTAGGGTAAAGAGGATCCTTAGCAAAATTTGAGGGCATTCCACCATTCTTGTTACTTTATTGCATATGATGATGCCCTCCTTTTTCAAACTTTACCTATGTCTCTATCAGGACCCACCTTAGATTGGTATAGTACCCTTCTTAGGTATTCTATCTTTTCATTCTCCTAACTCACCCAAATCTTCTTAGAAAATTTTTTAGTGAACATATCTAAGAAGGTCTCCATAACCAACCTCTATTCTATTAGGCACTTTGATGATGAATCAATTACTGACTTCATTTCATGATGGTGAGGTTTCATTAATCAACTATCCTTTTCACTACCCCAAATAGAACTCATTGAACTTTTATTTAAGGGTTATACAAAACACATTGCTCCCACCTTTTAGGTGCAAATCTTTAAGAAACCTTTAATGAAAAATTCACAATGGCATGCAAACTTGAAAACTAAGCCATAGATGAGGGTAAATTGAAATTGTGAAATAAGAATTCCACTTTCAAATTTAGTGATCCCTCTACCACTAAGATAAACAACCAACCTAATCCTATATCCAAATCTTCTACAAACTCAATTGTGTTGAAAGCTGTCCCACCTTTGTCTATTAACAAACCACATCAAACCACACCTTCTATCCCTTGTTACCCACCAAATTAAAACAAAAATTGGGTTCCACCTAAACAATTCACACCTATATTGGAATCTTATGCCTCTATGTTAGATAAATTTCTCAATGCTAACCTTATCCAACTTCCACCAATCAAGCCACCTCAATAATTTGACCCTTCTCACCCCATGTTTGGGTGGTACAAAAAAGATGACCATTGTGATTTCCATCAAGTCATTGGACATGACATAAATCAATTTAACACTTTTAAAATCCTTGTCCAAAACATGATTGAAAATTGTGAATTATCATATGACAACCTCAATGCACCTCCTAATCATTCCTTTGATATTTTTTGTAAACCTTTTACTAACCATGTTCCACTTACCCAACCCCATGACAACCAACTTGAACCATCATCATCCCATAAGGCACACATAATCAACATCATCATAAATAATCCCTTGATAGATGAACCCCACATTTCTATTTCTCCTTCACTGACCTCACCTATAAAAGAAGCAAGTTTACCTCATATCCCTTTAAAGACCCAAATAGAAGAATCTATAGCCTCTGTGTCTTCCCTTGATCAAACCATACCTCTACCCACCTCTCCTTTCAAAGAATTAGTCATTGATTTAACCACCTCTTCTCCTACCCCACCAAATAAAATGGTAGAACCTTCTTATTTTCCTTTGCATACCCTCATAAAGGAAGAAACCATGACCATACCTACACCCCCGATCAAAAAACCATCTCCTCCCTTAATCACCCCACAAGCAACCATCACTTCATTTACCCAGCTAGGGATTTTGAAACCTTATAACTCAAGCAAAGATGAAGGAACCCTAACTTCTTCCTCACCTAAGGGCTTAATATTTGAAATAAATAATCAAGGAACCAAACCCATGTACAATCCCTTTTCTTGGTTACTACAAAGTCTAAAATTTGCCTCACAACCTAACCTAGATAGAGTCACTTTTTTGCGCTGTCTGGGGCTCCCATACCAAAATAGAATTTAACCCTCAACCTCATTAGCATCCACCCTTAAATCTATTATCACCCCATCATCAAACATTCCCTATTCCTAAGACATGAGAGAACTATATCACCCACCTCCACCTAGATCATCTCATAATTTTCTCGCTAGACTAGCCAAGACTCTAGGTATCCTTCCCACACCTAGCATTACCCATCCACCCATCAAATTAGACCTAACCCCCTCTAGTCCACATAAAAAACCACTAACCAAGATGGACTGAAAGGTGCAGTTACCTAAACCTCATCCTTGAGCTCAATCTACGCTATCTCATTCTCATTTAACATTTATTTTGGGACCCCACCCTTCTACCATCCCAGTTACCTATTTATTTCAATCAAACCAATGACATTTTTTATGCCTACCCTTTCACTAACTAGGCCATTTACTTCATCATTCTTAGCTAGTTTATCCCCCTCCACTTTCCCACCTATTATCAATCCCTCATCCTCTACTTTGAAATCATCCATGGATAACCCAATCATAGCTAAGTTGACCTATCCCAAACCATCTACCAAAGTTGTTCAACACCCTACCCTTTCTATGGTTAAGACCACACCTAAAAAGGTTTATGTTTCTTTGATGAGCATTTCAACACCCCCCAACACCTCTAAATTAATCATACTCAGTTATTTTATAGAGGTTGTTGAAAAAATCCTCCATTAAACTTTCACCTATTAAGCCATTCACCCCTTCTAATACCAAACCCTCTTGGTTTGATTATACTCATATTTTTTAATACCATAAGATGTTAGGACATGATATGGAGAACTACAAAGCTCTCCAAGCCCTAGTCCATAACCTATATGATGAGGATGATTTGTTATTAAATGAACCACCTTCACTAGCCTAATAAATTCAACTACCATCCCAACCAACCTAAACTTTAGCCTAACCAATCCCTTCAATCCCACCTATACTTACTCTCTAACTCTCATCCCTAAAGAAGGGGGAGGAACTAAAGTAATCACCTAGCCTAACCGATCCTATTATCCATACCATTCATATGATTACCTGATTTCAGGCTCAACAAAGAGGTAAGGGAAGATCCCATGCATCCATTCCATACACATATCCTTTAGACTCTCAACCTTCTAACCAATCTCAAGTACCAACACTACCACCTATGCCCTCACCTAGACCTATAGTATCTATCTTGGGTGTACCCCTCACCAATTATTCTACATCCATTCAATAAATTATGTTGAAGCAACTTCACCAAGCCCCAGTAAAGATGAGCCTTTATGATTTGATCAACACCTTACCCCATCATCATCAAGAATTAATAGATGCTCTACATTCTATAGAGGTTCAACCAGATGATCCTCAACCTCTTTCATCATTCATTAGGACCCTCCAACACTCCACCATCATCACCTTCTAACATTCTAAGATACTTCTAGCCCATTCTAAGGAGTCCAACCCTCCTTTCTTTATCACTGTATACATTAATCATACCCATGTCAAAAGGGTAATGATCGATGGTGGTGCCAACATCAACATAATCTCCTCCCATGCTTTTGATCAGCTATGTTTACCAAAGAACATCATGGCCAAAAGCACAACAGTTCTTCACTCCCTTAATGACACCATGGGCACTAGCTTGGGGACTATTGTTATTTAAATATGCTTGAGGACTCACACCATTCTTGATCTATTTTATATTTTAGAAGGTGAGTTCTAATATAGCATTATACTTAGACACCCTTGGATTTGGGATATGAGTTATATCCCTTATACTTTACACTATTGTGTCAAATTTGAACATGAAGGATAGGTTATAACTATCAAGGTTGATCCCAATCCTTTTACATCTTAAAACATGACCTATAAGCTTAATGATGTCCTTCTTCCACCTTCATCTCTTGTATAATAAACCAACCCCATTAACATAATTACACCACTAACTATGACCCATAGTGCTTCTAAAATTAACAACAATGAGGCCTCAACTAGTGCATCTGTCCCTTCTTCTTAGATTCCCATTGACGACTCCTTGGCACAAATTTTCTAATGTCTCTCCCTTGGAGAATATTGACTTTTAGCCTTAGATGTTTTTCCCACTCTGAAAGAATATGGGAACCTTCAAAATAACCCTTTTTATGACCCCAACATAGCAACCATCATCCCTTTTAGACTCCCCACCAATCAAACATATTTTATCTATGGGGGACTGGATCAACCACTCTTCACTCCTATCACCACTCCATATATTCAACTTTTCAATTCTTATTTCTCCTATCTAAGTAATCCAACCTTTGCCAAAACCTATCTTCATCATTGTACTTGGAAAGGATTTGGTGTGGGCCTTTACAAATAAGGACCTCACAAATTTCTTGTTATCAAAACTCAAAAATCTCATGAGTTCTTTGGGCTCAAGTTTGAACCACCAAAAGATCCCACCTCACCAAAACCTATTTCTACCCCTTTGGAAGCGATTCCATCCTCACCTATTTCATCTTCCCAATCTAAAGACTTTGACATCATTCCATCCAACTTTTTTTTTATTAGTATTGTTAGATTAGGCCCACTAACCTATCAATAAGGTGGCTAAGCCAAAACCTTTCACCTCATCCATCCCAAAATGATCAACTACAATTTACCCATCATTCATACCATTCAACATCAAGATGATGATTTCATCTTCACCTACCTCAGTGTAAGAGATTTTTCTATCCATAAATCTCTCCTTCTTGAAAACCAAACCATGCTCAATGAATCAACTATCGATGTTAACTCGAGGACCCATGAGGATCCTCATATCATTAAACTTGGCCAATCCTTAAACTAAGATGAGAAATGAGATTATCTAGCCTTTCTTCAAGACCATATCATCATATTCACATGGTCTTATTAGGATATGCCCAGGATTGACCCCTCCATCACTCTCCATAACAGCATTATCTATCCTAAGGCTAAGTTGATACAGTAAAAGATTCATAAAATGCACCCTCACATAGCTCTTTCCATCAAAGAACTTCAAAATCTTCTATCCATCAACTTGATTCAACCCATTTACTATCCATAATGGGTCTCTAATATTTTCCCCATTACCAAACCCACATGGGGACTTCATCTTTGTGTGGATTTCTATGACCTTAACTTTGCATGCCCCAGAGATGACTTTCCTTTACCCAACATCGACCAACTAGTTGATCTTATCATTGGCCATGAGATGTTATCCCTCATGGATGAATTTTCAATATATAATTAGATGTTGATCACCCCCTCTAATCAACATAAAACTACCTTCACTACTCCTTGGGGAACCTTTTTTTATTAGGTCATGCCTTTCAGTTTAAAAAACATAGAAGTGACTTATCAATTAGATGACCTATATATTTCATGATCTTATCCATAAGATTGTAAAATATTATGTGGATGATCTCCTCAATAAATCCAAACACCATAAGGATCATCTAGTTGTTCTTGCTATCATTTTTTATCAACTAATCCAATTCTATGTCTAGCTCAATCCCAAGAAATGCATTTTTGGGGTTCTCTCTAAAAAGTTCCTTGGATTTAGAATTTCCCTCCATGGAATTCAAATTGATCCTACTAAGGTCAAGGCCATCTTAGAAATGCCTCCTCCAACAAACATTAAACAACTTTGTAGTCTATAAGGGAAACTCCAATCTATTTGTCACTTCATTTCCTAGCTATCAGATAGATGCCAACCCTTTCATCATCTCATAAAGAAATACACCTCCTTTAGATAGACCAAAGATTGTCAACAAGCCTTTGATTCACTCAAAGAGTACCTACTTTCTCTACTATTTCTTATCCCACCTAGGGATGACCAACCTTTCTACCTTTACATATTCACCACTGATCACTCTTTAGGAGTAATGTTGGCTCATTGAGATGAAAAAAATAAAGATTAAGCCATCTATTACATTAGTCACATGTTTCTAGAGTATGAGACACGATATACCCATCCTAAAAAGCTTTATCTCACTCTTTTTTTTCACCTCTAAACTTTGTCATTACCTTATCAATCATAAAACATATTTTATTACCAACACCAACCCACTCAAATATATGCACTCCAAGCCATACCAAAATCAGTGTATGGTTAAGTGGCTCATGCTTCTATCTGAGTTTGATCTTGAGTTTCTATAACAAAAATTGATGAAAGGGCAAGTCATCACTGATCAATTGGCCAAAGCTCCCCTCTTAGATAACAAACCCATTCCATTGACCTTTCTAGATGAGTATATTATAACTCTTTCTCAGTAAAATCCCTTACCAAATGACCATATTCTTTGATGGTTCTAAATGCCAACATAGTGGGGGTCTAGGTGTAATTCTCATTCCCCTTCATGGAGAACCTCTTCCACTTTCCTTTAAAATTGACTCTGAATGTACTAACAACATGGTGGAATATTAATATTTGGTCATTGGTCTCTAAATCACTCTCACTTTGGGAATCAAAACCATTTATGTCTTTGGTGATTCCCAACTCATGATCAACTAAGTCAATGGGTCTTATCAATGTAAAAATGATATTTTTCAAAATTATAAGCTTCTCATTAACAAACTCTTAACATATTTTGAATGATACTAGATCTATTTAGTACCTTGATCTACTAACAAATTTGTGGATACAATGGCTTCCCTTGCCTATCAAATTCCCTCTCAACCTATTGATCCTAAACTATTTATCACCATCCATTACTTCATCAAGCCTTCATATATTAGTTCAAACTTTCTTACCATTTGTAGTGTGGAGGCATCTCCTTTAAACATTTGATATGACCAAAATTTTAACTACCTTAACCTTGGCATCATTCCACTTGAGCTCTCAAAGAATTCCCATAAGTCCTTTGTTCAGGGTACCTCTCATTATAATATACTAGGTGGAATCCTTTACAAACATGGCTTTGATGGTCTTCTTCTCTATTGTTTACAAAGTCATGAGATTCCTCATGCTATCAAGGAAACTCATGATGGAGTCTATAGGGGACACTTTAATGGCCTCATTATCGCTAAAATAATCCTACGCTTGGGTTAATATTGGCCTACCCTCAATCAAAACTATTATGACTATGTAAAGAAGTGTGTTAAATGTCAACAACATGCTAACTTGCATCATACACCTACTCACAAACTTTAGGTATCCAAAGATTACTGGCCCTTTTCATAGTGGGGGCTTGATCTCATTGGAGAAATCAATCCTCATCTCAATGACACCAATACATCATCACCACTACCGAATATTTCACTAAATGGGTGGAGGCCAACCCCCTTATCTTGATTAAAGAAGAATGAATTATTGATTGCATCAATCACCATATCATCTATCATTTTTTCATCCTTCACAAAATCATAACTGATAATGATAAATCTTTCAAAAATAAGAAATTTCAAGTCCTTTATGATGCTTTTGGCATCAAGCTCGGCCATTCCTCACCTTATCCTCCATAGGCCAATGGATAGGTGGAAGCCTCCAAAAAAAATCCTCATCAAAATTCTAACCAAAGTTGTAAGTGCTTTGGGTTAGGATTGACACCTACACATCTAATTTGATTTAGGGGCCTAACACACTAGCATCCAAACCTCCATAGGTCCTACACCTTTTTCCCTAGTCTTTGGTGCCAAGGCTATCTTACCTCTCAAAGTCTAGATCCCTTCTCTTTATATTTCCAAGACATCCTTTCTGAAGATGAATATCAATAAGAATACCTTATACACCTTGAGTTGCTCGATGAGCATCACCTTGTTGCCCTTAACCATCTTCATATCTACCAAGAATGTATTACTCGCGCCTATAACAAACATCTAAAAGAATGGTAATTTAATATTGTATACCTCATCCTTAAAGAAAACCAACATGTAACAAATATAGAGAAAAGCAAAAAGTGTGAATTTTCTTTCAATTGGCTTGGACCCTATATCATCACCCATAAGTATGGATCAAGAGCTTATCATTTGTCCTCTTTTGAAGTCAAACCATAAATTGAGCCTCTCAACACTTTACATTTGCATCCTTTATATTGTTAAGGAAGATATGATAAACTTTGTTATCTAACTTAAGCTCATCCCTTGGTTTATAAACTTCTCACCCCCGTACACTATTACCCTATTCTTCTTGGGGACCTGTGATTACAATAGACTCAAGTGATTATCCATCATAGTTTTGGCCTAATCTTAAACATGGATACCATAACTCTATCCATGGCATGATTCTCTTGGATACTTTTCATCTTTAACTAGATGAATCCCATGGTCACTTGTTTCCCAAAACCGCTTTCCTAACCTCAAAACCACCTTTTGTCATAAAAATCTTACCCCTAAGGGGGTTAACCTATAAGCTTGAATTGATGGGTCCATGTCTAAAAAATATATTTCAAATATTCTCTATAGGATATGAAATACTATTTGGGTCCATTTTCTTAAGTATAGAACTCTTCCTCAAAGGATGGCTACTAAAAATTCAAAACAAATGGATTGATCCCTCGAAGGATAGCTATCAAACACTTATTCTTATTCAAATTTAGACCACTCCCTTAAAGGATGGTTAAGCCAACATGTCAAAAATTATTTATTCATAAAAGCCAAAATTAGCTCCATCAAAGCATTTGAAGCTTCTCACATTGATCAGCTTCACCTCTTTCATAAAAATAGGCAATAAATGACCCTATCAAAATAAATTTATCCCAAAAGGGCCATAATCAACTCTTTCATACAAAATTATATTTGTAGACTTCCTACATTGATTAGTCTACACCTTGTAAAGATATGGACTTATTTGTTCTAGTTTTTAGGTCACCTATCAAATGGGTAAGTAAATCCACATTGGTTTCCTACATCATCCCTTTTCCCTCCATTTGCCTATTATCCCCTTTTCTTGTATACCCTCTATAAATCAAAAGACTATGAGCTCACTTGGTATCCTATGTTTATGATGACACCTTTTCACTAAAATCATGCTAATGCAAAACATATAAAAGGTTTATTTTCATTAAGATCAATCCACCTTGGGTTTACCAAGTTCCAAGCCAATACACCTTTTCTTACTCTCCCTTATATTGGTTCATGAGGAGGTTGTTTTTCATCATTCTTTTTCCCATATTTAGTTTATTACATACACTTAGTTTATGCATTTTCATTCAAATATTTTATCGTATCTATACTCATGACAATAATATTAAAATAGAACATAATCCACAATAAACAATATCTAATGAACCGGGGAATCAAAATAAACACACAATATCAACCATTTTATTTCACAACTTACATCACATTAACACATTATTAAAATATCAAAGCATGTACATCATAAGAATTAACAACACATTAGAATCTATCCATATAATCCAAATCACATCATCATCAAACCATATATCATCACATGCCTATACTAAGAACAAAAATATAAATAATCATCATAATCAATTCTCATCTACAACATCAATCTTGATTAAAAAACATCAAAAACATATAAGACACTCATCAACATCAATCCCAATCATCATGACATAAGCATACATCTCATAAAACATAAAATCATAATCACCATAAAACATCTAAATCATCTCATATAAATCATCTGACTCATAGACATCAATATGTGTTAATACATGTATATATCTCTCACTCATGTACATCACATCAACAACATGCAGGTTGGAATCAAAATACATATATACATATCAAGAATATATATACAATCTCATCATGGGCCTACACCTAGAGCACCACTTTTGATAGCTCCATCTATACCTATACCTATTGGTGGTCCCCTTAGGACCCTTATCTAACCCA
Source organism: Torreya grandis (assembly GCA_037957365.1). NCBI lineage: Eukaryota > Viridiplantae > Streptophyta > Pinopsida > Cupressales > Taxaceae > Torreya > Torreya grandis. The sequence continues at coordinate 4,667,708 of JARHVA010000323.1, forward strand.
CTATCTCCACCCACTGACCTATGGTACCAATCATGGCCCCACCACCCATGTTATTTATGTACTCAATAAATCTCATAACATGGGGTAGCTAATCAAATGCCATCACCTCATAATAATAAATCTCTTATACAATGGCTAAATATCATATTCATGGCACTAAATTTGTTAGCCCTCCTACTAATTCTACTACCACATGCACACCAATCTACCCCTATAGTGTGCCTACCTAAACCTACATACTAGCTACTTGTCCCTATAAATTAATGATTTACCTAGTCCCTCTCCATTGTCATAGCCCCCACTTGTTCCTATAGAGCCATAATTTATCCCTACAGCATGGCCACCTACCCCTATAATATTATAATATGGTCCTAGGCTATAGCTAATGTCACAGTTGCCTATAGATCACCCTATGTAGGCCCCTATGTTGGATCCATTATTCATGGGAATATGTAGGTAGCATCCTCTTACCTAGTGCATCAGGAGACAGCTCGGCCATGCCCTACCCAACCCATTTATCCACGTCCACTTTGATGTTGGCACCTTTTAAAAGCAACCTATTTGCATGCTTTACGATGACCTTACTTTGTTCATGATGACCACCTTAACTAATTTTTTCATGTTGAAATTTTGCATAATACACCACCTTGTGAGCCACCCAACCATTTATATTTTTCTTAAGAGCACTTCCTACCCTAGATACTTGAGTAAACACCAACCTTTCCTATAAGATTTGATATGAGTAACCTGATTAGATATGACTAACGTTGGGGACCGGTTACCTTATCACTTATCCTAACTTATTATTATCAATATTGGTGACTTTAGTCTTTGCATGATTTTGACTCTCACATTTACTTGAATTTTTTGCATGTATTGGCATTTAAAATACCATCACCTTTTTTGTCAGCCACCTCATGACCTCCATTTTACCTTTTATGAAACCATGACTCAATTTCAGTGTTACCTCATCAACTCCCAGTTTGAGGGGGAATACTCTCCTCCTATACTCAGGGTAACCAAACCTTGGCCAGTTAGTACTTCATTTTTTTTCTATGACTTAATTAACCTAAAATTACACAACAAAAAGGGGCAAAATATAGACACTCAAAACATCCCCTCAACCAATTTTTGATATCACATCACCTTGGACCTACCCTCAACCTTAGTTATTCACCTAGTTAAATCACCTCTAAAATAACTTTTATGCTCATTAATTTACATATACATCCTTTGTTAAACATTTTAAAACATCAACTTAGACCCATTTCAAACCTTTTTATACTTAGGGGTCAACCATTGATGGTTAGCCTAACCATCGATGGTCAGGTGCTCAAACTTGAAACATAAAAACATCTAGCTATAAGCCAAGCATGCATGGGTGAAATGGAAACTTTCCCATGCACACCTTATAGCTTTCCTTCCCTTCAAATTGGCATCTCTATCTTGACCCAACTTAGTAACTTTCTCTCTCCTTAGTAGTTTTGTGCTATAAATGCAAGGCTCTTAGAGGAGATGAGGATCCAAAAAAATTTGCATCTAGGCTCTCTTATTTTCTTTGTGCAGGCATATAAGACCCCAAAACTCTAATTAGATGAATTTTTAAGGCTAGAGTATTGTTATGCTACCCAACTTCCGTCAAATTTTCAAATATCACCTACTTGGAATCATATAGGTACCTTTCTTTTATTTTTAGTGTTTCCTATTTTCATTAGGTTTTTCTATTTTGATCAGTTCACCTGCACATTACCCTCACCTACATAACCCATATTTTGCCTTCTTCCCACTTACCATTCCACCCCCTACTCCATTTCCATTATTCACAAGCCTTCTACATTCAATTGTTGCCAGTTATTGTAACCATCATCGATCATCTTGATCATTGATGGTCACTATCAAGGAAAATAATAGATTGTTATTTCCTCCCCTTTCACACCCAATCAAACCTTGTCTCTATTTCTAAATTGGCTACAAACTATACTTAGGTCCTCTAAACTTGACCCTAATCCACTTTTGCATGGTATTGACCCACCGTGCTATATTTTTATTCAATAGGTATGTTGTTTATTTCTTGGTATCAGTTTCTCATTTTCATTTCTATTTTTAGAAAAAAATTATCATTAGGGGAGTGGATTTCTAGCCGTCTAAGGGAGATTTTGCTTCTTGGATCTAGCATGTAGTTAGGCAGTCCACCCTTCATACTCATCTAACAAATAAGTTGGTTTTGTGCTGTCTTATTATAGGTGGTCCTTCCTTGACAAAAAGGAGCTCCTACTTTGTTTGGTCATCAATGAGTGTAATGTTTAATTAGGTACACACCGCTTATCTTTTGTTTCTCTCTTTTTTCCCAAAATTTAGAAATAGAGTTAGAAATAGTAGGAAATATAAAGATTTATGAATATATCTATTTTTTCAAAAAAAGTAATAATTTATTGATCATTATTAAATACATACCAATTTATAGAATTATTTATCACACTAGATTTGTACACTAATTCATTGGTGTATTTATTTTTATTGATGACAGAAAGAGGAATCAATAAAAAATTAGAGACAATAGGTTTGTTGGCTTTTGCATTACTTTCTATAGGGACAACTATAATAGATAAATATTCTAAAGCTTCAATACTATCCCATTCCTTATAATGGTAATGTTTTAGATGATCATCCTTAACTTGATATTGATTTTTTATTTGATTTACAACCAATTATACATCTCCTTTTATTCGGGCAATAATTTAGGTGACAATTCAGGTGATGGTTCTACCCCAATTGATGATGGAACTTCTGAGAGCCATAACTTTTGTACCATATCTCTGATTGACTACCTGTTTGAAATGTTGAAAATCTAAGAATGAGGAGAAAATAGTGAGATGGTACTAATTTTTTATTAGTGGTTTTTTGCCCTTGAAAACTAATATAAGTGCCCCAAATTTCAATTTTAATAGTATAGTCTAAAAATAGTAAGTTTCTAAAACTAGGAATTCCTTGAATTCTATATTATTGTAAATCATAGAAGTCAAACCACTTAATTTTTCTCAATATTGGTGACCTTCCACATCATCCTCCTACCTTCAAAATATGTATAAATTAATATGTAACCCAAAATGTAAATCAAACATTTCTTCCCAGAGATAAGCATATAGTTGTATTGCAATCTTGAGTAATAAAACATCTCTTTTCAAAGAAATCATTGTATCTATGTTATTTTCATGTTCTTGAAATATCTGTCAATCAAAACTTCTAAGTTTTAGATCAATGGTATCAGAGCAGTTTGTCTTGAGAGTGTGTGATCTTGAGGATGAGGTCAGGATATAAGAAGCTTGGGTGGAAAACAATAGAGCTTCCAAACTATCCATCTATTCACTCCAAATGGTGGATAACATTGAGACATTGAATCCCTTAAAGGAAATGGTGAATGAAGTCCTCCAATGGAAATAAGTGCAAATGTTACAATATTTTTCCCAAATTCTCCAATAAATCTTGATGGAAAATTTTGGCTCCTCATCTGCACTTCCTAGCTCCTCATCCATGGAATGTCCTTTCAGTGCCCCAACACCCTTTAAGGTTCAGGTGAATTTTTGCATCCCTACATTTGAAGGTATAATCAATGTTGATGTAGTATTAATTTTTTTTTATCAATTAGCTTCCTACTTTTTTGCAAATAAATTCATCGATGGAGAAAAGATCACTTTTCCTCTTTTGAAAGCATCATTGCCCATGAAAAATTGGTGGGAAGTGTTCAAAAAGAGGTTTAATAGAGATGACATTGGCCTTGAGATGGAACCTACTTGGTAAGATTTCATAGAAGTAATATAGGAAGAATAGTATCCCATTGAAGTATATGATGATCTATACATACAGTGGTAACAACTTCACCAACGTAAGGACCAATCTATTCAAGATTACACTAAAAATTTTCATTCTCTATCTACGATATTGGGCATCAAAGAAAGTGAGAAACATAAGACTCTCAAATATCATGTTGGACTACAATGGTACTTATGGGGGGAAATGGAACTCTTCAATTTAGAAACCCTCAATGAGGCATACAAGTTTGTAGTGAAGATTGAGCAAAAATATGGAAGAAAGAGTACGAAAGTCAACCTTCAAAATGGAAAAGTGACAAGGAAGGTCAAACATGAGGCCAAAATTGGAAGAAAAAAGAGTTTCAAGATAAGAAACCCCAGAAGGGGAAGACTAGAAAATGGTGTGATTACCACAAAACTAGAACTCATTTCAAAGAATAATGTTGAACCATTAAGTCACTATTTTTTGAATCAAAATACTTGACATTTACTACTCTATGTCATACACAACCTATATTCGAAGAGGACAAAGAAGAGATTATAGATGTTGAGCCTGATACCATCATTGTTTCATCACAAACTCATGAGGAAAGGCCAGATGACAAGGAAAGGTTATTTCACTCCAAATTATGGGTAAAAGGTAAGCCTATGCATTTCATTCTTGATAATGAGAGTTAAAAGAATTTAATCTCTACTAAAGTTGTGAAAAGTCTAAATCTATCCATGAAGCCTCACCCAAATCCATACAGTATTGGATGTTTGAGCCCAGGGAGAGACCTCCATGTCACCCATCAATGTCTTCTTTCATATGCAATAAAACCTTTCCAAGATCAAGTCTAGTCTAATGTGGTCAATCTAGATGTTTATGATGTACTCCTTGGTCAACCATTCATGTATGATCAACATGGCATCTATGAATCACGAACCCAAAGAATCACCTTGACTCTTGGAACGTGATGTTATAGGGTACCAGAGGTACCACCTCCCACATTTATCTCCCTAATTAGTGCCAAGAAATGTAAGAGATTAGTGGAGAAGACAAAGTAATTCATTCTCATGGTGGTCAAACCAAGGAAATCCAAGAAGGTTGATGTCACAGTACTGACTACACAATAATAGAAGTAGATGAGACAAATTATAGGAGAATATGATGACTTATTCAAGTCACCCATAGGAGTTCCACTTCTCTACCAGGTAAAACATTCTATCAATTTGATCCTAGGATCACCTTTGTCTAGTATTCCTATGTATGGTAGATTATTTTTAGAGAATGATGAGATAAAAAGGTAGATTCAAGAATTGATTCAAAAGGGTCACATCAGGCTAAGCTCTTAACCCTATGATAGCCTAATTATCCTATCACCAAAGAAAGAGGGAACATGGAGGCTTTGCATTGACTATCAAGCCCTAAATAAAATCACTATGAAGAATCACTACCCCCTCCCTAGAATTGATGACCAATTGGACCAACTCCATGGTGCAAATTTTTTCACCAAAATTGATCTCAAATCTGGCTATCACCAAATTTCCATTGATCCCACTGATGTCTAGAAGATTGCATTCAAATCTAAGGAGGGGCTCTTTGAATGGTTGGTTATCCCTTTTGGCTTGAATAACGCACCTACAACCTTCATGAGGATTATGAATAACATTTTTTGACTCTTCACCAACTTATTCATGGTTTTCTACTTGGATGACATACTCATCTACAGTAGAATATGGGAGGAACATCTACAATATGTTTGTAAGGTGCTTCAAACCCTTCAGGAGCATAAGTTGTATGTAAATATTTACAAATGCATATTTGAGATGATAAGAATTTAGTACCTAGAGTACATTGTGAATGAGGAAGGGGTCCATGTTAATTCAAAGAATATTTGGGTTATTCAAGAATAGCCTACACCAAAGGCCCTCATAGAACTTCACAGCTTCTTGGGTCTTGAAATTTTCTATCACAGGTTTGTTCTTGGATTCTCACATGTTTCTTGGCCACTAACCCAAGTGACTAAAGGAGGAGCTAAAGCTACATTTTAGTGGGGTGAAATATAACAAAGGGCATTTAAGAATTTGAAGATCAGACTTTGCTCAATCCTTGTTTTTTCCTTGTCATATTTCCATCAACCTTTTGAGTTGATAACAGATGCATTTAAATATACCATAGGAGCTATCATCATGCAACATGGCCATCCTATTGCATATCATAGTGAAACTTTCACTGATACAGTCAGGAAATACCTTAAATATGATGAGGATCGCTATGTCATTTTGTAAGCCTATAAACAATGGGGCACATATATGTTCTCTATCACATGGGGCACATATATGTTCTAGCAACAAAGCAATAGAAGATGATATGGGAAGCACATTTCAGTAAGATAGCTAGACACTTTGGTGTAGATAAGACATTGGCAGTTCTTCAAAAACACTTATACTAGCCCCATATGTGAAAGGATATGGAATGGTACCTCAAATATTACACTCCATGTGCTATATCCAAGCCAACTAATAAGAAGCAAAGAGTGTACTTGTCATTTCCAGAAATAACAAGGCCTAGGGAATATATATCAATGGATTTTTTCTCAGGTTTGCCCAATTCAAAACATGTCAAGGATTGTATTTTTGTTGTAGTTGATCTTTTTTCAAAAATGGCTACCATGATTACTTGTAAGAAAAATATATCTATTGAATTAACTACTCCACTATATTTAGTCATGTATGGATCCATTTTGGTTTCCCCAAGTCCATTATCTTAGACAGGGATAGTAGGCTCTTGAGCATCTTCTAGTCCACTCTATGGAAGATGATGGATACCATGCTGATGAAGTCCATAGCCTTCCATCCATAGACTAATGGTCAGACATAAGTGGTGAATCACTTGATTGTTCACATGATTTGGATGTATCACTTTAAACATCCATGTACATTGGATGAAGGGATTATTTTCATATAACATAGATACAATCAGACCCTACACAGCTTGACCAAGCATAGTCTATTCTAAGTATGCTTCAAGTTCCAACCCATGGCATCAATTGATATAGTTATTCCATTCTCCTCCATGGAATACACACCTCATGGGAGATCTGAGGTATAAAAAATAATAAATTTCATTGAACAAATGTAACACATCTAGTAGCAAGTTCATGACATCTTGGAAAAGATGAATCAGAAGTATAAGTAACACCATGGCAAACATAAGATTTCACACCATTTTGTTTTGAGTGACAAGGTTTGGATATGGCTTTAAAATTAATGACTTACAGGCCCACACAAAAAAATATAGCCTCTATTATATGGTCCCTACACCATTACCAAAAAAGTTAGAGAAAATGCTTTTGAGTTGAACCTACTAGTCTACCTTGGTCTGCATCTAATATTCAACATGGAGCTCCTCAAACCATATCATCCACCTATGTTGGAAAATTTATTCATATCAGAACAACTTTACATTGATGAGCTTGATCTGTAGAGTTTTTTTCTAGTGGAGGAGGATTAGATTGTGGACACCTAGATGAATACAATAAGAGGATGCTCTATTCCACTTTATCATGTGGTCAAAAGGGGCCAGCTTAAACACCAAGGTGAGTGGCTCATAGAGAATAAAATTAAGACACAACTACCATACCTAATGAGTAATATTAATGAAATGGGGACCATTGCTTCTCAAGGAGTAAGGAATGATTTGGGCAATAATTCATGTGACAATTCAGTTGACAGTTCTACCCCAATTGATGATGAAACTTTTGAGAGCCATAACTTTTACACCATAGCTCTAATTTACTCATTTAAACCATTGGAAAGCTAAGAACAAGGAGAACATGGTGAGATGGCATTGATCTTTTCTTGGTGTTTTTTGACCCCTAAAAACTTAATGGAAGTGCCCCAAATTTCAATTTAAGTAATGTGGTATAAAAATAGTAAATCTCTAAAAATAGTAATTCCTCAAATTTTGTATTGTTGTAAATCATGAAAGTTAAACCACTTAATCTCCCTTGAGATTGGTGACCTTCCACATCCTCCTCTTACCTTCAAAATATATATAAATGAAGATGTAACCCAAAATGGAAATTAGATATCTCTTCCTAGAGATAAGCATATAGTTGTATTGCAATCTTGAGTAATAAAACATCTCTTCTGAAAGAAATCATTATTACTATGTTATTTTTGTGTTTTTGAAATATTTTGATTTTTAGCTCAATGGTATTAGAGTAGTTTGTCTTAAGAGTGTATGATCCTAAGGATGAGGTCAGGCTATAAGAAGCTTGGGTGGAAAAAAATAGAGCTTCTAAACTATCCACCTATTCACTCAAAATGACTTCAAATGATGGATGACACTGAGACATCTGATCCCTTCAAGGAAATGGTGAATGAAGCCCTCCAAAGGCAACAATCATAGATGCTGCAACAATTCACCCAAATTTTTCAACAAATCTTAATGGGAAATTTTGGCTCCTCATCTGCACTTCCTCACTCCTCATCTATGGAACATCCTTTCAGTGCCCCAACACCTTTCAAGGTTTAGGTGAATTTTTATATCCCTACATTTGAAGGAAAAATCAATGTTGATATAGTAAAAAATTGGTTGGATCAATTTTCTCCCTACCTTTCTGTAAATAAATTCACCGATGGAGAAAAGATCACTTTTACTCATTTGAAAGAGTCATTGCCCATGAAAAATTGGTGGGAAGTGTGCAAAAAAGAGGTTCAGTAGGGATGGCATTGACCTTGAGATGGAACATACATAAGATGATTTCATGGAAGTGATAAAGGAAGAATACTATCCCATTAGAAGATATGATGATCTATACATATAGTGGTAACAACTTCACAAAGGTAAGGACCAATCTGTTCAATATTACATTGATATTTTTCATTCTCTATCTACAAGATTAGGCATCCAAAAAAGTGAGAAACATAAGACTCTCAAATATCATGGTGCTCTATAATGGCATATATGGGGGGAAATGGAACTCTTCAATTTGGAAACCCTCAATGAGGTATATAAGTTCACAGTGAAGATTGAGTAAAAGCATAGAAGAAAGAATATGAAGAGTCAACCTTCAAAATGGAAAAGTGATAAGGAAGGTCAAACATGAGGAAACAATTAGAAGTAAAAGGAGTTTTAAGATAAGAAACCCCAAAAGGAGAAGACTGGGAAATGGTGTGATTACCATAAAAATGGAACTCGCTCTAAAGAATAATGTCGAGCCATCAAGTCACTAATTTTTGAGTCAAAATACTCGACATCTACTACTCTATCTCATACACAACCTACAATCAAAGAGGACAAAGAAGAGATTGTAGATGTTGAGCCTACTATCATTATTGCTTCATCACAAAGTCATGAGGAAAGGCCAGATGATAAAGAAAAGTTATTTCACTCCAAATTATGGGTAAAAGATAAGCCTCTACATTTCATTCTTGATAGTGGGAGTCTAAAGAATTTAATCTCTACTAAAGTTGTGAAAATTCTAAATCTATCCATGAAGCCTCACCCAAAGCCATATAGTATTGGATGGTTGAGCTAAGGGAGAGACCTCTATGTCACCCATCAGTGTCTTCTTTCATATATAATAAAACCTTTCTAAGATGAAGTCTTGTGTGATGTGTTCAAATTAGATATTTGTGATGTACTCCTTGGTCAACCATTCATGTATGATCGACATGGAATCTATGAATGACGAACCTGAAAAATCACCCTCACTCTTGGAACATGATGATATAGGGTACCAGAGGTACCACCTCCCACATCTGTCTTCTTGTTAGTGCTAAGAAATATAAGAGATTGGTGGAGAAGACAAAGTAATTCATTCTCATGGTGGTCAAACCACAAAAATCTAAGAAGGCTAATGTTTCAGTCCTGACTACACAATCAACACAATAACAAAAGTAGATGGGAAAAATCATGGGAGAATATGATGACTTATTCAAGTCACCCATGGGATTTCCACTTCACTGCTAGGTAAAACATGTTATCAATTTGATCCCAAGATCACCTTTGTCGAATAGTCCTATGTATCAAAGATAAGTTTTAGAGAATGATGAGATAAAAAGGTAGATTCAAGAATTGATTCAAAAGGGTCACATTAGGCTAAGCTCTTCACCCTGTGGTAGCTTGATTGTCCTAACACCAAAGAAAGATGGAGGCTTTATATTGATTATCAAGCCCTTAATAAAATCATTGTGAAGAATTACTACCCCTCCCTATGATTGACGACCTATTGGACCAACTCCATGGTGCGAAGTACTTCACCAAAATTAATCTCAAATTTGGCTATCACCAAATTCCCATTGATCTCACTGATGTTTGGAATACTGCATTCAAATCTAAAGAGGGGCTCTTTGAATGGTTGGTTATGCCTTTTGGCTTAACTAACACACCTGTAACCTTTATGAGGATGATGGATGACATCCTGCAACCCTTCACCAACTTATTTATGGTTGTCTATGTGGATGACATACTCATCTATAGTAGACCATGGGAAGAACATCTACAACATATTTGTAAGGTTCTTTAAACTCTTTGGGAGCACAATTTGTATGCAAATCTTGAAAAATGCACATTTAAGATGAAAACAATTTAGTACCTGGGGTACATTTTGAATGAGGAAGAGATCCATGTTGATCTAGAAAAGGTTTAGGTTATTCAAGAATGGCCTACACCAAGAACCCTCACAGAACTTTGTAGCTTCTTAGGTCTTGAAAATTTATATCACAAGTTTGTTCTTAGATTATCACATATTGCTTGGCCACTAATCCAAGTTACTAAAGGAGGAGCTAAAGCTACATTTTAATGGGGTGAAATACAACAAAGGGCATTTGATAATTTGAAGAATAAACTTTTCTCAGCCCCTATTCTTGCCTTGCCAAATTTGTATCAACCTTTTGAGTTGATGATAGATGCATATGAATATGTCATGGGAGCTATCATCATACAACATAATCATCCTATTACATATCACACTAAAACTTTCACTGATACAATCAAGAAATACCCAACATATGAAAAGGAGCTATATGCCATTATGCAAGCCTACAAACAATGGAAACACTACATCTTATGGAAAGAAATGATCATCCACACTAGCCATAGACCATTGGAATTCATCTAGATATATAGAAAACTATGAAATGAGAGGCACCAAATATGGGCCACATATCTATAGTAATTTTATTTGATAATCAAACACAAAAAAGGGATCTCAAATACGATCATAGATTATTTGAGTTGCCCACCAATCATTGCACTTACAATAGTTCTTGTCTTATGTATACATGAGACTACCACTTAGGGTGATCTTTATGAAGTAGATCTTGCCTTTGTTGATACATATCAGGTGCTTCAAGAAGGTAAACATGTTTTGTTATTTATATTTTCAAGATAATGTCCTCTGTCACATGGGGCACATCTGTGTTCTAGCTATAGAGCAATAGAAGATGATATGGGAAGCACATTTTAGTAGGATAGTTGGACACTTTGGTGTAGAGAAGACATTGGTAGTTCTTAAAAATCACTTTTATTGGCCTCATATGTGGAAGGATGTGGAATGGTACCTCAAATATTGTACCCCATGTGTGATATCCAAGCTAACAAATAAAAAGCAAGGATTGTACACACCATTGCTAGAACCAATCAGGCCTTGGGAATCTATCTCAATGGATTTTCTCTCCTGTTTTCCCACTTTAAAACATGGCAAGGACTATATTTTTGTTGTAGTTGATCATTTTTCAAAAATGACTATCATGATTGCTTGTAAGAAAAATATATCTACTAAAGAAACTACTTAACTATATTTTAGTCATGTATGGCTCTATTTGGTCTCCCTAAGTCCATTATCTCAGATAGGGATAACAGGTTCCTAAGCATCTTCTAGTCCACTCTATGGAAGATGATGGATACCAAGTTGATGAAGTATATAGCCTTCCATCCATAGACTGATGGTTAGATAGAAGTGGTAAATTGTTTGATTGTTCACATGATTCAGATTTATCACTCCAAATATCCATGCACATGGGATGAGGGGCTTCTTTTCATACAACATGGATACAATCAGGCCCTACATAGCTTGACCAAGCACAATCCATTCCAAGTATGCTTTGGGTTCCAACCCATGGCACTAATTGATATATCCATTCCATACTCCACCATGGAATACATACCACATGGGAGATCTAAAATAGCACAATCAAAAAAATTCATTGAATAAATGCAACATATCTAGTAGTAGGATCATGACATCTTGGAGAAGATGAATTAGAAGTATAAGCAAGGTCATGACAAACATAGGATTACACACTATTTTACTATGGGTGAAAAGGCTTGGTTGTGGCTTCAAAAGTAATGACTTGTAGGCCCACACAGAAAAATTCAGCCTCTATGATATGGTCCCTACACCATCACCAAAAAAGTTGGAGAAAATGCTTTTGAGTTGATCCTACTAGCCTACCTTGGTTTGCATCCAATATTCAATGTAGAGCTCCTCAAACCATATCATCTACCTCTATTAGACACTTCAGTCATAGTAGAATAACTAGACATTGATGACCTTGATTTGTAGATTTTTGCTCTAGTGGAGGAAGATCAGATTGTGGACACCTAGATGAAGACAACAAGAGGATGCTTTATTCCACTTTATCAAGTGGTTAAAAGGGGCCAGCTTAGCCACCAAGGTGAGTGTATCATAGAGAATCAAATTAAGACACAAATACCACACCTAATTAGGAATATTGATACAATGGGGACCATTTATTCTCAAGGAGGGAGGAATGATCTAGGAAATAATTTAGGTGATGGTTCTACCCTAATTGATGATAGAACTTCTAGGAGCCATAAATTTTGCACCATGGCTCTGATTGAATCCCCATTTAAACCGTTGGAAAGCTAAGAATGAGGAGAATGTGTTGAGATGGTACCAAGATTTTTTGGGTGGTTCTTGACAACCAAAAACCCAATGAAAGTGCCCCAATTTTCAATTTTAGTAGTGCAGTCTAAAAATAGTAAGTTTCTAAAAATTGTAATTCCTCAAATTCTATGTTGTTGTAAATCATGGAAGTTGAACAACTTAATCTCCCTCAATATTAGTGACCTTCCACATCCTCCTCTTACCTTCAAAATATGTATAAATGAATATGTAATCTAAAATGAAAATTAGACATCTCTTCCTAGAGATAAGCATATGGTTGTATTGCAATCTTGAGTAATAAAACATCTCTTCTCAGAGAAATCATTATTACTGTGTTATTTTCATGTTCTTGATATATCTGTCAATCAAAACTTTTGAGTTTTTGATCATCCTTGTACTTTTAAATTTCTAAGTTCCATTTATTCATCTACTTTTAAGTTAATGTGTAGAGATTTAGATTTATCAGTATTATTAGTACATTCAATTTACAATTTATATGAAAAGGGAAAAGAATCTTTACTTGGAGACATAATAATGACTCCTACACCTACTCTAACTGAGGAACAACTACCATAAAATTCAAGCATCCATATGTCATTGGGATTTATTTCCATCAGCTCAGGTATATTTAAATTATATTTTGACACTAGCATATAGTTCCTTATCCTTGCATGTTTATACAAAATATTTTCTCTTGGATCATCAACATTTTCCACTATGTACTTAGTTTTCAGTTCAAGATCCAAGCATTGTTTGACCCCTTTGATTAGAATCATGGTGTGAGATAAGTCCAAATGAATTTCACCACCTAATTCAATATAGAAACTTCTTCCTAGTAGGATGCCATATGTAACCAGAGTATCTACCACCAAAATAGTCATTTTGATTCTTTTTTAATGGAAAGATGCTAAATCAACCTGAGCATCTTTAATTTGACCAATCAAAGGTACATGTTTTACTCCATTAAATAACAATGGCCAAAGGTTTTAGTGAAGTTAATCCCTAAGGCATGAGAAACTTTGGCTAGCATTTTTTTATTAGAGGCTCTATTATTAATGATACAATTATTCACTTTCCATATTTTGAGGAAAAGGGAAATGTACAAAGGTTCAACTTTTCTAGACTTATAAGTGGTAGTGGCAATGGAATTCAAAGGACATGAATAAAATGGGGTTGCAAGAGTCCATTTAGAATTTGTCTTATTTACACTATATTTTTTTCCTTTGATGAATTTTAATAGTTTATCTAATTGGTCAAGATTTGATCTTAGGTAATCAGCTTGGGACATTTAGATTTTGGTTTTATTTACATGCTCAATAATTTCAAAGACTAGTAGACTAATAAGAAAGAAATTTTAAATGTTTGTAATAAGTTGAAACATATTTACATAATTCCTAGAATTAATATTGACTTTGGGTTTAATAACAATAGAGGTAAAAGGAAGGTTACATACCTTTTTCATAGGTTGTTTTTCCTTTGCTTGACTAGGTGATGTAGTCCCTTGAGGAAGGATAATCTTTGGAGCTTCTTCTTGATTTTTAGGTTACTAGTTCTTCTTTGTTTCTTCCTTTTGGTTTTGTGTTTTGGTAAAGACTAAAAATTATTCACCATTAATATCAACAATTATCAGTCATGTTATCCATAATCATATTATAGGTGTGCATTAGTGGAATCACCACCCGGTTACTATGATTTGAATCCTTGAAGACCTAGATTTTTTGTCTCAACTTCTTCTTCTTCATATCCAAATATTTTTTTTGTTTCCAAAACAACATTCACAAATGTGTTCACATTGGGATTTGGAGGAGATTCAATAGGATTTTTTGTTGAGTAATTTGTAAACACGGGTGATTTCCTTGATAGGTCACATAATTTATCTCAAAACAACTTGATAGGATAGAGCAATGGACTTTTGATGTAATTATTTATTTAATGTAGTTATGTCATTAGTTATTTCCTAAAGGAGTTGTTTAGTATAAATTTGATTTGAATTTTATGCCTTAGCTTTTTAAAGTTCTTTCTTTAATTTTCCAGCTATGATCATATCATCTTTAATATTAATGGCCAGTGCTTGGGTAGCCTTTATACCAACTAATATTTCTCTACTTAATTGATAACTTATTTATGGAAATTTTAAATTGATAAATAAGCATTTTTGGTTTTATATCATTGGCCTAGCTATTTTTAGTAGTTTGTTTAACAACTTTTTAAACTTTTATAAAAACTCCCTCATATGCTCATATACTTCTTTCTTCATTTGGGTGAGTTGTGAAAGTAATGCATGTGCATCTTTAGCTGGTTTAAATCAAATTTCAAATTTAGTTTTCATAGTATCTAAGTTATTGATAGAGCTGAGAGAGAGGTGATGAAACTAATAATCTATACCATCTTGAAGAGTCTCCACAAATAATTTGATTTTAATGTCCTCATGTTCAACTCCTAGTATTATTATACATGTTATGAATAAAATTGTAATATGCTCATCAAGATGTTTCTTTCCATCACCTAATAATATATGAAAATTCTTTTGTGAACCTCTAGGAAGTTTATGTATATTTCCTTTAGTCAATGGTCATGTTGTGTTTCCCCATGGTATTTCCATATTTGGAAAAACTGCATGTAAAGTTAAAATAGTTCATTATATAACAAGAGATTAGTTTACTAAATAACTGCCATGTTATTATTTTCCTTTCTTGGGACTTTATAGAAGAATTATTTAATATCAAAATATTCTTACAATTTGAATAAAATATTTGTATTACATTGAATTTTGTTTGTTTTGATGAACCTTTTTTCTTGCTAGCTTGTAGGACAATTATTTTTGTTGGGATCAGGGTAAAAATCAAGAACGCTTTGAGCTACATTATTATCCATGCAACAAGTGTTATAACTCTTTACATAAAGGCAACATAATCTTCCTCTTATTCCCATGTGTCAAAAACTCTTAGAAATTAAATCGCATTGGTTTTATTATCCCATGTAAATGCTCATAAGTCTAAAGAAATGTCTTCATGTGTTTCACATACACAATCAAGATTTGGTAGATAAACAAGCACTTGAACTATAGAGATGGTCATTTAAAGCATTAGAGGACTTTTTGAAATACTCTTCTTGGATATGTTCTTTTAGTGATTTCTACAAGCCTTCAGGCAATAGTAGCATGATCTTACTATTTGTTTAGTAATGTCACAATACTCTGAAAATGAGTTTATATCACTATATTATCCCAAGTAAGTTTTTTGAGGCTAGAAGAAATGTCTTATTATAATAATATATATCCAATCAAAACTAGGTTGATGAATTGGACATTGGTTTTTAACAATAGTCATATGATAAATTCACTATTTGGGATCACAGGTTACTTGATGAGTTCTATGAGCTACTCTGCATATAAAAATTATTTGAGTGTAAATGGCATGGTATTTTTCCTCATTAAATACAGTTGAAAGTCTTTTAAAATGTGTGACATTGATTTTGTTACAATCCCAAGCAAACTTTATGATGTCATAAAGAATATATGTTTGTGTGGGTTGTGTCCAACAAATTTTTGGTTGATGAACTAGTCTTTGTGCTACTAGAAGGGTCACGTGGACTAATTTTTTTCCATTTGGTTTGCAAAGGAAGCATTGAAATGTGATTTGCAGTGGGCCCCAAAAATTATTGGCTAAAAAAATTTAAGGAAACAAATTGGATTATTTTCAATCAACAACATGGGGATAAATTCCCTCTTTTGTTAACAAATATAGCTACCTTTATTGAAAACAAGAAAATGCAAAAAATAAAAATATTTACATCAAAAATGTTTTCTCGAGGTGTTTTAATACTTTTTAACTGAAAGTATGGGAAGGTGGAAAAAATTAGAAATGAAAGGAAAGATAAAAAGGAGAAGATGAAGGAAAGAGGGAAAGAAGGGACAATGGGATAATTTTAGCAGGTTAAACATGGAAAACTACCATAAAAACTTGGGATGTAGAATTTCAATGGTGTAAATCTTTATCATTGAAATGAAGTGGGAAAGACATATTTTAAATGTAAGAATAAAATACATATGCCAAAGAGATCGAATGACTTAAAAAACCATACAAGAACTTTGTATTTCCCTTTTAAAAGTAATTATCAAAATTATTTTCAACTTCACCAAGGTTTCTTAATTCCAAAATCCTTAATGTATATTTAAATGAACTTGTATGATAAGAAAAAACACATTTTCTAACTATCTAATAGTGGTATTTTCACAAACAGAAAGAAAAATAATCAATGTATATTGATATACACATGCATACCATTCATTCAAAATAATTTGAAGCATAAAGTCTCTATAAATTCCTTATGTATTGATTCAAAATAGTGGAGTTTTACTTACAACCTCCTTTTGATGTCAACAAAAATTTTAGAGTGTTAAAATAGTCTTTTACAATGACTTGAAAAATCTTATTTATAGTTTAAAAGGTGGTATTTATAAAGAGAGCCTACATTTTTGTCATTTTGAACTATTAGAAAATCACTTTTATAAAATTAGAATATATTCACTTTTACAAAGTGACATTACAATGACCAAAAAGACAAATAAAAACCTGCAAAAGTAATCATGTCAAAATGTAATTTTGAAAACTATAAATTAGAGGTTCTCTCTTTATGTTGTTTTTTACCTATTTCATTCTACATGGACAACTAAGACTTATTTCTATTTGCATTATTGTAATATTTTCCTATAATCATCAAATTTCTTCATTATTTCTTTAACTTTATCTTCACTATGACCATTTGCTTATAGAAAGTTGATTTCACCTTCAACATGAAGATCCATCCTTTTTGTGTGAAATATGATAAAGATCTTTATCAATTTTATCAAAGAAATTTCATACTTGATGAATCTATGGATTGATCCAAATTTGAAAGTAAACTAAGGGACTGTCTATTTCTCCATCAATTGTTTGAATTTGTCTATGATTATTTGTATCAAAATAACCATCCCTTTATCATCAACAAATGCACATTGGAGTTTTTCAATTAACTCTCATCTATCATTTATTACATCAACCACCATTGATCAAGATTATTTGAACTTTTATAGGCCTTCTTTAAGGATGAAAATATAGAACTTAGTTACACACAAGAATTTTGTATGCTCACCATTATTTTCTTGCTTCAAAACTCCTTCTATAGTGAGAGTATGTGGACTAGATTTTTAGAATATTTCCAATTTTGGCAAAAATCATTTCCATTTATCTATCTTTATTTCATATTTGGATTCAACCTTCTTTTCAAGATCAAATTCATATTAAATTTTAGCATAAACAAACATGGTCATGTTTAATGACTTGGTTTCCTAAATAATTAAATTTTTTAACCACTCCTTGGTGGATATAC
This sequence comes from Torreya grandis, assembly GCA_037957365.1. NCBI lineage: Eukaryota > Viridiplantae > Streptophyta > Pinopsida > Cupressales > Taxaceae > Torreya > Torreya grandis. Next base: position 4,685,790 of record JARHVA010000323.1, read on the forward strand.
CCATATGTCTATTGGAAGTACAACCAATAAGGGGGTTGAATTATTGTATTAAAATAATCCTTTTTTTCCACTTAACAATATTAACCTTTCAAACCAATATAGTCATTAAGCAATACATAGATAAGCAGTCACATAAACATGAAGTAAAATATCAACACATGAACACAAGAGATATGTGGTAAACCCTCATGTGGGATAAAACCCACTAAAATATAGATTTTAATAAAGTACTATAAAACCATGAATCAATATTTAGTGAGGCACCAACCCCACAAGGAACACCAACCCCTCGCTAGTCAAAAATAAACTCAAATATTCCTTTAGCAAGCTCCAACTTACAAGGAGGAACCAAACCCTTAAGTGACTCATCACCAACTTAGACACTTTAAGGAAACTTATTCAATCACCAACATTTAAGGTATATCCCACTCCCTCTTGACTAATTACCAACTCAGCCAAGATAAACTCGATCACTTTTACAACACCTTATTACTCAACTAACAGATGGTGGCCTCTTTTTTAGCTATCTATCTAATTTTTCAAATATAATACATTAGGAACACATATTTTATTCATCTCTGATGGTATGTAAATCAACACAATATCACTCCTTCAACACTCTCAAACTACCTCTTCAAACAAGCAAATTTGCCCCTCTTCTGTTTGGCTCAAATATCCCTCATATGACTTCATTAGGTCATATGAACTTTCTCATCATAATTATAACTTATCATGTGTATTTATGAATGATTATTTACTCCCCTTTTATGGTCTACATTAATTCCTTTTTCTCCTCAAAGTGTTCTTTTATTCACTTGCACTCTCATTCCTCTTGTTTTCTTTTTATACTTGACTCTTACTCTCACCCACCTTGGTAGGCCAAACATATATCCATAATTGGATCACAATTTTAATAACTAAATACACACATTTAATAATTGAAACACACACTGCATAGGTTTGTCATTACTTATAAGGACCAAAATCACCATTAGGCCTAATAGAGACCTAATGCAATTAGGCCTTCTCAAGGTACACATTTCACCTTAACCATATTGGAAAATTTTAAGCCTCATCATATATATTAAAAACTTCAAAAAAAATTTAATTATACCCTTGATAATATCACCTTGGGTCCCCAACACCATTTATCTTATTTGACTCCATGAACCACACCATTAGGCCTACTCATAATTAGAACTTCTGACTGCCAAAAAGTTTGTCAACCAAAAATAAAGTACATAATTAATTTGATAAAAAAAAATACCATTAAATTAATTTTATATAATCTCAATGAATTTAGGGTCATCACCATGTACTTAAAATATTGTAACATAGGGTTTAAATCCTTCAACTCATTCTTGCAACATGACCACTCAAAATTGTTTGAATGCTCAAAAACCTAGTCATGAACCATTGACCATCAACATCTATTCAAGGAAATTTTATGAATATAAATTCACTCATATTAACCTTATAAACCTTAATAACATATTCATATATATTATACTCTTCAACTCTAGGAAACATAGAACTACCAACAATCTTATCAACACAGTCATGAAGAATGTTTGTTTAACTCTTGTAAGGATACTTAAAAGACTAAATATTCAAATACATAGTTCCTATATGATCTATATAACATATTCCATTAGATATATCATAATATCTAGTGTCAACCATTGGTCTTATAGACCAATCTATTGACCTTCTCTCTCATAGTCTTTACACAGCTAGATAAGCCATTTTGGTTTCTATATTTCAACTTATTAACCTAACTCTCAACCTTATATAAATAATTTATATGTATTTTAGGTCCTAAAAAACATAAACATGTGCATTTTATACATTTACTCTTATCATAGAGTCTTAAACTCTTCACTTCATCATGCATACCCAGAACTGCCATTCTGCCTTGAGAACTAGTCATGATGACCTTGCATTCTAACACCTATTTAGACACATTTAGGAAATATTAATACATATTTATGATCCTATTATACCTATATATCACTCTTAGATACAAAATAATCATGTTATTATTACAATATTTCAAATTATAGACCTATTACAAAACCTTACTACACACAATCTTAACTCACTTAGATATGTCATTTTGGCTTAAGCAATTTCACCATCAATACTAATTAAAAATATATATATAAATTATGTACATGTCATAAAATTCAAAAACCATTCCTCCATTCACTTATAATCATTACTCCTTCATGATAATTTGACAGGAACCTTCAACTCATCTTCACCTAGATTTGCACTAAACTACTTCACTAGGCCTGCTAGCGATTGGCCATCTTACAACATAAAATTTGAAAAACTAAAGATATAGAAAAAAATTATAAACCTACATGGTCAAAAAATATAATTCATAAGATTCAACCTCCATTCATTTTGTAACTTTGACTCAATTAACCATGTCTATTATATCAAATTTCTGAGGAGGGATTTCCTATAGCTTCTACTCACTCTCCTAAATACTTAATGCTAATTGGAGGTATCTGGAAGATTCCTTTACATGATTAAATAATCAAAATATATCAAATATACCATTCTAATCCATTTCCAATAATATCTTCCAAATCATGTCATTATGAAGGTTTTATACTAGTTTTCATTCTTAACATTTGTTCATAAAACTCTACCCTTAAAACCAACTCCTAATGCTTGGAAAACATTTTTAAGACCCTTTTCCATCTCTACCTAATATCTCATCTTCCCATTTAATATTCACACATGTCAATAATCATCAAATAGTCCTTTTTAGGTCTGTAACACTCCATTCTAGCACATGAGAGACCTTCAAACTCATTTTCATGCTTTCTCCTTCAAATCAAGACCTCAAATTGTATCAACATACTTGAAACATCATTCCAAAATTAAATTCATGATCACATGATCTCAAAATCTTCCAAACCTGATCATGACACCTCATTCTACCACTTAGCGTCTTAAGACTTAGTCTGTGAGAAGACCACTAAATAAGGGCATACCTCTTTGGCTCACTCTCAGAGTCATGTGACTAACTCAACACCTTTCTCACATGATCTAACACTTCATTTCAAAAATTTAATCTCATACACATCCATATCACCACCATCATGCCTTTATTATTTATAACCATGCTTAAGAACTAGTCCATCACACATCCCTACAAGGTAACATACCACTTTGAGATCTTTAAGACACCTTCTGTAGCTCACTACTCACTTATAGACATCTGAGATAGGATCCATATCATCTCCCATCATTATCCTTTGACCAAGTCTCCTTATAGCATATAGGTCACTACCCAATATTGAACTATCCTTCTTGAACACATAAGACTTCACACTTCCTTTGATATCAATGATAGTACACAAACACATGACATCAATGATAACTTTCAACAATGTCTAGTTTCATCAACTACGTTCAATGTTTTTATATCTATAATAGGGGGTTCAAGATCATATAAAGGGGACTAAATTATATTCACTAATTTTCAAATAACTAATGAGATTTGTTCAACCTTCACTTTGATTTGCTCCTTTGTTACCTTATCTTGATCTATCTTTTCAAAGAGTGTACCTATTTTTTATTGTGCATCCTCTTTTACTCATTCATGAGTGGTTTTACCAAGATTCCCCTTTGATATTTGATAGTCTACATCATTGAATTCTTATTTGGTCTTTTTAGGAGGAGGAACTACTAATTCAAAATATTATTCATCTTGTTCATTTGTCAATATTTGAGAAACTATTTTGGGTTTCTTTTGTGCATAAGGAGTGGTAGTGCTAAGTGTACTAAAATCAACCTCTTGAGGTTGGACTATTTTCTCTATACTTTACCACCTCTTTCAACTAATCTAGAATTAATGTTCTAGATACCTATTGTGAAGACTCGTGTTCTACTTGATCTTTAGTATTAGAATGATATAGAGATCATTAAGGTTTGAGTGATTGTGGATGCAACATTATATTGATTATATTTAGGTGACTTTATTTTAGCTTCAAAGGAAGAACATGGATGTGGGCTTGTAACCTTAGTTAAAGGTTAGTATTGTGAGATATCTATCTTAGGATAAAGTTGATGGGTTGAAATTTTACCCTAGGAGAAATAAATGTGTTGAAAAGTAAAGGGGCATCTATAACTATAAATTATTGTGTAGTTTTCATTACTAAACTTTGGGAGTGAACAACATTTAGAGAGAGAGGAACTTAAATCACTAGATATTACTAGAATACCTCTAATTCCTTCATCTAAACTTTTTATCTTGAATTTAGGTAGTTTTGGGGTTTGACTAGCTCTTGAGGTCTCATCCTCTTTCCCCTTCTCTTCAATTATGATTAGACTAGCACCTTTAATGGGAGAAGGACCTGTGATTGATTTTCATTATATCAATTATTGAGGGTGAAGAGAACACATATAAACATTTATTAATGATGGAGTAAACCCACCAGTCAACACTTTAGCACCTTTTTTATTCAGTCAAGAGAGTGTTCTATTTAGCACCATTTGAGTTCTTTATTCTAGAGATGTTGATTCAGCTTGTCTCTAATTAACTTAAGGTATGGGATTCAATTCAATACCTTGTTCTTGATAGGTTGGATCTAAAATATCTTCATCATCTTCAAACTCTTATGTGATGGATGCAATTTTATATTCAATACCTATTTTAGGCTAAAATTAGAATAGCCTTGAAAGCTAACTTATTTATCATTTTCACAATCCATCCAAAAATCCTCAAAGTGGGGAACATGTTGGTATGCAGAGTTGAGGGAATTTTAAACCAATCCTATAGAATCAAAAGAAGGCCTACTATGAAACAAATTAAGAGTGACTAAATTCATTACTGTATCTATGGATTTTTCCTTGGCCAGTGAAGCACAAGTGTACCTCTCAATTGTTATTGTAACGTCTATGCCTATCTTATGTTTTTTAAATAAGAATTTTTGAGTCTAAAAAATTTGACACACTAACTCCATTAATTCCCATATATAATCAACATTTATTGGCAACATGTAAGGTGAATTTTCAAATCCACCTACCCTAATGTATTAAAAAGTATGGAATTATATTAACCATGCACCCCATCTTGTAATTTTAGTCGAAGTTGTAACTGATAACTTAATGTTGTATAGATTTTATTTAAACATATAAATGACATATTATAGAAAAACATCAATGACTATATAGTGTTAGTTGGAGATAAAAATCATAGATATTATACTAAGTCATTTGTCCAAGTATGTTAATCCCATTGTATAACCTTCTATGGACAACTGAATAGAGAAAATAAGAAGCCATATGGAATTTTCTCATTGTGTACATTTCACATAATTTCTTATGAATGGAATCACTAATCAATTTAGAATATTTGATGTATTTTTTGTTCTCATGTATTATACAAATGCCCATGTACACCCACTCTTGAAAATATTTATGAATAGGGTTTCCAACTACCATTTCTAAGAGTTTGATTATGCCATTGATTTCCATCTTGAATTCAAAATGTGTGATGGTCTTATGCAACCTATAAGTATATCCTCTTGTATTCACAAGCCAAGACTTGTTTATTAATTTGGAGCAAGAAGATATGTTGGTATCCCAAAAAAAATAAGTAGCTTCAAGAGTGAGTTATATAAAAGACTCATGATCATGTAACTTGAGAATGTCCTAAAAGTGTCCTATATTAAGACAAAGGAAAAGTCATCCTTAGAGTTTTTTACTTCCATGTTCTCTCTATCATAGTGACTTGCCAAGGTCATTACTAGCTAAGGACATTGTACTAATGTGAGGAAGGCTATAGCTTGAGTAATACCACTATAATATATTCTCTAAACCCAATTTCATTTTGAGAAGACATTAACCCTTAGCCAAAAAAAATTCAAGTTGACAAGCTGTAAATTAGTGTTAGTGATTTTATCAACATTTTATTTTATATTTGATGGGGGAGAGACCCATTGGAATTGATATTTCATATCACTTTTATCCTTTAGTGTTTCTGACATGTGAAATTGAGAGTAAAAAATAATGTAAAAACATGAATATATTGATAATCAATAATAATTGGAGATTATTTTGTAGGATGTCATACTTTAAAGGTTGATCTACAAGTAATAGAGTTTCAATGAATATTATGTATTCATTACACTCTGATAGGATGCACTGTAGGATTTGGGTTATGATAGGGTGTTATGTCAGTGGTGAACTTTGTAGAAGGTTTTATAAGGTCTAAAGTCCACTATATGTTTGGAAAGTTGTCAGATTTTAATAAATACTCAATAAAAGGTCAAACTTCAATGGGTGTAGATTAGGTCATGGGTTTTGATGGCTATAGAGAAAGGTTAGGAATTTGTCAATTGTTAAATGAGCTTGAAAATCATGAAGGAACATAAGAGTGTTCTTATCAAAACATAAAAACCCTCCAAACATTAAACTGACCATGAACATGATTTGTAATACCTAATGATGGATTTGAAAATAATGATGAAAATAAGTGCATAAGAAAAAAATAGGTTTTGAGAGATGTAAGGAAAACATATGTAGGGGAGAAAAATTAAAATGGAATGGAATGAAATGAGTCAGTAAAATGGTTATGAAGGAAATCCATAAATTTTGTATGCATAAGCATTAAATATTTGAAATGCATTGAATTAGGATCACTTCAGGGTTTGGGGACTATTTAATAGTGTGTCATAGTTTGACATTTGTCAATTTCTAAAAAGTGAAAAATAGGTGTCAAGTTTTGACAAGTACAAAACAAGGGTCAGACTCTGACATCTACAAAGCAAGAAGAGGATTCCAACAAGTGTAAAAAATATGAAAAACTCAATGTCATTCTTAAAACATTCAATTCATTTTGACACATCCATGTCTAAAAACTAAAATAACTCACTTGCAACACTTGAATCATTTTGATCAATTGCGATCAAATTATCTCAAGGTATCTCAAATTTTCACATGTATTCAAATTTGGATACAACAAAGTCATATTGAGTAGATTTATGAGATTAAGTAGTTGAAAGACATTTTAAGACATTATGATATATATGTATGTGATGGCATTCTATATCACTTTGAAGAACAGATGGATCAAATTTGGGGAATGAATATTGTTCATGTAAACACTTTTATATTTCTAAGGTGAATTTTGATCACATCAATTGTGATACAGAAAAGAATCTAAGGTCAATTGCATCATTTTGGTTTAAGAGCAGTTTAGGGACTGTTTAAGAAGGTCAGTTTCATCATTTGGTATCAGAGCAGATAGCCTTGCATCAATGGGGAATAATAGTGTATGCATCTAAATCTACTCACCCTAATAATCTGATTAAACCCACTAATTTCACCCATAATCATACACAAAATCCCCTACATCTCATGAACATTACCATATTCTTCTAAACCAATTAATTAATTTATTAACCCACTAAATATCTTACTTGTCTACTAATTTACCCACTAACCCACTTGACAATTTAAAATTCCTTTTTATTCACCTACCCCCTAGCTACCCTACCACCCTAGCCTTTCCTACATCCCTAGTCCCTAATTACCTACCTAATTCCTATCCTAATCCCTCACTAATCCTAATTAATCCCTAAGGAGATTCTAGAATTCTCCAACTCTAGAAGCTCCTCTAACTTGGCCCCTTCTCTCTAGAAGCTTTTATTCTAGAGGCTTTCAAGGAATTTTTAATTCCTTGGAAAAAAACTACACCCTTGATCCTTGTGGCTCAAGTTTGAATGTGATCCATTGATTCCCCCCCTTGGCTTATTTATACAAGACACTCCTCCATGGTCAAGATAATAGAGAAAAACCATAAGTCTCCATTATACACTCATCTTCAAATCATTTTCATACTCTTGTCAAGCTATAAAATAAGCCAAAGAAGCCATTGAATCCATTTGAAAGCTCAAGCCAAAAAATCCATAATCCAATCATTTTGCATTCAAATCAGCTTGAAAATCTTGGAGAGAAGATCTAAGGGACAAAAGGATAGTAATAATCTCACTTTAATTACCTGATTGTTCCTTTATCCCCTCCTTTGATGTTGTTTGTATTCTTGGGTTTTTATTACTAAATATAGTATTTTTTTCAATAATCCAAATTATAATCACACATTAGAGATCATGGTGGGATATAATTTTGGACTAATTTTGTGAATATGAAGTGTGATAGTGCAGCTTGCAAGCTAGATCTAGAATAAATTTGGTGCTTAATTCGATAAAATTTCTATTCTCTAGTGAATAATTTTTTTGACAAATTTAGTTACAACTGTGCCTTTTCAAATTCACAAATTTACACCCAACTATTGTGGTATTGAGCCAGATGGACCCCTGACTACTGACCATTTACCCATAACTTAACTTTATGCAAAAATCATTTTTTGATACAATATTGAATCTAATTTGTGACTTTGTTTATTAACTTGCATACTTCATGCATGTATATCATATTTTTTATCAAATTGTGTAACAATTTTAGAATGTCCAAGTCTCTATATAGTTGTGCTTTGATGCATAACCCTATATTACAGGAGTAAGGAGGCTCTTGGGATAATTTATGACATTTGACGACTGACCTACATTTTTTTACAATGTCATAGATTTATAGTATAATTAGGGGTATTATGGTAATAAAGATCTAGTATAAATTTAACAATATTATGAGTATGGTAGTGATTTTGACATTTTGAATAATGTATGTCAATTAATCATTCTAACATTTAATCTCATAGTCTTAAATGATTAGATCCTATTTATATTTCTATAAGCGGAGTTACTTGGTTTTGTTGTTAATCTGTGTAATCTCTACTTTGTTCTAAATAACTTATGAAACAATAAAGAGCATATTATTGTTTTAATATCAAACTTTATTGCTAGTTCTAAGACTGCGTATATTTTTATTGCAATATCACTACTCTAGCATACAACATTTCATCCCCTTTACGCATTCTATTCTGAGCAGAATGGTATTATAGTGTAATAACCACCTATTCTTATCAATATTCTACCATGATTCATATATTTTTTGGTCTCTATTGCATTACAATATCACAACTTCATAGTTTATAAATTATGTTTGTTTTACATGTTTAACCATGATCTCTACAGGCTTCACAAGTTTATTATTTTATTAGTCTATATGTTTGCCTTACAAGTACCATCTCAAGACTACAAAAGCATGATTTTGATCTAAATCTACTTTAAATCATACTTAACAAGTTCCATACCTTCTATTTTGGTTGAGGCTATCAAAACATTAGCAAAATTATGAATTAATTAGGTAAGACACAACAAATAGATTTTGACCTGAGCCATGCCATTTGATATATAGTCAATTATTGTGAATTTCTAGTAGCCAAATTAATTATCTACAAATAATTATGTGCATAGTCTTTCACATATTCTGTGCATAGTCATTTTTTAAAATAATTAAACCCTTATTATGTGTTGCATCTAATGAAAATCTAATTTTGGCCATGCCCTAGTTGATGCCTATACCTTGTAAGCACATTGGAAAAATCAGCCAATAAGAAGCATATAGTTTATGAAGGTGACTTATAGTTGTAAGGCCTGATGAAAATCCACCTTCCCATTATGCTTTATATATTTCTAAAACCCTGTTCTAAATCCATATTTTTTTATTTGAGTGTCATAATTTTTGTGCCAAATGCCACACTTAAGTTGTGTCCTCATCCATTGATCATCACATGCATGCCCACTACCATATCTTTTATCTTAAGCCTCTTATAACCTTTTGTCATGTCACTACCATAAATAATAAATGTTGATTGTTAAAAAATAATTATGGCTAGTGATCTAGTGTCATTGAGTCAAATTCTACATGTAGTTATAAGATTTTATGAAACCATTATGGTTATAAAATTTTACACTTTATGCTTCCACTATCTTTCTTATTATTTCAACTGAATTTAAAATCAACACCTATGCCAACAAATTTCTAGAAAAATCCAACTGCATGATATTATCAATTTCAAGTCAGTCATTCCAAAGATAGTGATATTTTTTTGGCCCGATCCCAATAAAAGGACTTTATTAATATCTTTAAAAAATTTATATCATGTTAGTTATTAATTAATGTACAACTTATTGGTGTCTATCTAGTCTATTTTAGCCTAAAGGTAGTCTATTTTATAGTCTATGAAGTTAGCCTAGATTAGAAAAGGATGATACTTAGTAAAAGTTTATAATTTGTAATTATTATAAACAAGTTTGCTATCATTTATAAATATTATGTAAATGTGTTCTTTTGTATATATATGATGTTGGTTTCCATATATTAAAATCAAGTGTTTTTAGACAAATAGAGGTAATTTTATTTTTTTAACACAACAGTCAAATATTTAAATTTATAGAAAAAAAAACTATCAAACTACTCGTGATTTTTCATTGCAGGCCATCCATCAATCTCAATAAATAAAAATTATTAAAAAGATAAAACCATTGACATCATTTTTTACAAAATCATCCCCCAAATTTTATAAACCCTTAGTTTGCCTTCAAGATTGTATATTTTGAGTGCATTATTTAGGACCTTTTTTTGTTAATTCTTGAGTCATTCCAAAGTTTTTACAAGTCCTAGATTGTGTTTGGCATTGGGGGCATTTCCCCTCAACTCCATCTTATACCATGACAAGGAGCACACCTAGGGCACTACCCCAAACCCCATAAGGGGATCTACCCTTTGACTCCATAAGGGGTGCTTCCCCTTAACCCCACTTGGGGCTACCACCCCTAGACCCCTGCATCATGGCCTCCTTACCCAAAGAAGTTATAGAGCCAAATTGCAATTTTTTTAGTGTTTTTATTAAGGCCTATTAGACTAACACTGTATTTATTACAAGGGTGAATCTAGTGGGTATTTTGAATTACTAATATCTTATTTTGTAGGTCATATTTTTATCTAATGTCTAGTATTATAGGTTACCCTCTCAATAGTGCTAGTCAAACTAATATCATTTGTCTTGTAGGTCACCTATCAAAAACATTTTGACATCTTAAAAATTATTTTGTCTAAGACTTTTAATCATGTTATCTAAATTTATTTGTATATATCCTATATATTCTTGTATATCCTTGATCTTGTCTATATCTCACATATAAATTCAATTAATAAATCTTTTTGTCTATTTATGTGTGATCCAAGAGCTACATTGGCATATGTTCTCCTCCTTGCATCTTTATGGTGATTCTTGAAGGATCAAAAACCATTAATAAATAATCCATTTTTTTTTAAGGGAAATGTGATGTATTATTGACACCCATGCACTTGTCATAGCCTTATGGGGATAGTGACCATGGATTTCACCACTACACACTAATCCACACTCTATGTTCTGATGGAGTATAAATATTAGGGACAATTATCATTAGGCTAAGTGATTGACTACATATAGGTCATTCATGAAGGGTAAGAGTTCATTATCTAAACCAATCATTAGACAAAACCCTACATAGACCTAGGGACTAATATACCTAGCATATATAGGGGGCACCCCTAGGGATCCCATTTATCCTAACCTAAGACCTTGTAGTCATAATAAGTGACTTGATACCAAAGTCAGCATCAGCTCCAAAGTTACTATTATGTGTAGACAAGTTTGAGAGGGTTTGGGAGATTCCTTAATGGGTCACTAACCTATAGCCTCACCCATAAATCTATTGGATTGTGCAGTAATTGAGTTACACACCTAAAATTAGTTTATTAGTCTTAGGATTGTGGTTTACTTCCTTTGGTGTGTGTCATGCTAGACCAATGTTATTTATGAGCTGAGTTAGCCTTCACCCAAACCTATACATGGTTATCTATGTTTTATAATATCACCATCTTGTATATCCCCAATGTCTTATACATTCTAATCAGCATCCATATTTTATACATTCTTAATCATCTTGTACATCCTTATCTTGTACATATTTAATCCTTCTACATATCCTAATTTGATTTTATCTTCACTTCTTTTTCATCATATCCTTATTTTATCAAACCTTTTCATCTCATCTAGTCTTCCCTTTTTATTAAAATCCCATCTTTATTTTTTACCTTTTTAGGTCATACACTTGTCCAAATCATACACCATTAGTCTTGTCCTTAACTCAATCCCATCATCCTTTATTCTTACTTCATCACACAATCTTATATCCATATAAATTTGAGTGAATTATTATAAGGCTTGATCTAGTCTATTTTTTGTCCTTGTATACCATCCTGTCACTCTACTCCACCTTCATTTAGTTTATCAATAATTACTTGGTGAGATTTCATTCTTAGTTGATACCCTATTAGTAACCTATCACTTGGTTAATTTTAATCTAGAATATAATCATCATCTATCTAGTTTTATAATCACCTCTAATCCTATCATATTGCTTATTCATACCTACCATCCATCTAATCATCATCTTTCTAGTTTGAATTCAAGCACTAGTCAAATCCTAATCCTTTTTCTAGCTTAAAAACTAGGCATTATAAATAGATTATTAGCACCAATAATACTATCAGTCTAAAATTTGATCATAGTCTTATATCATAATTTATTTATTCTATCTCATCCTCATCATCACCTATTAGACTAGCTCGATCATTCATATCTATTTTTGATCCAAGACCATATTTTAATCCAATCCTTAATCTATATTCACATTAACCCCCTTTTATCATCCATCACCTATTCACCCACATGGATTTAGACCTTGTTCTTATGGATTAATACCTATTTTCCAACAAGTATGAGATCCTTTTATGAGCCATAGAAATGGGTGTATGTCTACCTTCAAACCTTGATCCCATTTATTGGCCATATTATTGTCATTGATGTTAAAAGGGGCATTATGGACGTCATTAATGTCAAAGGATCAGGCAAGATTCATAGAAAGAAGAGCATGTTTTAAAGTTTCACAGTGAAAAGTTGTCATGATTTTATAGAGACCATTTTTAGACCACTTGAAGAGCAATTGATTGAAGATCAGTTATGGGTTTTTCAAGAGCATCTTAAATATATGGTTTATAGGTTTAGTTGAGTAAAAATGAGCTCAAAATTAATTTATATTTTCTCTCATATTGTATAGGGTTTCTCAATGAAACCCTAAGGGTTTAAGTAATGGCATTAATAAGCATGTTCTATTTTTATGTTGATTGGCTATAAATGGTAACTGGGTACTTAAGTTATATCATAAGTCCTTATCATCATTATGCAATTGGCCCTTTCAACCTAGCAATTATCATCTTGAGTAGTGATTAAAGACCTTAATATTTCCTAATTATTAGACTTAATATTTGTCCCAACTTGATCAATAATTAGTTCTTAATCATACATTTAATATTTAATGAAGCATAGCAAATTCAATTTGTCAAAGTCACCTCCAAGTAAGTGTGCTAGTGACAAGTGTCATAATCATTGAGCTTGTATAGTAAATCTATGGAGCAGTTTAAATTCAAAGATTCAAGGATTAACACAAGGATTCTGAGTGTCACAATATTGGGCACTAATATCAATGTATAGAAATCATACAAAGGTGCCAAGTATCAAAAACATGAGTAGTGATATCAAGTGTATAGAAGGCACATGAGGGTGTCAAGTGTCATATTTAGGGAGCTTATCATAGATAAAGTTTGAACTTGTTAGAAGATCAAATGATGAGCATGTGATCATGAAATGAAGATCTAATAGAGTGAGTGGACTTAATGGGATCAAGTGCTCAATGTTTAATGACACATAGGTGAGTTAAATATTGAGATACTTTGATGAGATTGATGGAGTGTATTCATTTCAAAGACTCAAGAAGTAATGAGATTAGACCAAGTGTTTGAGGTTTAAAACTATAAAGAGTTAAAGTTCATGCAACTATAAATATATAATGACACATGGGAGCTTAGATCAAAAAATCCAATGGTTGTGTTTTAAAGTTATAACATTAAATCCTAGAAGTGTACAAGGATCCAATGGAGAGCATGAGCCTCTCAGAACTTGATCTAATGAATGAATTTTAAAGTTGATAAAATTTAATGAGGATCATTATATCATGGCATAAAACTTAAGATCAATGTTCATTATTCAAAGGTTTTTTCATTATAATGGTCAAGTGGAGAACCCTACAGGAAAGATGCATTATACTACACAGGGAATGACATAGATCATTGTGAATGATCAAATTTGTGTAATATGGCATGTGCATCAAAATAAAATCCCATTATATGCTAAAAATAGAAATGAGATAAATAATCATGGTAGTGGATCATGAATTTAAGACATGGCAAACTTGTTATTCAAGAAATATGAACTAAGTCTATAATTGGCATGATGTGTTAGCAAACAAGTGTGAACACAGAAAAGATGTTAAACCTAGATCAAATGTTTATATATATATATATATATATATATATATATATATATATATATATATGTCATCTAAGATATATAAAATGCTTGTTGTTATTATTGTTATTATTAAATAAAGCCGAATTGAGAAAGAAAGAGGTAGAGAGAAAGATATTGATGAAGTGTGTCAAATAAATAATATATAAACACAAAGATAGATGGGTAGAGAGGTAGAGAAGAGAAGAGAGAGATGTTTAGATAATGAGAAATTATATAATAGACTTGTAATAGAGCATAGGAATTGGATTCATTTATGAATCAAATATTGTAATCTAGAGTTGTATCTCCATAATATAGATCTAATTGGTGGGTGCCATCAAATAAATTGAGTTGGTGCTTAGTTAGGGAGTTGGTACTTCCTTAGAGTAGGTGATCTTAGATCATGGGGTTGGTGTCTCCTTAGGGTCAGTTCTCTTAAACATTGTAACTAGTGAGGTTTTTGATTATGAGGCTAGATTAAAATAGAAGATTCTAGCAACTATTTTCATGGTGCTTTTCCCCATATTGGGTTTTCCATAGTATATCTAATGTTGTGTCTATTTGTGTGTATGTGATCTCTACATATATCTTTAATATACATTAAAAGTTTGAAAAAGGACTAAGTTAGTCAATCTACTGATTCACCCCCCCCTTAGTAGATAGTTGTGTTTCAATAATTGGTATCATAGCCCTAGTTCTTTAGAAGAAGCTTAATCAGCTCAGGTAGATCTTGGATGGTGAACACAAATGACAAGTCAAGAAGGCTCTTCCTCAAATAAATCACCTCTATTTGATGGATCAAATTATGTATTTTGGATCATTAGAATGGAAGTATATTTATCTTCATTAGGGTTTGATGTAGGTAAGTCTATTGTAAATGGATATATAGTCCCTAATACAACTCCTACTGATCAAGCTTTAAATAAGGCATGTGAGAGCAATTTTAAGGCAAAGAATTTTATCCTCTATAGATTTTATAATTCAAAGTTTGTCAAAGTGATGTAATATCAAAATGCATAAGATATATGAAACAAATTAAAGATCATCTATGAAGGTGATGATAAGGTAAAGCAGGCCAAGCTACAAACATTCAAAGGCAAGTTTGAAAGCCTTAAAATGAATGAAGAAGATAAATTTACAGACTACCTCCTTAGAGTTGATGAAATAGTCAATGTAATCAGAGGCCTCAATGAAGAGATGAAATATCCAATCATTTTCAAAAAGGTCCTAAGATCTCTACCATCAAGGTATGATTCTAAAATTTTTGCAATAGAGAAAGCAAGAGATCTAACTAAACTCACTATTCATGACTTAGATGGAACATTCATAGACTATGAGATGAGAATGGAAGAAATAGATACCTTCAAGAGAGAAGATACATTCAAAGCATATAAACTAGTAAAGGTAGAACCACCTACATCTAGATCAGAGGAGATTGATGAAGAAGAAGCCAACTTTGTCAGAATATTAAGAAGAGGATCTGGAAAGTACAAAGGTAAGTTACCCTTTAAATACTTTAACTATGGTAAGGTAGGACATATTGCTACTAAATTCCCTTATAATAAAAAGCATAACTCTAAGCAAGAA
Organism: Torreya grandis; assembly: GCA_037957365.1. Classification (NCBI taxonomy): domain Eukaryota; kingdom Viridiplantae; phylum Streptophyta; class Pinopsida; order Cupressales; family Taxaceae; genus Torreya; species Torreya grandis. Next base: position 4,701,760 of record JARHVA010000323.1, read on the forward strand.
GAGGATAGTAAAAATATGAAACCCCACTATTCTAAGAAGAATAAATTCTTCAAAAATAAGAAAGGCCTATACACAAAAGAAGATAATGATTCAGTAGATGATAGTGATAGTTCTGATGATGACCATGACTATGCTTTTATGGTTGAGGAAAAGGAAGTCTTATTCATGACATTAGGATCAACTTCTATGGATCAAGAAGAAGTTGAAGACTCAGATGAAGAATAATAAGGAGAAATGGATCTAGAGTGTGAACTCGTCTATGCTCTAGAAGAAATTGACAAGCTGAGAAAAAAGAAATCAAAATATAAGAAGCTTGAACAAAAGGAGATTGAAAAAGTGTCCAAAAGTCTTGAAACATATGATCAAATGGTGGTTATCCTAAATAATCAAGTTGAAGAGGATAAAAGAATAAAATATGTAGTCAAACTTGAACTATAATCTAAATCTGATGAGTGCATAAATTTAGAAGCAGAGATAGTGGCTTTTAAAAAAGAACTTGAGAAAGCTAAAGATAAAATAGACAAAGGTCTAAATCTGAAAAAGAGGATCAAACATTCTTGATGATTTGATCAACTCTCAAAATCCTTTAAAAGAGGGATTCAGTCTTAGTTATGAAAAAGTAAAAAGTTCCATAACTAGTACATTTGCTAACCTATATAACAACTTCAAAGTAGAAAGAGAATTAGGAATTAAAAAAAAGAAATCTTGCAAGGATACAAAGATAGACTCAATCATAGTTGATGTGAATAAATTTGAAGGAGAAAAAAATCCTGAAGAAAGGAAGAATAATAATGAGAAAATCTCTACAAACTCAAGGAATATGAGAACATAAAGGTAGCTGATGCAGATGGTTACACAAGAGTGAGATACTTAAATAATCTAGAGTTTAGAATAGTTCCTCATCTTACATAAATAAATTTTATGACCATGTATTCCTCATCTTTCTATGGCCATTGTTATACCTATAATCATTTTGGTCATAGGGCTATTGATTGTAGAGTTATACCTAAAAGGAGAACAAATTTTGTAAGTAAAAATTCATTTGTACCCTTGTTAGATACAAATGTAATATGTTGTAATTGTAATAACTTTAGTTACATAGCTAAATAATGTAGAAAAAACATTTTAAGACCAAAAACACAAAGTAAAAATAAATTCATGCCTCCCAATGTGAACAAAGGTTCACAAGCCTCTAAAAAAGGAAATAATAAGCCAAATAAGAAACCCAATGATGTGTGAAAAGTGAAAGATCAATATATGATTTCTAAAATTTCACTCCATGCCAAGGAGAGAAATTTGTGGGTAATAGATATTGGTTACTCAAAATATATGACTAGTGACAAGAGCAAGTTTATCAAATTGAGAAAATGTAAGGAATGATCTGTCAGCTTGGGAGATAACACTACAGTAAAGATCTGAGGTAAAGGAACGTATAACATAGATGGAAAATTACCTACACATGATGTCCTTTATGTTGAAGGATTGAAACATAATCTACTAAGTGTTATCTAAATGTGTGATAATTAATATAAGGTCACATTTAATGTTGAAGGCTGCAAGTTAAGGAGATCTAGAAGACTAGTTGTAGAAGGGAAAAGAACTAAAATCAATATCTATAATATTGTTGAAGTGAATGGTAATAGCTTCTTAAAATGAAATATTGATGAGATTTGGTTATGGTATATAAGAATAGAACATGTAAATTTTGACAAATTGGTAAAGGTAATCTCAAATAAGTTTGTTAGACACATGCCTAATATAACCAAACCTACATACACTACTTGTAAGGAATGTCAACAAGGCAAAAAGACAAGGGTTAGATTTCAAATAAAAGAGTATGTAACTACAAAGCCTTTAGAATTAGTTCATATTGATATTTATGGTCCTACTAAGACAAGAGGATCTAAAGGAGAGAGATACTTCATGTTATTTGTAGATGATTACTCAAGAATGACATGGGTAACCTTTTTGAAAGACAAGTCATAGGCATTTGAGAGATTCAAGATCTTTAGGGCCATGATGGAGAATGAGATTGGATGAAAAATCAAATGCTTAAGTTATGATAAAGGTGGAGAATTCATCTCAAATGAGTTCACAGAGTACTGTGAAAAGCATGTAATCAAAAGACATTACTCTACAGTAAGGACTTCATAGCAAAAAGGATTTGTTAAGAGAAACAATAGGACAATCAATGAGATGGCTAGAAAAATGTTAAAAGAGGCCAAGTTACCTAATGGATACTAGAGAGAAGTAGTCCAAATAGTAGTATATATCTTGGATAGAGTTCAACTAATGGTAAATAGTGATAAAATTTCCTATGAACTATGGTATGGAAAACTTGCCTCTATTAAGTATTTTAGAGTGTTTGGTAGCAAATGCTACATCAAGGAAAAGAAGATAAATTGGGAAGATTTGAATCAATATGTGATGAAGTAATATTTCTTGGTTATTCTACCCAAAGCAAAGCCTGCATATGTTACAAAAAAAAGTCTACACAAGATTATAGAGAGCATAAATGTCAAGGTTGAAGAAGGCTTGAAACAAGTTCAACCTGGAAGATAAATTTGTATTAAAGAATTAGATTTTGTAAAAGAATAAGCTAATAAAGAGCATGAGGAAGTAAATGAAAAGTCACCTATAATATTTGTTCAAAAGGATCATCCTATAGAGAAGATCATTGATAATACAAATGAAGGAGTTCAGACAAGCAGAAGAGTTGTAATGAACAAGAAGCAAGTAAGTTTTACTCTAATGTATGAAATTGAGACTAAGAGCTATGTTGAAGCTAGCAAGGATGAGAATTGGCTAAAATACATGGAAGAAAATTTGAACCAAATTAAAAATTAAAAAAAATTGGGAATTAGTTCTAAGACTTACAAATAAGAATGTAATAGGTACAAAGTGGTTCTTCAGAAACAAGCTCAATGAGGATGGAACTATTATAATGAATAAGGAAATATTAGTGTTCAAAGGATATGCACAAGTTGAGGTCATATATTTTGAGGAAACATTTACTCTAGTTTCTAGATTGGAGGCTATAAGAATGTTTCTAGCATTCTCTATTTACAATAAATTCAAAGTCTATCAAATGGATGTTAAGTCTACCTTCTTGAATGGGAACCTAGAAGAGGAAGTCTACATAGAACAACCTAAAGGTTTTCAACTATTAAAGGAAGAATATTATGTGTGTAGATTAAATAAAGCTCTTTATGGTCTAAAATAGGCTCCTATATCATGTTATTTAATATTAGACCAATACCTACAACAACAAGGATTCAATAAATGATGTGTAAATAGAAATATGTACTTAAAATCAAAAGGTAAGCATATGTTAATTATTTTCATATATGTTGATGATACATTTTTGGTGGCAAAAACAATAGAATGTGAAAAGAATTTTCTACTCAAATGCAAAATGAGCTTGAGATGTCTATGCTTGGAGAACTTTCTTTCTTCCTAGGTCTACAAATAGCACAAACTAATGAAGTGATCTTTATGTCTCAAACCAAGTATGCTAAGGAAATGCTTAAGAAGTTTGGAATGGAAGATAGAAAACTAGTAAGTATTCCCATGATAATTGGATGCAAGTTGAGCAAAGAGGATGAGTCCCTTGATGCAAATTAAACTATGTATAGATAAATTCTAGGTAGCTTGTTATACCTAACTGCATCAAGTCATGATATCACACAAGCTAGTATGCATGGTTGCAAGATTTTAAGCTACTCCTATATAATCACATTTCAATGTTGTGAAAAGAATATTTAGATATATCAATAGCATAATTGACTATGGTTTATGGTATCCTATAAGTAAATATTTCACTTTGACAGCATATATAGATGTTGATTGTTAAAGAAGTGTGGATGATAGAAGAAGCACTAGTGGCGGTACATTTTTCCTTAAAGATAGACTTGTTTTATGGCTAATCAAAAATCAAGCGTTAATAACTATTTCTACAATAGAAACAGAGTATGTGATAGTAGTGACATGTTTCACTTAAGACTTGTGGATAAAGCAAACACTCAAAGACATTAAGGTAGATTACACATCACCTATCTCTATTCTTTGTGATAATTCAAGTGTTATTAACATATCAAAGAATCCAGTGATGTATTCCAAAACCAAGAACATATCAATCATGTATCACTTCTTAAGAGAAAATTTTGTAGATCAAGAGGTCACAATAGAATATGTTCTAACATAGGATCAAATTATATACATATTCACCTAACCTCTTCCCAAGTAATAATTTGAGTATCTGAGATAGAAATTGGGAGTGGTGGATCCTACATCACATCACTAGATCCTAGTGATAGGGCATGAGTCTAGGGGGAGTATCACAAAAGTATTGTTAATCCCTAGAATAAGAGAGAAAAGGCAACTTAGGTATGCATAATCTTAAAATTTTCTAATGAGTTAATGGTTACAAATTCTTGGACAGACTCTTTTATCTGATAAAAAGGGGGAAAAAAATGGACAAACTGTGAGAAAGTTTGAGTCCCTTTGCCATTGATGTCAAAGAGGGAGAAAAAGTTCAGATTCTCTCTATAAAATTTTGAAATAATTGATAATGTTTCCAAGTTGAGTTTTGTAAAATGTACCATTACCTAAGGGGGAGAAAGTTTGGTATAAGCAGCTTCAGTTTCAATTCATCAGAAGCAATGCAAGTATAGTCACTACCAAAGAAAGATTAGAGTATTATAAGATTAGAGCATTTATTTTGCCATCAATGCCAAATGGGGAAATTTTTGGCCATATGATTTTCATTGATGTCAAAAGGGGTATTATAGATGTCATTGATGTTATTAAAGGATCAAGTAGGATTGATGGAAAGAAGAACATGCTTTAAAGTTACATAGTGTAAATTTGTCATGTTTTTATAGATACCATTTTTGGACCACTTAAAGAGCAATTGATTAAAGATATGTTATGGGTATTTCAAGATGATCTTAAATATATGGTCCATAGGTTTAGTTGAGTAAAAATGAGCTTAGAATTGATTTATCTTTGCTCTTGGACTGTACAAGGTCTCTCAATTAAACCCTAAGGGTTTAAGTCATGGCATTCATAGGCATGTTCTATTTTTATGTTGACTAGATATAGATAAGAATTGGTTACTTAAGTTATATCTTAAGTCCTTATCATCATTCTACAACCAGCCCCTTCAACCTAGAAATTACTAGCTTAAATAGTGATCAAAGACCTTAATATTTCTTAAGTTTTAGACTTAATATTTGTCTTAGCTCAATCAATGATTAATGTTTAATCATAACCTGAAGATCCAAAAAAGTGTATCAAATTCAATTTGTCAAAGGCACCTCTGAGTAAACACATTAGTGACAAGTGTCACAATCATAGAGATTGCATAGTAAATTTACAAAGTGGTTTAAAGTCAAAGATTTAAGGATTAATGTGAGGATGTCAAGTGTCACAAGAGTGGGTACTGACATAAATGTATAGAATTCATGTGAGGGTGCCAAGTATCACAAGCATGGGCACTAATAGCAAGTGTACAGAAGGCACATGAGGGTGCCAAGTGTCACATTCAAGGAGCTTATTAGAGATAAATTTTGAGATTGTTAGAAGATCAAACGGTGAGAATGTGATCATGTAATGAAGATATAATGGAACAAGTGGACTCAATGGGATCAAGTGTTTAATGTTTGATGATATAGAATCAAGTTAAAAACTGAGCTCCTTTGATGAGATCGATAGAGTGTATTCATTCCAAAGATTGAGGAAGCAATGAGATTAGACCAAGTGTTCAAGGTTTAATGTTAGAAAGAGGTAAATTTAATGCAACTATAAAGGTATAATGGCATGTAGGAGCTCAAATCAAAAGATCCAACATATACATTTTAAAGTGAACATTAAAGCCCAAAAGCATAGAAGGATCCAATGGAGAGCATGAGCTTGTTAGAACTTGATCTAATGAATGCATTTTAAAGTTGAGAAAATTGAATGAGGATCATTATATAATGGCACAAAACTTAAGATCAATGTTCATTATTCAAAGGTTTGTCCATTATAATGGTTAAGTAGAGAACCCTATAGGAAAGATGTATTATACTACACAAATAATGACATAAATCAGTGTGAATGATCAAATTTGTGTAATATGGCATGTGCATCAAAACCAGAGCCTATTATATGTTACAAACAGTAATGAGACAAATAATAATGGTGGTGGAGCATGAATTCAAGATGCAAGAAACTTGTTTTTCAATAAATATGAATTGAGTCTATAATCAACATGATGTGTTAGTAAATAAGTGTGAACATAGAGAAGATCTTAAACCTAGATCAAATTCTTGTGTGTGTGTGTGTGTGTGTGTGTGTGTGTGTGTGTGCGTGTGTGCATGCGCGAGTGCATGTGCGTGTGTGTGTGTGCATGTGTGTGTGTGTGTGTGTGTGTGTGTGTGTGTGTGTGTGTGTGTGTGTGTGTGTGTGTGTGTGTGTGTGTGTGTGTGTGTGTGTGTGTGTGTGTGTGTGTGTGTGTGTGTTTGATCTAGGATACAAAAAAATCTTCTTGTTGTTGTTGTTGAATAGAATCAGATTGAGAAAGAGAGAGGTAGAGAGTAAGAGATTGATGAAATGTGTAAAATAGAGAATATAATGACACAAATACAGAGGGGCAAAGAGGTAGAGAAGAGAAGAGAGAGAGATGTGTAGAGCATGAGAAGTTACATAATAGACTTGAAATAGAGCATAGGAATTGGATTTGTTTATGAATCAAATATTTTAATCAGAAATTATAGCTCCATAATATAGATTTGATTAGTGGGTGCCATCAAATAAGCTAAATTAATGCTCATTTAAGGAGTTTATTCTTCTTTAGAGTATGTGTTCTTAAATTAAGGGATTGGTGTCTCCTTAGGGTTGGTTCCCTTAAACATTATAACCAGTGAGATTCTTGATTGTGAATCTAGATTAGAATAGAAGATTCTAGTAGCTATTCTCTTGGTGGTTTTTCCCATATTAGTTTTTCCATGGTATATCTAGTTTTGTACTTATTTTCATGTATGTGATATATGCATATATCTTTAATTTTCATTAAAAGTTTGAAAAAGGACTAAGTTAGTCAATCTACTGATTCACCCCCCCCCCCCTCAGTAGATATTTGTGTTCCAACACCATCAAGCCTAAACCAATGCCCCATGTCCTTCCTCATCAACAATTCCCATATGATATCCCACTAAGTTCAACCCCATCATCCATTCATCATAACCATAGTCCTCACATCCCTCAATATACAAGTGATAAAGTCACCTTATTTAATGAGTACATATTTACCAATAGGGAAAAGGTCCTTTTATGACTATTAGAGACGCGTTCCCACCTTCCCAATTATTTTGAACCCATATGACCAAGGTCACCTACTAAGAAAGTCCCTCATGAATCCATATACCAATCCCATTCCAATCCACTATCCACTAGTCTTAGCACTAGTCATAACATTCCCAATCCAAAACTTTCTTTGTTTAATAAGTATATTATTGTAAATAAGGAGGTAGTCCTCTTGCAGATCCTTGAGATGGGTTCCCAACTTCTCAAAGTTCTTGACCTCATCCAACTCACCTTACCCCCAATTTGTACCTATCCACAATCAAATCCTCCATCTACCAATCATAATCTATCCCAAATTCCCTATCTTACTAGTAAAGGGAAGCATAGCTTGTTAACCTCATCTAGTTCTCGTTTGTCTCCTAAAAAATCTCACACTCCACCATCTCCTTGTGTCATGATATCACAATCACATTTTTCCACTCCTAAATCCAACACTATAGACAAGAAATATTCTCCTCTGCCAATATCCATGTAAACCCTATTTTGGCAATTGAGGTCTATAGGCATAATTGTCCACTCGAAAATAAGACCTCTATTTTTTATAAACATGTGCCCTCATGGTATCAAGTTGAATGATTTTGTATATACCATAAAGTCCCCAGGTATTTTATCAATAGATTTCACCTATTTATATATTATATCTAAAAGTTAATTGATAATGGTGACATTGAAAATGAGGGAGAATCCAATACACCCACACTTAGGAGTGTGAAAAAGGGGGTATGTCAAGAATTAATTTGTAAGCATGATCAAGATTCTTCCCTCCTCAACCAAGGTCATGACTCTAATCCTATCCATCCCATAACCATCCCTGATCAAACCATCCCTATGTCCTATTCACATCACATCCCTCATCTTCACAAATCCATTTAGCCTAATGCATCCATTCCCAAACCCAAATTAAAAGAGGTACTTGTGAACAATTATGTTATCCAAATTTCCCTCTTTATGGATTCTATCAAAAAATCAACTATGGGATACATCACCTCATCAACATCCCTATCGAAATATACAATAAAATGATCCAAATCATGTTTGACAATAGCATCTAAATCAGAAATCATGTCAGCATCATCATCATTTATAGATTATGAAGGTCATGATGACACTTATATCTTTGAATATGTCTCTATTTTTTACTAGTCAAAAGGCATGGATCTTGATATGTCCTAGGATGATGAAATTAAATCACAACTCTTGGATGCTTTATCAGTTGAAGATCATCAAGTTAGATATGAATTGACTTTAAATGATAATTCCCCCAAGAGTCTCAATGATCATTTTGAGATTTTTTAGGACACTTTATTTGACATTGAGGCTAAGGCTCCTAGTGACCTTTATGAGGACTATGTTTCCCATTATCCCCTTAATCCACCACACATCCTTAATCATGCACCTCTCTTCCATAATCCCTACATCCCACTCCATGAATGGGATGAATAGGAACATGCATCATTGGATTCTCCTCTACATGTAATATCATGTGTTGAATATACAAGGATCCAAGCTAATAATCAATTAAACTCATAAAATAATCAAGCCCACTATGATCTAAATCTAATTAATCAAAGTCAAGTTGAGTCTTATAATTAGCCAAGTCACAAGGAATCGTCCCATAGTATAGATATCCTTGAATTGGTAGGGGTATCTCTAAATCAAAATCACTTATTCAATAAAAAGTCACTTCCCTCTAGTGAATCCCACAATTACACAGCAGGAAGAAACCAAATTCAAAATCAAAATAAAAAATCATCATATCAAAATAATGTTAAAAGAAACAATCATATGTCTGACCATGGATTTAATGTTTTGATCAAAGAATCATAAAATCAAAAGGTCTTGGATCCCTTAATCTCATGGAAAAATTCTAAAGAATCCCCTCCACCATATCCAATGGTGTATACAATTTTTTAACCCTATTTTTTCTCCCCATCCCATCATGATCATATCCCTCTTTTACATCCTATATCCCATCATCGTAATCACAACATACTCCCATCCATACCATATCTCAAATCTCTAGGTATCATTGTCACTCATAGGGGTTACAAAGACACCTATTTGAAATGTATAGGGGACATTAAATCAAGAGGCAATAAAGGCCACCAAGAAATCCAAGAATCTAGAATCCATTACATGGTCCTAGCATCACATCTCTCTAGTATAGGTGTTGGCTGAAGATCATAAAAATGTTTGCATTTTGCATCTCATACCCATATCCAATAAATAGGTATGCCATCTAAAAATTCAAACAAATAAAAAAGTAAAAATTAAAAAAATAATAAAATAAAATAAAAATCATTTGTCCAATGGTGAAAACCAGTCTTTTGGTGTTTAAGGCAAGTACCATGATGAAAACTAGTTTCCAATGTCATGTTAAAATGATTGTTTATCTACATTATACCTCAACACTTAGGGAAAATCCATCCATGTCATATCTCTATATCCATTATTCCTACCCATTATCCACCATCCTATATTGCATCTCATTATGTCAATTATTTCTTCAAGTCTTGACCTTCATATGAGAGAGGAAGATGTCTTCAAAAATGTTCTAGAGTCATCTTGGCATATCCTCTAATGAACACTTAGGTTAATAGATATTTGGTTTCTACATAATGATGTCATCCACCCCTTTTTATCATCACCCTCATCCTTTTGCCATCCTATCCATTATTTCATATATATGTCCTTATCCTGGTTGCTAGGCTCGATATTCCCTTTGCTAGTAGTCCCATTTGTGTAGTGTACATACATATTCCAAAAACCATAAAAATCATAAAATTTGAAAAAAAAACCACAAATATTAAATGGTGTTTTTTTCTATGCCTTTTCCACTAGTCACATCTTTCATAATCACATCATCCATCTTCCTATTCTAAACCAGGGGCAAATATAGTCTATATCAAGCTAGTATTGACCTAGTCTCACTTTCACCTGATTAATCTTATGAATCTCATATAAACCTCCAATTTTTTTTCATAATCCTAGTCTAAGTCCCCATATCCAAATCCTCATCCAAGTCCCTTGCCTAGTTCAAAATCCATATCCACATCCATATCTTTAATTAAGTTAATCCTAATCATCATCATTAGTCTATTCCGAATCCAAATCTATCCTAGGTCCACAATCCAATCATGATCATCCTATTCTATCCCATCACCCAATCACTCATCCCATCATTAGAAAAGACATTATGACATTGCATGTAGATACTTCTATGTGTTACTTGTCTATTTTATTTAGCTTGTTTGTAAGTATTTTATCATGTACATATTTGATTATCTTTGTTGAATTATGTCTCTTTTTACCTATAGGGTAATGAATGAGGATATTATGAGGTCACCAAAGATACAATAATGTTTATAAGTGCCCTTGATGATGTAGAGTTTGTTATTTTCCCATGCACTTTGGCATAACATCCTCTTGGTGTACTTATATCATGGGGCATACTACCAAGTTTTATAATTAATATATTTCTTAGACTATGATGAGCCTTTATTAAAATAATGATGGTTTGATCCTTTATCTTAATAATTTAATCATCTTTATCCCATCATCAATTATATCAATTCCTTTATCATCATATTTTTATCCTCTAACTAATCATCTATCGTCTCTCTAGTCATCAACATCTTATCTCCATTCATTTATCCTAATCCTCTATCCTAATGACAAACATCTGAGTCAAACCATGTATCTAACAACTAACATGTCTAAAATTCATCATCATCATCATCATCATCATCATCATCATCATCATCATCAACCAACCTATCTTGTCATCTATCACCTAGTCTAAACTACATTAGCATGAGGTCTTTTTAGACTATGTAGGTAGTGTTTAGTCATATAACATGTCTAAGGTTGGCTTAGCCACTCTTTCATCTTTCATATACAGACCCCTTCCTCATTATAAAGTCTTAAATCAATCAAATTGTTAAGTTATAATATCAATCATTAATCAATCAATCTCTTGATCAATCACCATCTGCACAATCATCTCCCTAATCTTTTTTATCAATCACCCACACCTATCGATTGGGCCTAACACATCACAACATCCATCTTTTCTTCCATGAATTGTCCATTATAAATGATTGGTCAATTCATGATTTAAAGTTTATGGTTTCCTCCCTTGATTGGGGCATGACCAAAACTGTAACTTTATCATCATATATCACTCCCTTTCATGTATCCTTTTAAGGAGCATCATCACTATTATTTGCATCATGGCTCATTGATTTGATGTAGTCCAATTCTTCCCCTTCATATTTTGGTTACTTTATCATACCATTTATTCTCTCTCATCCCCTTCATCGTATCACTATACTTTAACTTTGAGCTACACCCATCATTACTTTTATCTAATCATTATATTATATTTATCCTAATGCTCTCCTAGTATGCATCCTTACTTGGTTTATGTTGATAGCTCATGGCCTTTAACATCTTGGTTTACAACTCTTCTTGGAATATGTCCTTGCCTAGGATATGTCAAAAGCTTACAGCCTTTATCTTCTCATCATCATGTTTCCACTCCCTATGCATATGTATTTGTCAGGGGCATCATCACTTTATAACTCATTGCTTAATATGAGTTCATATTCTTCATCATAGATCCCACATCTTGCATCCCATCCCCTTATCTATTCATCACATCCCACCCATTGTTTCTTCTTTTGAGTGGTCATCCATCTCATTCTTCCCCACATGTCCCCTTGAGGGGGAATCATATCCACTAACATCACCTACTAACAGTCATTTATAAAAGGGTTTTTATTTTAAATACCATTACTCCTTCCACTTTATACACTCACAATACCATTTCAAAGAGGGGCAAAATGTATGCACCTAAATCTGCTCACCCTAAAAATCCAATTAAACCCACTAATTTAACCCGTAATTATAGCCTTAGCCAATTAACTAATATCTTAATTCTTACATAAAATCCCTTACATCCCATGAAACTTACCATATTATTCTAAACCAACTAATTACTCTATTAACCCACTAACTATCCTAATTAGTTACTAATCTACCAACTAGCCCACTTGATAATTTAAAATTCCTTTTTATTCACCTACCCCCTAGCTACCCTACCACCCTAGCCTTTCCTACATCCCTAGTACCTAATTACCTACCTAATCCCTATCCTAATCCCTCATTAATCCTAATTAATCCCTAATGAGATTTTAGAATTTTCCAACTTTATAACCTCCTCTAACTTGGCCCCTTCTCTCTAAAAGCATCTATTCTAGAGGATTCCAAGGAATTTTTAATTCCTTGGAAAAAACCTACACCCTTGATCCTCATGGATCAATTTTGAATGTGAGACATTGATTCCCCCCTAGCTTATTTATACAAGCCACTCCTTCATGTCCAAGGTAATAGAGAAATACCATAAGTCTCCATTAAACCCTCATTATAAACCATTAGCAAAGCATTTCCATACTCCTGTTAATATATCAAACAAGTAAAAAAATCCATTGAAACTATTTGAAATATCAAGCCAAGCAATCCATAATCCAATCATTTTACATTCAAATTAGATTGAAAATCTTGGATAGAAGCTCTAAAGGACAAAAGGATGGTAATAATCTCACTTTAATTATCTAATTGTTCCTTTATCCCCTTCTTTGATGCTATTAATATTCTTGGTTTTTTATTACTAAACATAGTAATTTTGTGAATAATCCAAATTACAATCACATAGATGGTATTATGTACACACTTTAGATCTATAATCCATTACAATGGTTGATCTGGAGTTCCATTTTAAAATACAACCCTATTTTAAGGTTCTATATTTCACATATGAACTTGTCTTGGGGTTCCAACTTTCCATATGAGCTTGTTTTAGCATATGAGCCTAATTTTCGGGTTACACAAAATAATTATGATGATATTCATAGTAGTGTAGTTGAGGTTCCTATAGCTCACAACTTCTATCACTTATCCTTCTCCAATGGTGGTTGAGGCATTTACACTCAACTCATGGTTTCAATAATTTCATTTCCTTGTGGCATAATCACCCCATGGCATTCTCCAAACAAGTTCAACAAATGGCAACTTGGTTCGCTACCCTTGGGTGTATTAATTCATTGATTTTTTAATTTTAAATGATTCAATGATAAATAATATTTTGTATTTTATATCTTGAATGAAAATTGATCTATACATGTTTCCTTGCAAGTTTTTCACAGAGCAAGTGGTAAATTTGGGGATACCTATCAACACCAAGTGTAGTCATCATAGGTATAAAATTTGTTCTTTTATCCTTTAATATAGAATTTAAAGATAAGATTAAAAGTGGGGCCTTTGTAGACACCTAAATTTGGTATTAAACACTCTATCAACATCAACGTTGGCATACTTTGACACACTTAAATTTTATGTACACATTTGACTCTCATGCACACTTTCCCTTATATGTCTACCTGCATGTTATCTTGGCCAACCCAATTTACCAGATACACATATTTAGGATCACCCTAATTTGTACAAGAACCTTAAAGAACCCTAAATAAATTTTCTATGTATCTCATATCACTTATTTTTACTCCTAGGATAGTACCAACAACAATCAAATAGTTACAGTTTTAAAATAGGTGCCTACTTTTACATTGTTTAGGTGTGATGCTAAGAATTTGATGATGGAGGGGATGTTACATCAAGTGTTATTTTTCATATAAAATAATGAAATGAAAAATACACTAACAAGTTTAACACGTTCATGCCAAGGTCATAAGAGGAGCTTAGTGAACAAACAACAAATGACAAAACTCAACTAAAATGCAAAGAACTTACAAGTTTTCTTACCTTCCTTGAATGCTCCAAATGATGTGTTTATTTGGTTTGCTTAGCTTGTGCTCAAGAAGTATTAGGTAAATGGATATATGTGGATCTTTCTCTCCTTGGCACCATTGTTTGGCTCATGCTTGCTTGATATAGCTTGATGGATTGGCTTGTGATTTTGGCATTATAACACTATTACTTGTAATCTTGTCATAAAACTAGTATTATAACATTAATATAATCAAGCTCTCCTAAATGAGAGGTAAATGCTTGTATTTATAGGTTTAGAAATTAAACCCAACTTAAGGTGAGTTAGAGTGTAGATATAACTTGGAATCGGTTCAAACCTAACCTTAGTGAGTTCATTAACCCCAACAGAGTTAAAAGGTGTCAAAACCTCATGATTGGCAATGAATATGCATGTTGAGATATTTTAGGATATTTGACAACTCATAAAAATGTAATTGTGAATTCCTTGTATATTCTTTGATTTTTGAATTTCCTTTTGATAATTCATTAATTGCTCATGGATGATCTAATTAGGCATTTAATTAGGTTTAGAGTTTTAATTAATTATGTTTAAGCTTTTTAGAATTTTGAAATATTTGAATGAATTGATGTGTGCATTTGCCCCATTTAATTGCTTTATAGGCCAAATTGCATGTTTTGAAGCTAAATTTGAGATGTTTAGTGATTCTTAGGTTTGATTTGTAAATGTTGGTAAGAATCAGTCTAAATTCTAGTATGAAGCCACTAGTAGCCACTTTTAGGTGTCTATAGTTTTCCCTTGTTTACAAATATATTACAAGCCATAGGCATAGTAATGTCTTATCAAATAATGGGAAAAATGCATGTAGGCTTGAAATAAGATGATGATTGAAGAAAAATCTCCAAATAGTATTTTGAAATCCTATAATGATACCCCCTTGATGGAGTGTTCATCATATGTTTGATAGATGGTCCCTTGCAAAGAAGTAAGAGGAGGTAGAATTAACGCATGGGTGAGATCAATCCAAACAAAAAAATGATTACATGCATTGATTTTTAAAAAGTATTGATTTACCCAAAGGTGGTTATAATAAGTATTAAAGGTTGAGACATTGGTTTGCCCAAAGGCAGTTATAATCAATGACAAAGACATATACCATAGTTAGGGTTGATGATTCATAAAATAATGATTTGCCCATATATAGTTATAATAATTATGATTACTGGGATTAAATAATGATTTTTAATTATGCTCCAATAGGGTATATTGGCAAGCATAAATTAATAATATGATCTATTGCATATATTAAAGATGAGTGGGTGAAAATGTAGATGTGATGGTCTAATGATCGAAGAATCCACAAATAACTAGGCATATTGTTAGGGTGTGGAGCTAAAAGCTTCAACTGTTTGCAGACACGAAGAAGAGGATGCTGAAGAACTAGAAGCACTAGCATCGACAGTATGACCAACATTGGTCAGATGTAGTGCAAAAGGCAACTAGTGACGGCAGCTAGTCAGCCAACGTCGGTAGCATCGGGCAAGCAGGGACCGGCGTCGGTTGCCTGTGTGTTCCAAAACTACTATTAATGAACAGTCAATTAAGTGAAGCAAGTGTTTGCATGTCAAATTACTAATTATAGTCATGAGCTGTCTGTCTAATTATTGTACTTAGATTTCTATTTTTTGTAACCATGGGATTCTATTTAAAGACCCATGAGGCATGTATTGTAATTATCAAGAAGGCAAGTAAAAGCATTGAAGCAAGTAAGGTCAAGGAGATCTACAGGTGTAAGGTCAAGGAGATCAGCTAAAGCATTCAAGGAGGGATAATAACTTAGGCTATAGAGTTATTGTGTTGAGCAAGAGAGAGAGGGAAGAAGGTCTTGAGGTGTGGCAAGCCTTTGAGGTGGAGGAAGAAGTGGCATCTTCCTTATTGTATTTTCTTTTAGTAATATCTAATACAAGAGTGTGTATTGTCTCTCAAATTATTTGTTGTCTCAAGTTTCTAGTTACTTTATCATTCTGGTATAATTTTGTGTTTAATTGCTTATAAGAAAGTAATCAATTGTGCTTTCGTTGGATAAGGGGTCACCTAATAGTTGGTATCAGAGCTACGGTTTGCAGGAAGCAAGTTATTGTTTTTTGATTACAGGTCATTCATAGGGTTTTCTGATTTGAGTGGGAGTTCAGCAATGGCAAAAGAAAGTAAGCTACAAATGGAGAAGTTTAACGGCAAGAATTATCAACACTAGAGGATGCAGATTAAGGATTATCTATATCAGAAGGATCTGTATTTACCATTGGGTGGGGTTGCATGCAAGCCCACAAATATGAAGGATGAAGAATGGAGTGTTCTTGATTGGAAGGCTCTCAGTTCCATAAGGTTGAGCCTTGCATCGTCTGTGATTTCTAGCTTATCACATTGCAAGACAATGGAAGAGATGATAAAGTCCTTGGCGAATTTATACGAAAAGCCCTCGGCTTCTAATAAGGTATATCTTATGAAGTAGCTATTTACTTTGCAAATGTAGGAAGGTGGATTGGTACATACTCATCTCAGTGATTTCCATGGTTTGATAAATCAGTTAGCTTCAGTCAATATTGTTTTTGATGATGAGGTAAAGGCTCTCTTGATTTTATGTTCTTTGCCTAAAAGTTGGGATAGTTTGGTTATGGCAGTAAGTAATTCTACATCTACTTCTAAAATATTAAAAGTTGATGATGTTGTGAGTGTGATCTTGAATGAAGAAATACACAGGAGAAGCACAGGTGAATCATCAGGTAATGCTCTAAGTGCAAAAAGTAGGGGAAGGCAAAAGGAGAAGGTTGAGCAAGGGAAATCAAGGTCGGGAAGGAGATCTGAGTCCAAAGGTGTTACCTACTAGTTTTGTGAAAAGAAAGGACATACAAAGAAGGAGTGTTGGTTGAGAGATAAAGAGAATCAACATATAGGTATTGAAGAAGCAAAGGATGCAAATATTGTGGTACAGGATGCTCTCATACTTTCTTTGGATAGTCAGGTAGGATCATGGATTTTAGATTCTAGTTCATCTTTTCATGCATCCCCAAATAGAGATTTGTTCCATGAGTATGAACAAGGAGACTTTGGAGTGATTTATTTAGGGGATGGTATGCCTTGTCAGATAGTTGGCAAAGGGAAAGTGTAGCTGAGATTGCAGATTGACAACACATGGGTGTTGAAAGAAGTCATGCATGTCCCGATTCTAAAGCAGAGTTTGATTTCTATAGGAAGGTTGGGTGATGAAGGATGCATAATAACCCTCACAGTAGATTCTTGGAAGGTTACCAAGGGTACACTTGTTCTAGCAAGAGGTAAGAAAGTAGATACTCTTTATCTGTCTACTTATATTGTTGATTTTACTTCTGGTTTATCTACTTCAGCTGTAGATTTGAAGATGTGGCTTAATAGGCTTGGTCACATGAATAAGAAGGGAATGGATGTTCTTGATTCAAAAGGTATGTGTTCAGATTTAAAAAGCATAGATAGAGTTCATTACTGAAAAAGGAAATTTGATGCTTTTGATAAGAACAAAGAAGCCTTTGTGTTTATGAAGGAGATGAAGGACAGAGATCAGTCACAGGGGCTGAATAAATCTGAGCAGGGCAGTATGGATAGAGGTTTGATCCAAGATGAGCTCGCGGATGAGAAATTCATCACTTGCAAAAAAACACAGGTACTGATGCTGGTGCTCCTATGGCACTGACGTCAACCAGACAGAAACTGGCATTGGTCATGTGCAGACCAGCAGGGTCGGTAGGTCAGGCAGGAGAAGTCCGACGTCGGTCATTAGGACCGATGTCTGCAGGGGGGACACCGACGTCGGCCAGGGAAATGATGTCAATAGTCAGGGTTAGTGCAGGGAACTGACATCGATCTGGAGTAGACTGGGAGATGGCTGAGATCAGTCACTGGAATAGATGATGGGTGGACAGCTAGCTGTCAAGGAGTCTTAAACACCTATATGGAGGTCAAAAATGGTAAGTGAACCTCATATTCATTGTTCACCTTCTTTATATTACTTACTGATAGTCAAGAACTAGGAAGATGGAAAAAGCAATGCAGGTAGAATCCAAAAATAGTGGGAGCTTGGCATGGATGAGGAGTGTGAGTCCTTGGAGAAGAACCAAATAGGTATTTGTTGGTAGAGTTGTCAGCTGGAAGAAAGCACTAGATAGAGGGATGGATTCCCATATTAGAGAAGAGAGTGGATGGACACGTGAGATAGAAGGCTATGGTATATGGTCTTGATTAGGCTACAGACAATGGAGGTTTGACCATTGTATTTTATCTTTACCAAGTTGGATAATATTAGCTACATTATCTTGTTACTATATTGTGTTACTTGTTGTAGGGTTTCATATACAGGGAGTTTTCTAAGCTAAGGGTAGAGTTGGTTCAGAAGTATGTCATGAAGAATTTGGGAGTAGCAAAATTCTTTTAGCATAAGTGACAGGTATAGCATCACAAGTTTGTGTGGTGGTTGGTCTTCAATAGTGACTTTGAAGAGGGATACAGAGCCAAGAGAACAAAATAGATGGTGTATAAGTACAGGTACAGTAGTAGCTATTTATCTCTAAGTGGGAGATTGTTAGGGTGTGGAACTAAAAGCTTCAACTATTTGCAGACATGAAGAAGAGGATGCTGAAGAACCAAAAGCACCGGCATCAACAGCATGACCGACGTCAGTCAGATGTAGTGCAGAAGGCAACCGGCGATAGTAGTTAGTCGGCCGACGTCAGTAGCACCGGGCAAGCAGCGACCAACATCGGTCGCCTGTGTGTTCCAGAACTGTTGTTGACGAATAATCAGTTAAGTGAAGTGAGTGTTTGCATGTCAAATGACTAATTATAGTCATGAGCTGCGTGTCTAATTATTGTAGTTAGATTTCTATTTTTTGTAACCATGGGATTCTATTTAAAGACCCATGAGGCATGTATTGTAATTATCAAGAAGGCAAGTAAAAGCATTGAAGTAAGCAAGGTCAAGGAGATCTACAGGTGTAAGGTCAAGGAGATCAGTTGAAGCATTCAAGGAGGGATAATAACTCAGGCTATAGAGTTGTTGTGTTGAGCAAGAGAGAGAGGGAAGAAGGTCTTGAGGTGTGGCAAGCCTTTGAGGTGGAGGAAGAAGTGGCATCTTCTTTATTGTATTTTCTTCTAGTAATATCTAATACAAGAGTGTGTATTGTCTCTCAAATTCTTTGTTGTCTCAAGTTTCTAGTTACTTTATCATTCTAGTATAATTCTGTGTTTAATTGCTTATAAGAAAGTAATCAATTGTGCTTTCGTTGGATAAGGGGTCACCTAACACATATGAGGATGCACAAAGGGATGAAAGAGATGAATAAAATAATAAAGGTTGATCAATATGAAAGATTTGGTTATACCTTCTAATGAAGATTCTCATCCTAATTAGCATTGATATAACCATAATGGTAAATAGGTTAATTTGATCAAGATGGGTAGGAGGAGTTTCTAAGGGTACCAAGGAAAAACTTCTATGATTCCATTGATTATAAGACTTCCTAATCTAATTTTTATTGTATCACATGATGGTATGCCTCATGATAGAACACCATGAGAACTTTGCCAAAATATGAATAAGGATTGACTCTCAATCTAATAAACAATTGAAAATAACACACCAATAATAAAAACCATGATGATAATGTTGACGTATGACTATGGATGGACTCAAGAATAATGTGCAAAGAATCACCCAATGAACACATATAGACTGAGTTGAGGGAATAGTACCGAAAGTGAAAAAAATAGGTAAATAAACAAACAAATAACAAAATAAACCAAATAAACACACAAACAACTAGAAAATAAACACAGAAAACTTAAAAGAAAAAGCAAAATAAAGCATCATAACAATGGATTTGCCCTAGTAAGGTAGATCAAGGATGGCTAACTAGGATTAAATAGGAAAAATGTTTTTATATTTTGAAATTTTATGAATGTTTTTGAAATTTTATAATCATCTTAACTCGATTAGGAATTACAAAATACTAAATGGTCTAACTCACAAAACAGCAAGGGTGTTGGTTTAGGTTGCTCAAAAAATATTGAGAGTGTATAGCAAAGGGGGACTAAACTAACCTCAACATGAATTGACCACAGCCTACATAGTCCCAAAATAACCTCAAGTCATAGTGATTCTAGCCATATAAAAGGTGGGGAGAAACTTGACCAGGTAACCAGGAGTTCTTAAATCTAGTAAAGGGCCAAGTAAATGAGAATATAAATGGCAAGGTGATGTGGCAATGCATGGTAAAGGTGGTGTTCCTAATTTTCCCATAGGTGGTTATAATTATAAAATAATTTCATAGGTATATGATACTAATTTTCCCATAGGTGGCTATAATTAGTAATAGAAGGTGGACTACTAATTTCCCCATAAGAAGTTATAATCAACAGCACTAGGTATAATGTGAATAAAAGATATCTTGTTAGATCAACTATCACACTACTTTTGTATACTATCATTTAAACATGGAATTTTAAAACTACTAAAACTAGATTGGAATCCCCTTGAGGAAGGTCCAGGAAGAACCAAAGGAACCTAGATCAAAATAGGCTTGGGTAGGATGACTAAAAATAGGCTTTGGTCTAATAAGAATGGCTTGGTAGGAGGGTATATGGTATGACATAAGAAAAATGATGGTAATTAAGATTAGATAAAATGGTACGAGGGTTTTCCCTAAGTGGTAAGGTGATGTAAGTGGTAGGGTATGGAACAATGGCAAAAGGAACGATAAATGAAAATGGTATGGTACATGTTTTTGGCCTGGGTGAATGTTTCTAGTGTTCTTACTAATGTGGAGATGCACATCTTGATCAATAAATTATACAACCAAAATATTCAATCATGTAACTTGTTATCCCACACCCCTTCTAAATAGCTACTCTATCAAGAACTAGTTATAAATTTAGACTCCAAGAATGTTATTGTGATCTTCATTGGTCATTGATTGTGTTTCCTCTAAACGTAAAGACAAGGTATATTTGTAGCCTCTACAAAGTAAAGTGTGACCAAGGATGGTAAATAAGGATAAATAATGGTTGATAGGGTTGATTTGGTGGTGTAAAGGTTGATGATAATGGAATGTATAATGGTTTGGAAATTAGGCACACATAATGTTGTTGATTTTGGATTTGATATAACTTTAGATGTGGTAGGTCCAAATACATTTGAATATGCCTCAATAGGACCACCATATTTTTTGTTGTTTGGGCCTAAGATTAACTACCATTTGATTAGACTATATATTGGAAGATATTTTGATTTCATCTTTGATTTTATCTTCATCAAGTAGTGAAAAACTTTTAGGCTTAGTTATTGGTGCCTTGAAGATATTTTCACCAATGAAGTTGTCTTGATTGTACCATAACTCCTTTGAGAAGGTTTCACTACATAACATTAAATTTTGACTTTTATTGTCTTTTAGTGGCTCTAAAAAGGTTTCACTAGAAAATTTTGAGTTTGAACTTCGATTGTCCCCTAACACTTTGAAAATGTTTCATTAGGAGATTGTTCATCTTTTGCATGCATGCAATCTTAGTCCCCTTGATATTCTACAACTGATATGTCACCATGGATGTAGTTCAACAATTTATGATTATGTCAATCCTAATTAACACTTGTGGGAAGTGTAATGTCAATATAATGGCTATGTTAGTTGGTGGTAATGGCATGGGGAACAATTGCACAATCATCAAAGAAGATACTAGGAGAACTTGTGTTGATGTTGAATTAATCATCCTTAAAAACCATAAAAATATCATAGATATATTTAAATTTATTTTCAAGGCATGCATAACCAATGTTGTAATAACCATGAACATATTATGATTTTAAATCTGATTTTGACTCAAGAGACTCTAAATCTAATGTTGAGGTTGACCTTGATTCTATTCTAATGTTAAATTTGATGTCAATTCAAAAATAGAACCTAAATTAAATTTTGATTATTCATATGGTGTGGATGTTATTATAATTATGTCTTCTTGAATGTTTGGTATTGGATAAGTAATGGCTTGTGATGGCATAATGGGATCCACAGAGACTAGTTTATCAAAGTGAGACTCCTCAATGGTGGTAATAAGGTTAAGGTAATACTAGCTTGTCAAGGGGAGACTCTTGAAAAATAGGCATATGGTCGAGGTAATGATTTTCCCAAAGGTGGTTATAATCATTAAGAAGTGACTCAGCAAAGACTAGCTTATTAGAGTGAGACTCCTCAACAATAGGAATAATAATAGAAGGTGATTCATCACAATTTGAGTCATCACAAATGGTTGGTTGAACAAAAACATCATGGATTGGTTGCTTTTCTTGGCCTTAGTTTACGATCAATTGTAAAACACTAGTTTTGAACATTTCCTTGTCATCAAATGATTTACTTGATTAAAGAGATAATGATTGGCTTGGTTGGGTTTAGATAATCAGTAGGGGTTTTATAAACTAGGTAATGGTTGGCAAAGGATGAATACTAACTAGTGGTTGGAAAATTATAGGGCATTGCAAAGCTTGGTTTCTCACACAAGCCAAGGGATGAGGTTTTTAAATGGTAATGGTAGGGAATTGTGGAGCTTGATTTCTTGCACAATCCAAATTATGAGGTCATATAAGGATAACGATAGGGCATCATGGAGCTTGGTTACTCACACAAGCCAAAGGATGAGGTCCTAGAAGTATAAGGGTAGATAGTTATGGAGCTTGGTTACTCACACAAGCCAAAGGATGAGGTCCTTAAAGGATAATGGTATTCCTTA
This sequence comes from Torreya grandis, assembly GCA_037957365.1. Taxonomy (NCBI): domain Eukaryota; kingdom Viridiplantae; phylum Streptophyta; class Pinopsida; order Cupressales; family Taxaceae; genus Torreya; species Torreya grandis. The sequence continues at coordinate 4,724,698 of JARHVA010000323.1, forward strand.
GATGTTATAGAGCTTGGTTATTCATTTAATATAAATGAGGGTTAATGGTATAGGTGGGGTATGCTCACATAAGGGAAAGTATAATAAGTCAACTAGTCAAAATAATGTGTCACCAAACATGATGATTGGATTCCTTCTTTGGATTTATTATTGTAAGGAGGGTATGGATCCTCCTGCTAAATAACATTATCCCTATCCTAGTAAGGATCTCCAGTTATATTTTGTGGATCCTAATTGTGTTCCCCATATTGAGGATTGTAGGGAGGGTATAGATCCTCCTCCCAAATAACATTATCCCTATCCTACTAAGGATCTCCAATTGGATTTTTTTGATGTTCCATATATTGAGTATTGTAGAGAAGGTATGGATCCTCCTCTAAAATAACATTATCCCTATCCCAATAAGGATCTCCAGTTGGATTTTGTGGATCTTGATTGTGTTCCTTATATTGAGTATTGTAAGGAGGGTATGAATCCTCCTCCCAAATAATATTATCCCAGTAGGGTTATCTAATTAAATTTTTTACAGTCATTCCATCATAAATATAATGAGACATATCCATATCATTGATTAACACTCCAAAATAAAAAGGTTTAGAGTTATAAAAACTCTAAAAAATAATTTCCAAAGGACAAAAGGTTTAAACTTGGTCTAAATTAGTCTAGGGGAGCTATATCTCCAAAATGTTTTGCACTAAAACTTCATATAAAATAATCTAACATCAAATTTCTTACACACAAAAGGACAAGCAGCTAAATAAAAATTGGCATACCAAACTCTAGGTACAAAGTGTTCCAAATAGGTCTAAACTATCATTGGTTTGGAAAATGACATGTGTCACAAGGCAAACAAGTCTTGAAATAAATTTGAGTAGCTTAATGGCATTATTTATCTCTAAAGATGTGATAATGGTTTAATTTAAAGACTTAAGGCACAAAATCCTAAAATGATTTGGGAAATGTAACATTACCAATTTCAATCATGACACCCACACAAACAAGTTTGGCAAAAGTTTTAAGGCAAAGGTATGCAATAAAATGGATATCATAACACTTCCTTAAATAAAGGAGTGACATATAAACAAACTCATTTTTTTGACATGGCATCTAAAGAAACAAATTTTTAGACTCAATGACCAATCAATAAAGGATAAATGACATAACATCTAAATGTAACATCTTAGATCCTATAATTAACAAGGTATGGTAAGTGGGGTTGACTAAAACTATAGTTTTCAAACATCTAGATTGATCCCAAGTGTGGATAATACAAGAGAAGCATCATGTCAATTGAGCTCATACTTATAAACTTACTACACAAAGGTCTATTCTTTGCATAGTGATTCCATTTTTGGACTGCTTAGTGGAATCCCCTGATTGACTGGACTTAACTTGGGCCTTTATTATAAAATGAGAAGTTAGTTGCTCAATCCCTTGGATCTCATAGTATGTATACCCTAATTTTTATACCCCACCATGGATTGGGGTTGAAACACTATCAGTAGATGAAGCTCTGTGTCAATGCTACCCTAAAGAACTTGTGAAGAGGTCATGATCTTCCCTCCATGAGCCAAAATGCATGAAAATAAAGACTAAGTGGAAATAATTTAGGGTTGCTTTTAGATCATCCAAACCATGTGGGTTTTGGGGAGAGCCTAGAAAAATTTCTTTCCATTCCTTGAACTAGGGACAAATGCAATGAAATCTGATTTTCATCAACTGAGTTCCCTATAGGAGATGGGGGAGAGCATACATGCACTATTCATTTTGAGAAAATATACAACAACAAATAGTTTCAAGAAATTATGATTGAAGTGTTAATTTTAGGTACCAAATTGAAATGTGTTATGAATTTCATTACTTGTCCCCTTGGCTTAAGTACAAAATATTGAAATAATTACACAACACAACTTAAGCAAAACCATCTATGTTCATTTTAAGCCAAAACCCCAAATGTTCAAGATTTAACCTAAGTTCATTTTTAAACACCAAAAATAAGTTTTCAAGACTTAATCATTCTTTTTAATCATTGGAAATGAAGTGTTTCTAAGATGTATCCAATATAATTCCTTTTAAACACCAACATCAAATGTTCAAAATTTAAAAAGTTCATTTTTAATACCTATTTTCATCAAATTGTGCACCTTAGGATACTCTATTCAAGGTCCTACAATTTGATGCAACATTGAATCATCTCTCAAGTTTGTGGGAACTTGTAAGAGAGATGAATCTCTACTATTATGAGGGCTAGCTCCCTAGATATTCTTTGAAATTTTTGTAAACTAATCTAATGTTTGCTTATAGGGAAAGAGTTAGAAGTTTGCATGAAGTAAAACTACACTAAAGTGGTGATTCACCAAGATATATCCCATAAACTATCATAATTATATTAAGTAACAAAGCATTCTAAGACAAAATCTAAGCCTTAAAGGATCTTGACATAAGTGATTCAATGTGAAGGTAACATACATGAGACAATCAACCAGACAACTAGTCCAGGGGTAGATTGCACACCATAAAGATAATAACTTGCTTAAAGAGGAGCGTAGTATAATAACTACACTTAATATGACTTTCTAGATCATAAATATTTCTTAAACATGAAGGATAGAGGAAGCAAGAATGATATTATCATAGAAATTATCTATTCATCTCTCTCACACTTAGACAAAGATGTTCACAACTCAGAATTAGACTTGTATTTAATGTTCAAAATCAAAATACAATGTTATTCCAATAGGGGTTTGCCATACTAAATGTGGTATTACTATACAATGGCCAAAATGGCTCATAATTATAGCAATTAGAAAGAGAGAGAGAGAGAGGGAAAATAAGTCTAAGAGACACAAGGATATGTGTCTAAAGGTGGAAACTAGTTACAATGCATGTAGGTGAAGTGTAAGAGGAGTTAGAAACTGATTTGTATATGTGTCCATTCTAAATAATCATCCTCTTCCAAAATTGTCATAGCATCTCTTCAAGCACCTTCCATGAAACTACCTTCATCATTGGCCTTCATTGGGCATTCCAAAGCTGACTAGGGGCAAGTGTCTCTTTTGCATTGATAAGAAGAAGTTATAAGGAATCCTCTACCTTCATTAAAAGTTTTCCAAATCATTCTTAATATCTTGCATAAGAAGAATCATCATCTATCACTATGATCACACCTTTTTAGAGGTTTCTTGACACTTGGCCTTATCATCTCCTTATTCTCCCTAACTAATGCATACCAGGGGTCTTTAGATAGATGTTAGGATACCTCATATGTTTATCTCCATACAAAACACCTTAAAAGACCTCCAAATTTGAGTTTCCACTCTTTCCACTACGTGATCACTCTTCTCATTCTAGATTGGATAATGTAATAAACTTAGAAGGGAAAACTTTTAGCATTTTAAATCTCTATAAATGGCATGGATATTTTATTAAAGTCCCAAGTTGTCATCCCAAGTGATTGGCATCCATTGATTATCTTTAGGACCTATAAAAAAATGTCAAGAAAACCTATTTTCTACATCACCTATATGGATTCCATATAATATGACTCCATGGATACAATCCTCATAGAGTTTTCAACAACTTTCCATTAGGTCCTAGGGTCAAATTCTTCAATCTAGGTGCATTTTGAATCTCATCTCTCTAATTGAGTCCCAAAATAGGGGTTTTGAAGGGTTTTAGGTGCATTGGCCCTTTAAGGATTGTTCATAAACCTCTAATGTTGGAGTTACATCCAAAAGTTCTTGTTTAGGACCCCACTCAACCTCTTACAACTTCTTGGAATCTCATGTAAAGCCTCCAAGTAGGTATGAGCATTTGAAGTGACCTTCTCAATTACACCCCTTCTATTTGCATACGTTGTCATGAAATTGGGTCCAATAATGATAAAATTTGGGTCTATTCTTCATTTGAATAGATCCAACAAGTCAAATTATTCCCCATGGGTCTATTTTAGTCTATTTTATCCACTTGATATCACTCCACATGGTTTTGAGCTCCCCTTAGGACAATATATATCTACTAGTCCCAAGTCAAATTATTCCCCATGGGTCTATTTTAGTCCATTTCATCCACTTGATATCACTCCAAATGGTTTTGAGCTCCCCTTAGGACAATATATATCTACTAGGCCTAGTGGCTTTGGATCCTCTTTCATGGATTTATCACACTTTGGCTTGTTCCAACACCTTGGGAACCTTAATTCATGTTTTTCCATGCTTATAAAATCTTTCCCAAACTTTTTTTCATATCCACTTCAACCCTAGCCTTCAATTTCCACCATTTTCTCTCTCTTCCATAAGTTTTAAGCCCTAAAAGTGGCCTATCTCTGAGACAAAATAGAGAGTATTAACCCTTATTTTTCATCATTTTTGAATACATGGGAGGCTTCCTTAAGTCATGAGTACCCCTTTTACTAAATTTCAGCTCTTAACTCTTCCATTTACCCCTCCAACTAGCATGAAACTCAAAACCAACTTTTGAAGTTGACTGCCTACAAGTTGAGGGTGGAATTGGCCTTTTTAACCTCATAAGTGGATAACTTTGATAGATTTGTCTTGTTTTCTTTATCTATTTATGTTCTTTAGGGTTCTTATCACCACATTAAATCTTTAGAGATTCTCACTTGGCCTTGTGGAGGCACTTGACCCTCCAATTGTCTTCATCCCACTTGCAACTATGTACTCTTAACACTTTAAAGGTTGGTTGTAGGGTATTTTTTGCATGTAGGTGTCATGTTAGTGCATTTAAAGTATCTCTCATATCCAAATAACACTCATTTTCCATTTATAATTCATCCTTGTCTCCTAATATTTTATTAGCCTCATCAAATTATGACCTTCTTTGAACACTCTAGTACTTTCTCTCTTGTTGAAAGACTTCTTCATTACTATAGGCTTGCTACAGCACTTGTACATAATGGTGATTAGCTCAAGGTAGCTGATGGTTGTAATATTGGTAAATCCATGTGTATGTGTTCTTTTAACACTTTCAAACATCCAAACTTACTCCACTTGTTAACATCATTTATCTACATATGCCTAACAAAGACTAATCCACATTGCCAATTTATCCTCCTTATAGGCCACCTATAGGTGTATTGATTCCATTTGAGCTTTGAAATTGTTGTAGCTTCTGATGTGAAATTACCTTATACATGTCACCTTGACAATACACTTATATTCATTGGATATCCTTCTTAAACTTTCTCAAATAAACACATCACCCCTTTTGTAATGAAACACAAGCTTTAAAAGGCAGCTGGGACCTCCAAATCGATCAATTCACAAGGTTTTGAATGAGGTGAAATCCTACTTCAGAGAAACTAAGGTTACTTTACCCAAAAATATAAACATAACCATTCATGTTTATAGTATTTTGAAACTTTCATGAACAATGGTGATCCTTCTTCTCAAATCATTGAGAGACTCTTGATATGGCTATGGTGAAGAAAAGCCTTGACCATCTGGCTCTCTTGTGGCTGAGTGTTTCATTGCCTCATATTTCCTACTATAGTACCATGGAAACCAAAACTTGGGAAACAAACAACATTTATTTCAAAACAATAAAGGTCTCCATGTATTTTGTTATACCAATATAGTTTTCACATTTATCTCAACACTTCACGAGTTCTGTTAGGATATGAAACATCAACACCAAGGTGTATGAGCTCTTAAAACCATGCAAATATCACCTTCATACACAAAACTAGAAAACACTCCTTTGAATATCCAAAAGGAAACATGGAAGGACCATAGTGCTCTATAAGTTCCAATTGGTTGGGTCAAGGTTGGATGTGGTGAGGAAAATATTTTGACCCTCATGAAGTGACTCCACCAATTAGACTGTATGGACCACCTCAGTAGAAGAGAAAACATGTACGTTATGTGGGACGATAAATGAAATGGAGTGGCTAATTTATAATATATGGTTCATAAATCTCAACCCACTAATTTCTAAACTCCTATTATGAAATGAAGGTTAACTCATATACTATCCACCCCCAAAAGCACTGGACCTAAAACTCTTCTAGCTGACCATACCAGGTATAAACTTGTGAACTTCAAAATTCTTTCCAAGAGAGTGATGGAGAGATGGAAAGGTTTGTATCCATTTTTTGTGTTTCCAAAGCTAGAGAAACATAGTTATGGATCAGAGAAGTTGAAGGGTCACACTCCAACCTTCCCACATGTGTCACTCTTCCTCATAGGCCGTACAAGTGCCTAAAACCTCTTATTTCTTCAAGAAAACTACTTCTCATCTAAATATTCTACCAATTTGTCTACTAAATACTAGAATTTAGAATTGACACATAGGTGACATCATCTTTTGAAGCTTGCACATTTCCCAAGAAATATATATAAGGCATTAAATGCACTATTTTGGCTATTAAAAAGACCTTAGAAAAACTTGAAATGACTTATGGGGCCAAATTAATAATGTTTATAGTATTGAAATCATTAATTAACACTAAATTAATTATGATAGACCCTCTAATAGAATTTTTTTTATATAGGTTGGCCTAAATTGACTAGATAGTCAATTTGGTCAACATTCTTGGTGATTTTACAAGGGTGGTATACCTGCTATACCTAAGACTAGTAGCCTATCTTATCCATTGGGATATGGAGTATCTATAACACATTTATAACACTCAAATTCATTTGAACAACATACCAAACCAAAGGAAAACACACACAACAAGACACACTCAAAGGAAACACACATGTGTTCAACTAGAACACTTAGAGAACACAACCAAAAAAAAAAGCACACACATATGCTACTATGTACAAAATAGACCTCACAAGGACTAATAGTAAAACTTTAGATGTATCCCATTCATAGGGATAGGTAACTCTTCTCCATCCATCTTGGTTAGTTTAAAGGAGTTATTTTTCTTGCACTTGCTAATGATATAAGGGTCACTCCAAAAAGCATCAAATTTGATGTGTCTACATGGTTTTCCTCTAGCCTCATCCCATTTCAAAACTATGTCACCCTTTTTAAACACTCTAGTACTTTCTCTCTCATAAAAATAATTCTTCATGAGTACTTGGTGGTGTTCCATGGTCTTATGGGCATTGTCTCTTTCTTCTTTCTGTTGCATAAGTTCAATCAATCTGACTTGCATTAGAGTATTCTCAAGTAGTTCTAGCTATTCTGAAATTTTTAGAGTAGTTATTTCTTTAAGAGATAGATAATCTATCTTACCTTTCAAAAACAAGCACAAAGGGAGAATTTCCAATTGACCTCTTGGGAGTAATCCTATCATCCCGTAGGGCTATCTTTAACTTGATGTGCCATGCCCTTTGATTGTTTTCCAAGGTCCTCTTGATAATCTTGATAATATTTTTATTAGTTGACTCAGCCAATCCATTACCTTGGGGGTAATAATTGGATGAAGTACTCAAGTAAACTCCATTCTTGTTTTCCTAATCAAAAGTTTTGGCACTTATGAAAGCTAGTGCATTATCAGAAATGATAGTGTAGGAAACTCCAAACCTTGTTATGATGCTCTCATAGAACTCCAAGATGGCATTTTCAATTGCCTCTTTCAATGTTATAGCCTCTACCCACCTTGTAAATTAGTCTCTTGCAATCAATATCCATTTATGTCTATCACTAGAGGGAGGGTTGATCATACCAATGAAATCAAGGCCCCATTGCATGAAAGGTTGGTCTACTTGGATGGGATTCAATGGAAGGGTTGTAATCTTTTCTTTTCCCATAAATAAGGTACATTTAAGACACCTCCTAGCCCAAGAGAAGTAATCATTGTAGAGGCTAGGCCAATAATACCCTCATCATTGTAGTCATTATTTTTGGGGTGAAATGACCTCCATCTACACCATTGTGAAACTTTTCTCGTAAGATGCCAAACTGATCATTGTCAACACACCTTAGTAACACACCATTCACATCCTTCCAAAAAATAATACCATATACAATACAATAAGGTAAGGTTTGAAATATAAAATACCTTCTTTTTGACTTGTTCAAACCATTGGGACACTCACCATTTTAGAGGAAACCAATGGTGTCTTGTGTCCAACTTTGAATTGGTGTGTGACCAATTGGTTGGGTATGAGCTTTATTGACCAAGAATTCTTCCCTTGTCCCTTGAATATCTAAATCTATATGTTCACACATCCCCTTTCCTCTTACCAAGTTTGTTACTTTGATATCAACATCATATTCCATTACCTTTGTGATCCACCCAACTCTCTTCTCATTGAGGTCTTTGCTTAGGAGGAACTCTTTGGTGCTAGGATGAGAGACCATGACATGTATCTTTTTATTTTAAACCATGTTCCTAAACTTTTTCAAACATATTATCATAGCTAGATCTTTCTTTTTAACAAATGTGTACTTGGCCTCATAGTCTTCCAATCCTTGACTAAGAAATACAATGGGTTGCTCAATTTCCTCATCATTATTTTGTATAAGCATAGTTGAGATTATGTCAAGGTTCTAAAAATTATATATTATGAAATCCTGAGAAAATTTTGGGTTCAAGAGATTAGGAGATTGGTCAATTACTTGTTTGATTACCTCAAAATTATTCTTACCTTCCTTTGTCCAAGAAAAAGCTTGGTTCTTCTTAAGCATGGCTATGATAGGCTTCACCAAAGTAGATAAACCTAGAATAAACCTTCTTACAAATTTTATCTTGCCAAAGAAACTTTTAAAACCTTTCTTATGTAGAGGCAAAGATAATCCAAGAATGCATTTAATCCTTTCAGGGTTAATAGACAAGCCTTCTTTTGACACAATATGACCTAGTAACTTACCTTCATGAAAAAAAGAGATACATTTTTTTGGATTAAGAGAAACTCAAAACTCTCTACACTTCTCAAATACTTGCCTTAGATGTTTCATGTGGTCATTAACATCCTTGGAAAAAATATTTATATCATCAGGGTATACAAGCAAAAACTCATTGATCAAACCTTTAAAGGCCATGCCCATTTCTCTTTGTAAGGTATCACCAGCATTAGACAAACCAAAATAAATATTTATATATGAAAATGTCCCTCATTTTTTGTTTAATGATATCTTGAACTGATCTTCCTCATTCACCAATATTTGGTTATAACCTGAATATCCATCAAGTAGTGAAAAGCATTGAGAACCTAAAACCACTTATAAAATTTGCTCTATGGAAGGTAGTGGATAATGGTCTTTGAGTGAAACTCTATTGAGATCCCTAAATTACACACAAATTATGACCTCTCCACTTTTATTTTGAACAATTACAAGGTTAGATACCCAAGTTGAGTGCTTGATAGGAAAAATAATCTTAGACTCAATCAATTTTTTGAGCTCTTTTTTCATTAGTTCCTCTATCTTGGGATTGATAGGCCTTTGTTTTTGCCTAACTAGTTTAGCTCCAAGTTCTAACTCAAAGGTTTGATTATCTAGACTTAGATAAAACCCTTTGAAATCCTTGTATTCCCAATCAAATACATCATGAAATTATTTACACAATTCAATGAAGGCTTGCCTTTCAGAAAGAGAACATATCTTACCAATTTTCAAAAGTTTGTCCTTGAAAATCAAGACTCTTTCATAGTTCTCTTCATTTATATACATTCTTACCATTTCCTTTCTTCTTTGATCATCTTCATTCAACACACTCTCTAAAGTAACCAACCCCTTTGGTATCATGTCTATCTTCAACTGAATAACTTGTTCTTCATATTGATTATGAAGTTTATTTTGGTTTTTTGAAGAAAATTCTTCTTCATTTTATATGAAGTGTGAAATGTCTTTATCACTTTCAAAATCTTTCCAAGACACTTCATTATCTAGAATATAAGGTCTCATAATGACCTTGATGTGGGATTGGTCCTTCTCTTTACTTACATCAGCAACTATATCAAAGTGTGATCCTATCATAGCCAACCTAACAACATGTTTATTTGAATCTCTTGGTATAGGTTGGATATTGAAAGCATTAAAGTCCTCAATTAGATACCATACCCTATGCTTGTCAGACTTAAGCAAAGGGTTCTTGGTTGTAGCTTGGTTTCTCACTTGATGTATAATCAATTCACTATCTCCATAGACCTTCAAATTCATGATTCCCTTTATCTTTACCCATTGAAGGCCATGAACCAACCTTTCATATTTTGACACATTATAAGTACAACTAAAATTGAATATATATGAAGATTAATATTGGTTCTTTGAGGGATAAACCAACATGACACTAGCTCTTGCCCCTACCTTGCTTCTAAAGCTATAAAAAAACATTTCCCATATCCCTTCAAGTTCATGATCCTCATTAGTGAGTGATGGTATAGGAATGTTCTTCTCATGAATACAATATACCCCCAACTTAGTTTATTCTATGAATGAATAGGGATTATTCTCATAAGTTTCAATACCATACTCATCAAGAAAGAGGTTGTAAATACCTTCAAGGGGAAAGGATGTTTCACCACCAATGGCACCTTCTTCTTACTCACTAATTGTACAATTATAATTTTAATTTGTCTCCACATATGGTTTAATGTGGAACCCTAACAAGGGTTGTGTTCTTATAGTTAATTTAGCTACATATATTTTTCTAAAATCTATAAAAGACTAATCAGCTACAAGGTACCCTCCAATCTTATCCATGAAGTCTCTTGACAAGCAAATAGCAAAATTAGTTGGAAGATCAACCACCACAATGGATTGTAGGATGGGTAAACTTGGACAATCATGAAAGAAAACTTTCAAGCCTTTAACCAATCCCACCATCTTGGCTAGAGTTCCATCAAGATACAACACACCCTTGCTATGAGGCTTATACTTCAATCTTAAATTATCATCAACCACCTTAGGCATAACCGTGGTACTAGCTCCACTATCCACAATGCAATTGTGAACCAATTTATCTCCCATAATGAGTGTGAGGTAGAAAGGTGGAGGATTTTTAAATTTTGTGAATGGTTCTAGGATATAATTAGGTATGTTGGTAATGGCTACACCATTGTGTCTTGAAGCTTGAGGGGCTACATGAATGTTAAAGAGTTATTCTTATAGAAGTTCCTTTTGGCCAGGAATATGCAAGACTTCATAAAGAGAAATGTTTGTCTTGGTATTCTTAGAAGAATAAATAATGTTTAGAGAGGAATTATTCACCTTGTCTTTCATTGTTGAAGGTAATGAGGGAGCTCAAACTTGTTGTATTGGAGGTTTGGCAGCCTTGCTCACATTCTAACTTTGAGGAGTAGTGTGACTAATAGGATATATTACATTGGTACTTGCACTTTGTAGCCTTGGAGAGGCACTACTTGGAGTCACTTGTGTTTCTGGAGTATCTCTTAAATCCCTTTTTTTATCCCTTGTGTTGGTTGCAACTGATGTATTTTGATTCAACACATAATTGTCTTCTACTTGGAAATTCATAAAACTAGTACTTTGGTTGCAACCTTCTCCTTGAACATCCCTTTGTACAAGAGTTTCTTCTTCTACTATAACATAAGGAGTAGCTCCTTCTTGAGCTACCAAATTTTTATTACCTTCTCCACTATTATTCATAAATTGGCATTGAGATTGCCCCCAATAATCCAAATGTTCCTCTCTTTGAATTAGATTGGTATGGACTAGAACAACAACCTTTGTGGATGGAGTGAAATTATGATTATAGGTAATGGGATTCCTATTTATACCTTTTTGACCTTGTCTTATTCCTTAGTAATTGTATTCGGGTGGAGGTCTATAGGTTTGTGAAGGATAATATTGGGGATTGGGTGAAGCAATTGCATGCAATTAAAATTATTTAAGTTGAGCTTACAATGATCAAATCATTTCAACTTTGTCAATAGAATTATCCACCTTCTTGGGAGTGATTTTAGGTTTGACATTGACATTGGGAACTTGTGCTATGATTGGGGCTTCAATTGAATTATGAGACAACAAAGGCATGGAGACTCTTGGAGGTGATTTCCTAGTTTGTATCAAACTATTATTAGCTTTAATGTCCATTTCATATGCCTCAAATAAAGTAAATCCTCCCATTTATTGCAACATTATTTCTATATCAATGTCAATAGCCTTGAGATAGGTGGGGAATACAAATCTTGGAGGAGACCTCATGATAGGTGGCAACCTATGCCATGTCCTTTGAAACCTTTCATTGAAATATCCCATGGACTCATTAGGACCTCTCTTTATCACATTCAGCTGGTGAATTAGTGAGGTATGATAACTCTTATTCTCAAACCTATTCACCAACAAATCTCCAAAGTCATCCCAATTAGTAATATAACCACCTTCTAAAGTTCTACACCAATCAAGTGTCTTACCCTTTAGAAACATGGCAAGTAATCTAATAACTATGTTAGCTTTGGTGATGTTCTAAAAGTTAAAAAAGTTTGAAATGTCCCTAATATGCTCAAATGGGGTAATAGGACCCTCTCCATTGAAGCTAGGGATACTTTTGGTAGCATTGGGAGGAATAGGATCATATGCAAGAAGGTTAATTAGATTTTGAGTATTGAAGGCTAGGAAAGGATGTTGCCTAACCATCTCTTCTTCCTCTTCTTGATCTCCTATCTCCTCAACTTATTCTTCTTCATCTTCAAAACCTTCTTGTTTAGGATCTCTAAATGTTAATAATGGTTTAGGATGTTGTTCTTCAAGAGGAGCTTCATATAGAGTGACTTGATTGAAGGCTCTACTACAAGAGGATCTAGTGAAGACCTTGAAGTATAATGTGAAGAACTTGATCTACAACTAGATATTCTAACCTTTTGGAGTTGCCAAATTCTAGATCAAAAACACTTTTACAACCTTGGGCTTGTCAAGAGCAACATTCACCTTGACATGGAAATAATTAGGACCAATTATCCCACTGAGCATGCCAGAACTATTATCATCAAATTATGCACCATAGGATACTCTATTCAAGATCCTACAATTTTATGTAACATTGAATCATCTCTAAAGTTTGTGGGAACTTGTAAGAGAGATGAATCTCTAGTATTATGAGGTCTATATCCCTAGATATTCTTTGAAATGCTTGTAAACTAATCTAATGCTTGCTTATAGGGAAAGAGTTAGAAGTTTACATGAAGTAAAACTACACTAAAGTGGTGATTCACCAAGAGATATCCCATAAAATTTCATACTTCTATTAAGTAAAAAAGTTTTCTAAGACCAAATCTAAGACTTAAAGGATCCTAACATAAGTGATTCAATGTAAAGGTAACATACATGAGATAATCAACAAGATAACTAGTCCAGGGGCAGATTGCACACCATAAAGATAATAACTTTCTTGAAGAGGATCCTAGTATCATAACTACACTTCACATGCCCTATTAGATCATAAATCTTGCTTAAACATAAAGGATAGAGGAATCAAGGATGATATTATCACTTAACTTCACTATCCATATCTCTCACACTTAGACAAAGATGTTTACAACTCATAATTAGACTTGAATTCAATGTTCAAAATCAAAGTACAATGTTATTCCAATATGGGTTCACCATACCAGATGTGTTATTACTCTAAAATGGGCAAAATGTCTCATACTTATAGAAATTGGAAAGAGAGAGAGGAAAAATAAGTCCAAGAGACACAAGGATATGTGTCCAAAGGTGGAAACAAGTTACAATGCATGTAGGTGAAGTGTAAGAGGAGTTAGAAACTGATTTTCATATGTTCTATTCCAAATAATCATCCTCTTCTAAAATTGGCATAGCATATCCTCAAGAACCTTCCATGAAACTACCTTCATCATTGGGCTTCATTGGGCATTCCAAAGCTAACTAGGGGTAAGTGTTTCTTTTGCACTAATAAGAAGAAATTACAAGGAATCCTCTACCTACATTGGAAGTTTTCCAAATCATTTGTATTCTCTTGAACAAGAAAAATCATCATCTGTCACTATGATCACTCCTTTTTAGACCTTTCTTGACACTTGGCCTTAGCATGTCCTTATTCTCCCTAGCTAATATGCACCAAGGGTCTTAATACACAAGTTAGGACACCTCATATCTTCAACTCCATTCAAAACACCTTAAAAGACCTCCAAATTTGAATTTCCACTCTTTCCATTATGTGATCACTCTTCTCATTCTAGATTGGTTAAAGTAAGAATCTTAGAAAGGACACTTTTTATCATTCTTAAGCTCTAAAATTGGCATAAATAGTTGATTCAACTCCCAATTTATCCTCCTAAGTGATTGACATCCATTGATCATGTTTAGGACCTGTAAAAAATAAGAAAATGTCAAGAAAAACTATTTCCTACATCACCTATATGGATTCCATACAATATGACTCCATGGATATGATCCTTATGTAGTTTCCATCAACTTTACTTCAGGTCCTAGATCAAATTCTTCCATTTGGGTTCATTTTGAATCTCATCTCTCTAATCAAGTCCCAAAATAGGGGTTTTGAAGGGTTTTAGGTGCATTGGCCCTTTAAGGATTGTTCATAAAACTCTAACATTTGAGTTATAAACCAACACCCAAAAGTGATTATTTATGACCCCCTTCAACCTCCTACAACTTCTTGGAATCCCATGCAAATCCTCTAGGTAGGTATGAGCATTTGAAGTGACCTTCTCACTTACACTCCTTCTCTTTGCATACACTGTCATGACATTAGGTCCAAGAATGATCAATTTGGGTTCTCTTCTTCATTCCAATAGCTCCAAAAATCCAAATTATTCCTCATGTCTCTTTCATAATCCATTTCATTCATTTAATATCACTCCAAATGATTTTGAGCTCCCCTTAGGACATCTCTCCACTAGGTGTAGTGGCTTTGGATCCTCTTGCATGGATTTATCACACTTGGGATTATTATAACACCTTATAAACATTCATTCATGTTTTTATATCCTTATACAAGCTTTCCCCAACTTTTTTTCATAGCCACTTCAACACTAGCCTTCAATTTCCACCATTTTCTCTCTCTCTTTTGCAAGTTTTAAGCCCTAAAAGTGGCCTATCTCTGAGATAAAATAAAGAGTATAAATCCTTATTTTTCATCATTTTTGCATGCATGGGAGGATTCTTTAGGTCATGAGGACCTCCTGTACTAAATTTTAGCTCTTAACTCTTCCATTTACCCCTTCAACTAGCATGAAACTCAAAACTAACTTCGAAAGGTGACTACCTGCAAGTTGAGGGTGGAATTGGCCTTTTATGACATCATAAGTGGAGAACTTTGATATATTTGTCTTGTTTTCTCTATTTATTCATGATATTTTGGGTTCCTAGCATCACATTCAAGCCCTAAATATTCTCACCTAGCCTTGTGGAGGCACTTGACCCTCCAATTGTCTTCATCCCACTTGCAACTGTGTGTGCTCTTGACACTTTAAAGGTTGGTTATAGGTTGTTTTTTGCATGTAGGAGTAATTTTAGTGCCTTTAAAGGATCTCTCATAGCCAAATAACACTCATTTTCCCTTTATAATCCATCCTTGTCTCCTAGGGTTTCATTACCATCATCAAAGTGTCACCTTCTTTGAACACTCTAGTACTTGTTCTCTTGTCAAAAGACTTCTTCATTGTTATAGGGTTGTTAAGCACTTATACAGAATGGTGATTTTCTTAAGGTATCTAAGGGTTGTAAACTTTGGAAATCATGTGTATTTTTTTTGGATCACTTCTAAACATCCAAACCTACTCCACTTGTTACCCTCATATATCTACACATGCCTTATAAGGACTAATCGACATTACCAATTTATCCTGCTTATAGACCACCTGTAGGTATATTAATGCCATTTGAGCTTTGAACTTGTTGTAGATTCTAATGTGAAATTACCTTCTACTTGCCACCTTATAAATACACTTATATTCATTGGAGATCCTTATTAAACTTGCTCAAATGAACACATCACCCTTTTGTAATGAAACACAAGCTTTAGAAGGTAGCTAGGACCTCCAAATCGATCGATTCACAATGTTTTGAATGATGTGAAATCCTACTTTAGAGAAACTAAGGTTACTTTTCCCAAAAATATAAATATAACCATTCATGTTCATATTATTTTTAAACTTACATGAGAAATGGTGATCCTTCTTCTCAAACCATTTAGAGACTCTTGATATGGCTATGGTGAAAAAAGCCTTAACCAGCTAGCTCTATTGTGGCTGAGTGTTTCATTGCCTCATATCTCCTACTATAATACCATGAAAACCAAAACATGGAAAATAAATTATATTTATTTTAAAATAATAAAGGTCTCCATGCATTTTCCTATACCAATATTGTTTTCACATTTATCTCAACACTTCACAAGCTCTGTTAGGATATGAAACATTAACACCAAGGTGTATGAGATCTTGAAACCATGTAAACATCACCTTCATTCACAAAACTAGAAAACACTCCTTTGAAGATCCAAATGAAAACATGGAAGTGCAATAGTGCTCTACATGTGCCAATTGGTTGGGGAAAGGTTGGATGTGGTGAGGAAGATATTTTGACCCTCATGAAGTGATTCCACCAATTAGACCATACGAATCACCTCAGTAGAAGGGGAAACCTATAGGGTATTTGGGATGACAAATGGAATGGAGTGGCTAACTTCTAAGAGATGTTTCATAAATCTCAACCCACCAATCTCTTAACTCCTATTATGAAAATGAAGGTCAACTCATATACTATTCAGCCCCAAAAGCATTAGACCTAAAACTCTTCCAACTGACCATACAAAGTACAAAATTATGAACTTAAAAATGCTTTCTAAGAGAGTGATGGAGAGATGGAAAGGTTTTCATCCATTTTTGGTGTTTCTAAAGCTGGAGAAACATAGGGATGGATTAGAGAAGCTAAAGGGTCACACTCCAACCTTCCCACATGTGTCACTCTTCTTCATAGACCATACAAGTGCCTAAAACCTCTTATTTCTTCAAGAAAACTACTTCTCTTTTGAATATTCTACCAATTTTTTAGTTGAAACAATTACTAGAAGTTAGAATTGACACATATGAGGTGATATAATCTTTTAAAGCTTGCACATTTCCTAAGAAATATATACAAGGCATTAAATGCACTATTTTGGCTATTAAAAAGACCTTAGAAAGACTTGAAATGATTTATGGGGCCAAATTGACCATGTTTAGACTATTAAAATCATGAATTAACACTAAATGACTTATTATAGACCCTCTAATATAAATTTTATCTATATAGGTTAACCTAAATTGACTAGATAGTCAATTTAGTCAACATTCTTGGTGATTTTACAAGGTTAGTATGCCTTCTATACCTAAGACTAGTAGCCTATCTTGTCAATTCAGCTATAGAGTCTATCTAACCCATTTATAACACTCAAATTCCTTTAAACAACACACCAAACTAAAGGAAAACACACACAACAAGACACGCTCAAAGGAAACACACATGTGTTCAACTAGAACACTTAGAGAACACAGCCAAAAAAAATGTGTGCTATTATGTAAAAAATAGACCTCACGAGGACTAATATCAAAACTTTAGAAGTATCCCATTCACAAGGATAGGTACCTCTTCTCCATCTATCTTGGTTAGATGAAAGGAGTTGTTTTGCTTGCACTTGCTAATAATGTAAAGGTCACTCCATAAAGCATCAAATTTGGTGTGTCTACCTATTTTGGCTATATCTTCATCCTGTTTCAAAACTATGTCACCTTCTTTGAACACTCTAGTACTTGCTCTCATGTCAAAATACTTCTTCATGAGTACCATGTCATGTTCCATAGTCCTATGGGCATTGTCTCTTGCTTTTTGTAGCTACATAAGTTCATCAATCTAACTTGTATTAGAGTATTCTCAATTAATTCCAGCTATCATGAAAGTTATAGAGTAGGTAGTTCTTGAGAGATAGACAATTTATCTTCCCTTCAATAGATAAGCACAAAGGGATAATTTCAAATTTACCTCTTAAGAGTAAACTTATTAGTCCATAGGGCTATCTTCAACTTGATGTGCCATGCCCTTTGATTATTTTTCAAGGTCCTCTTGATAATATTGATAAAAAAAATTATTAGTTAACTCAGCCAATCCATTACCTTAGGGGTAATAATTGGATGAATTACTCAACTAAACTCCATTCTTGTTTGCCCAATTAAATGTTTTAGCACTTATGAAATCTAGTGCATTATCAGACATGATAGTGTAGGGAGCTCCAAACCTTGTTATGATGCTCTCATAAAACTCCAAGATGGCATTTTCAGTTGCCTCTTTCAATGCTACAACCTCTGCCCACCTTGTAAAGTAGTTTTTTGAAATCAATATCCATTTATGTCTAGCACTAGAGGGAGGGTTGATCATACCAATGAAATCAAGGCCCCATTGCATGAAAGGCTAGTCTACTTAGATGGGATTCAATGGAAGGTTTGTAATATTTTCTTTTCCCATAAAGAAGGTACATTAAGGACACCTCCTATCCTAGGATTAGAAATCTTTGAAGAGGCTAGGCCAATAATACCCAACCCTCATTATCTTTGTAGTTGTTGTTTTTTGGGAGAAATGACGTCCACCTACACCATTATGAAACTTTTCTCGTAAGATGCCAAACTAATCATTGTCAACACACCTTAGTAGTACACCATTTACATCCTTACAAAAATGAATACCATATAAAATACAATAATTAAAGGTTTAAAATATAACATACCTTCTTTGTGACTTGTTCAAACCATTGGGACACTAACCATTTCGGAGGAAACCAATGATGTCTTGTGTCCAACTTTCAATTGGTGTGTGACCAACTGGTTGGGTATGAGCTTGATTAACCAAGACTTATTCCCTTGGCCCTTGAAGATCTAAATATATATGTTCACACATCCCCTTTCCTCTTACCAAGTTTGTTACTTTGATATCAACATCATATTCCATTACCTTTGTGATCCACCTATCTCTCTTCTCATTGAGGTCTTTGCTTAGGATGAACTCTTTGGTGCTAGGATGAGAGACCATGACATGTATATTTTTATTTTAAACCATGTGCCTAAACTATTTCAAACATCTTATCATAACTAGAGCTTGCTTTTCAACAAATGTGTACTTGACCTCATAGTCTTCCAATCCTTAACTAAGGAATGTAATGGGTTACTCAATTTCCTCATCATTATTTTGCATAAGCATAGCTAAGATTGTGTCAAGGTTAGAAAAATTATAGAGTATGAAATCCTTGGTAAATTTTGGGTTCAAGAGAGTAGGAGATTGGGTAATTGCTTGTTTTATTACCTCAAAATTATTCGTACCTTCCTTTGTCCAAGAAAAATATTGGTTATTTTTTAGCATGGTTGTGATAGGATTCACCAAAGTAGCAAAACCTAGAATAAACCTTCTTATAAAGTTGATATTTCCCAAGAAACTTTGCAAACCTTTCTTATGTAGAGGCAAAGATAAGCCAAGAATGGCTTCAATCCTTTTAGGGTCAATAGACAAGCCTTCTTTTGACATAATATGTCCCAATAACTTGTCTTCATAAACAATAGAGATACACTTTTTTAGATTCAAAGAAACTCTAAACTCTCTACACTTCTCAAAGGCATGCCTTAGATGTTTCATGTGTTCATTAGAATCCTTGTAAAAAAGAGTTATATCATCAAGGTATACAATCAAAAACTCATTCATCAAACCTTTAAAACCCATGTCCATTTCTCTTTGGAAGGTAGCACTAGCATTAGACAAACCAAAAGGCATCTTTATATATGAAAATATTCCCCATTTTATGGTCAATGTTGTCTTGAACTGATCCTTCTCATTCACCACTATTTGGTTATAATTTGAATAGCCATCAAGTAGTGAAAAGCATTGAGAACCTAAAACCACTTGCAAAATTTTCTCCATGGAAGGTAGTGGATAATGGTCTTTGAGTGAAACTCTATTGAGATCCCTAAAATATACACAAAGTCTAATCTCTCTGCTTTTCTTTCAAACAAGTATAAGGTTAGATACCCAAGTTGAGTGTTTGATCAAAAAAATAATCTTAGACACAATCGATTTGGTGAGCTCTTTTTTCACTAGTTCCTCTATCTTGGGATTGATAGGCCTTTGCTTTTGCCTAACTAGTTTAGCTCCAGGTTATAACTCAATGGTGTGATGATCTAGACTCGGATCAAACCCTTTCAAATCCTTGTATTCCCAAGCAAATATATCTTGAAATTATTTACACAATTCAATGAAGGCTTGCCTTTCGAAAAGAGAACATATCTTACCAATTATCATAAGTTTATCCTTGAAAATCAAGAATCTTTCATAGTTCTCTTCATTTATAGACATGCTTACCCTTTCCTTCCTTCTTTTATCATCTTCATTAAACACACTCTCCAAAGCAACTAAACCCTTTGGTATTTTTTTTGTCTTCAACTGAATAACTTGTTTTTCATATTGATTGTGAAGTTTATTTTGGTTCTTTGAAGAAAATTCTACTTCATTTTATATGAAGTGTGCAATGTGTTTATCACTTTCAAACATTTTCCAAGATACTTCACTATCTAGAATATAAGGTCTCATAATGACCTTGATGTGGGATTGGTCCTTCTCTTTACTTACATCAGCAACTATATCAAAGTGTGCTCCTATCATAGCCAACCTATCAGCATGTTTATTTGAATCTCTTGGTATAAGTTGGATATTGAAAGCATCAAAGTCCTCAATTAGATCCCACACCCTATGCTTGTTGAACTTAATCAAAAGGTTCTTGGTTGTAGCTTGGTTTCTCACTTGATGTATAGCCAATTAACTATCTCCATAGACCTTAAAATTCTTAATTCCCTTTCTCTTTACCCATTGAAGGTCATGAACTAGGCCTTCATATTCTACCACAATACAAGTATAATAGAAATGGAATCTATATGAAGATTAATATTGGTTCTTAGAGGGAGAAACCAACATGACACCAGTTCTTGCCCCTACCTTACTTCTATAGCTATCAAAAAATATTTCCCATATCCCTTCAAGTTCATGATCTTCATTAGTGAGTGATGGTATAGGAATGTTCTTCTCATGCATACAATATACCCCCAATTCAATTTCTTCTATGAATTCATAGGGATTATTATCATAAGTTTTAGTACCATACTCATCAAGAAAGAGGTCAAAAATACATTTAAGGGGAAAGGATCTTTCACCACCAATGGCACCTTCTTCTTTCTCACTAATTGTACAATTCTAATTTGAATCGTTCTCCACATATGGTTCAATGTGAAAACTTGTCAAAGGTTGTGCTCTTAGCCATAAAAAACCAATCAGCTGTAAGGTACCCTCCAATCTTAGTTGTGAAGTCTCTTGACAAGCAAATATAAAAATGAATTAGAAGATACCAAAGCTTTCTAAGACTAACTCTAAGCCTTAAAGGATCCTAACATAAGTGATTTAATGTGAAGGTAACATACATGAGACAATCAAAAAGACAATTAGTCTAGGGGTAGATTGCACACTATAGAGATAATATCTTGCTTGAAGAGGAGCCTAGTATCATAACTACACTTCACATGACATATTAGATCAGAACTCTTGCTTAAACATGAAGGATAAAGGAAGAAAGGATGATATTATCACTTAAATTCATTATTCATCTCTCTCACACTTAGACAAATATGTTCACAACTTAGAATTAGACTTGCATTCAATGTTTAAAATCAAAGTACAATGTTATTCCAGTAGGGGATCACCGTAACAGATGTGGTATTAGTCTATAATGGCTAAAATGGCTCATACTTATATAAATTGGAAAGAGAGAGGAAAAATAACTCTAAGAGACATAATGACATGTGTCCAAAGGTGGAAACTAGTTACAATGCATGTATGTGAAGCGTAAGAGGAGTTAGAAACATATTTTTATATGTTCCATTCCAAACATTCATCCTCTTCCAAAATTGGCATAGCATCTCTTCAAGCACCTTCCAAAAAGTCTCCTTCATCATTGGCCTTCATTGGGCATTCCAAAGCTAAATAGGGGTAAGTGTCTCTTTTTCACTGATAAGAGGAAGTTACAAAGAATCCTCTACCTTCATTAGAAGTTTTCAAAATCATTTATATTCTCTTGCACAAGAAAAATCATCATTTGTCACTATGATCACTCCTTTTTAGACCTTTCTTGACACTTGGCCTTAGCATCTCCTTATTCTCTATAACTAATATGAACCAAGGGTCTTGAGACACATGTTAGGATACCTCATATGCTCAGCTATCCAAAACACCTTAAAAGGCCTCCAAATTTGAATTTCCACTCTTTATACTATGTGATCACTCTTCTCATTCTATATTGGTTAAATTAAGAACCTTAGTAGGGACACCTTTCAGCATTCCCAAGCTATGAAAATTTCATGAAGAGTTGAATCAAGTCCCAAATTATCCTCCTAAGTGATTGGCATCCATTGATCATGTTTAGGACTTGAAAAAAATAAGAAAATGTCAAGAAAACATGTTTCCTACATCACCTGTATGGATTCTATACAATATGACTCCATGGATCTGATCCTTATGTAGTTTCCAACAACTTTCGTTCAGGTCCTAGGGTCAAATTCTTCCATCTAGGTGCATTTTAAATCTCATATATCTAATCAAGTCCCAAAATAGGGGTTTTGAAGGGTTTTAGGTGCATTGGCCCTTTAAGGATTATTCATAAACCTCTAACATTGGAGTTTTAAACCAACACCCAAAATTTCTTGTTTAGGACCCCCTTAAACCTCCTACAACTTCTTGGAATCTCATGCAAATCTTCCAGGTAGGTATGAGCATTTGAAGTGACTTTCTTAATTACACCCCTTCTCTTTGCATACACTGTCATGACATTGGGTCCAAAAATGATCAATTTGGGGTCTCTTCTTCATTATAATAGCTCTAAAATTTCAAATTATGCCCCATGGGTCTATCCTAGTCCATTTAATCCACTTTCTAGCACTGTAAATGGTTTTGAGCTCCCCTTAGGACAACATCTCCCTATTAGGCCTAGTGGCTTTAGATCCTCTTTAATGGATTTATCACACCTGGTCTTGTTCCAACACATTAGTAACCTTCATTCATGTTTTCCCATACTTATCCAATATTTCCCCAACTTGTTTTCATATCCACTTTAAACCAAGCCTTCAATTTCCACCATTTTCTCTCTCTTTTGTAAGTTTTAAGCCCTAAAAGTGGCTTATCTCTGAGACAAAATAAAGAGTATTTCCCCTTCTTATTCATAATTTTTTAATACATTTGAGGATTCCTTGGGTCATTAGTATCAATTGTACTAAATTTTATCTCTTAACTCCTCTATTTACCCTTCCAACTAGCATGAATCTCAAAACTAACTTATGAAGGTGACTGCCTACAAGTTAAGGGTGGTATTGGCCTTTTTGACCTCATAAGTGGATAAATTTGATATATTTTCCTTGTTTTCTATATCTATTAAAGTTATTTTGGGTTCCTAACATCACATTCAAGCTCTGGAGATTCTCACTTGGCCTTGTGGAGGCACTTGACCCTCCAATTATCTTCATCCCACTTGCAGATGTGTGTGTTCTTGACACTTTAAAGGTTGGTTGTAGGTTGTTTTTTATGTGTAGGAGTCATGTTAGTGCCTTTCAAGTACATATCATAGCCAAAAAATACTCATTTTCCCCTTATAATCCATCCTTATCTCCTATGATTTCATTACCCTCATCAAAATGTGACCTTGAACACTCTAGTATTTGTTCTCTTGTCAAAAGACTTTTTCATTGCTATAGGCTTGCTACAAAACTTGTACATAATGGTGATTTTCTCAAGTTATCTAAGGTTTTTAATCTTGGTAAATCCATGTGTATGTGTTCTTTGAATACTTCTAAACATCCAAACTTACTCCACTTGTTACCCCCATGTATCTACACATGTCTCACAAGGACTAATCCACATTGCCAATTTATCTTCCTTATAGGCCACTTGTAGGTGTATTAACTCCATTTGAGTTTTGAACTTGTTGTATCTTCTAATGTGAAATTACCTTCTACATTTCACCTTGACAATACACTTATATTCATTGGAGATCCTTCTTAAACTTGTTCAAATGAACACATCACCCTTTTGCAGTGAAACACAAGCTTTGGAAGGTAGTTGGGACCTCCAAATGGATCAATTCACAAGGTTTTGAATGAGGTGAAATCCTACTTTAGAGAAACTAAGGTTACTTTTCCCCAAATAGAAACATAACCATTCGTGTTTATATTGTTTTAAAACTTGCCTGAGCAATGGTGATTTTTCTTCTCAAATCATTAAGAGACTCTTGATATTGATATGGTGAAGAAAAGCCTTGACCATTTGGGTCTATTGTGGTTGAGTGTTTCATTGCCTCATATCTCTTGCTACAATACCATGGAAACCAAAACTTGGGAAACAAATAACATTGCTTTCAAAATAACAAAGGTATCCATGCATTTTGCTATACTAATATGGTTTTTGTGTTTATCTCAACACTTCACAAGCTCTATTAGGTTATGAAACATCAATACCAAGGTGTATGATATCTTGAAACCATGGAAACTCACCTTCATCCATAAAACAAGAAAATACTTTGAAGATCCAAAGGGAAACATATAAGTGCCATAGTGCTCCACATGTGCCAATTGGTTGGGGCAAGGTTGGATGTGGTGAGGAAGATATTTTGACCCTCATGAAGTGATTCTACTAATTAGACCATATGGACCACCACATTAGAAGAGGAAACATATAGGGTATGTGGGATGACAAATGGAATGGAGTTGATAACTTCTAAGAGATGGTTCATAAAGCTCAGCCCACTAATCTCTAAACTCCTATTATGAAAAGGAAGTTCAACTCATGTACTATCCACCCCTAGAAGCACTAGACCTAAAACTCTTCCAGCTAACCATACCAACTACAAACCTATGAACTTTAGAATTATTTATAAGAGAGCGATGGAGAGATGGAAAGGTTTTGAGCCATTTTTGGTGGTTCCAAAGCTGGAGAAACATAGGGATGGATTAGAGAAGCTCAAGGCTCACACTCTAACCTTCCCACATGTGCCACTCTTCTTCATAAGCCATAAAAATGCCTAAAACCTCTTATTTAATCAAGAAAACTACTTCTCTTTTAAATATTTTGCCATTTTGTTAGATAAAATAGTTATTAGAAGTTAGAATTGACACATATGATGTGATGTCATCTTTTTAAGCTTGCATAATTCCCAATAAATATATACAAGGCATTAAATACACTATTTTGGCTTTTGAAAAGACCTTATAAAGACTTGAAATGACTTGTGGGGCCAAATTAACCATGGTTAGACTATTATAAGCATGAATTAACACTAAATGACTTATGATAGACCCTTTAATAGAAATTTCTTCTATATAGGTTGACCCAAATTGACTAGACAATCAATTTGGTCAATAATACCCAAATTGAAGTGTGTAATACTTAGCTAATTCTTATTAGGTACCCAAAATGAAATGTTAAGACCATTTTAACTTATAAATTTATGTTCAATTCATGCTTAGGTCTTGAAATGGTTAGATAGTCTCCTTCTACTTAAAGCACTTTCAATGGTGAGAAAATGAACTTTGAAAAAGTAGCTCTCAAGTTTTTATTTTTGAAAACATACTGACTATGGTTAGTCAAAATTGATCAATGTCAGTTTCAAGGCAAATGATGTTGGTTGGTCTCATAGAGAACCGATTATGACAATAAAGGACTGATATTGGTCGACTAAGACCAATGTTGATCACTTGTGAACTCAAAGTCAAAACCAAATAAGATGAAAATATTAGGTTAGTCCAATAGATGATAAAAACTCCTTGAAACCTACAACATAAAGATTAGATAGAGATTTTTAAAAATAACAAACCAAGAGATAATAATTATAAATGCCAAAAATATTCAAAATTCATGTTTTGTTAGCCATTTATTCCCTACAATTTGATTGATGTTGATCACACATAACCAAGCTAAGTTAGGTAGAATTGATGATGGTTTAGTAGAACTGATACCAGATAGGCCTAATCAATTTCAATCTTTGTGTAGATCTTATTTAATTCAAGAATTAAAAATATGGCAAAATCAAAACTAAAACTATAATTTTGATGATATTCAATCATTCATTTATCAAATTTTGAGTTACATCTTGATCTCTTTAATAGGTGGGGTGCTCAATATCCCATTGGGTATGCCATTTATGATGCTAGGAATTTTATGATGGAGGGGAAGTTAGTGTTGTAGCATCAATTTTCACCTTTATCGATGGTTCTTCAAGCCCTTTCCAATTGAGCTACACTATGGGAACAACCCTAGGTTGTGGGTCACCTATGGTAGGATTGAACCTTTAAAGAAGGTCAACTTCCTCTTGATAGATCACTTATACTAATGTTTACACTGAAAAAAGGTTAGAGAAGGGGACAAAGGCTCATAAGAATGCTAAAAGGGTGATCTACAAAATTAAATGAGAACTCACATAAGCATGAAATATACACTGAAGAAGCATAAGATAGCACTAGCTCATATAATCTCAAAATATAACTAATTGGATAAATATTTCATACACTAGGTGTAGCTACCAAAAATCTACACACCATGATTTCAAATGTCAAAATTCCCCTAGACCACTTTAGGACCCCCTTGATACCAATCTAACCCATTGATCACTAATCAAGCCTAACCCATATTCATTTTGACCAAACTGGTTTAACCAACCTTTTACTTATTTTGATGCTTCACCCTCGACCATCGATGGTCAAGATGACTATCAATGATCACCTTAACCATTGATGGTTAGGGTGCACCTCCTTAAACATAAACATACAAGTCATCCCACCTTGATTTTCTAAAAATATCTCATCTTAATTTATGTGCAAGCCATTGCATGAGAGAGTTATAATCAGAAGGCCCAGTTAACATCTTATTACGACTCTCTTACCTTGCCTATAAGAAGAGAGGAGTAGGGAGGTAAAGTATCATCTACAATTATTATCAAGAGCTTGTGCATATAGACTTATTTTATTTTATAGGTCAATTATCATCAGCAATTTAGTGATCTAGCCATCATATCAGAGAGCCAACTTGCTATTGTAGCTCTACCAAAGTTCTAGGTATCTTTTTTCTACCAAAATCACATTAGACTCCACCAATGAGTCAACCACCTGAAGCATCCACCCGATCAGCTTTCTGTAGGATAAGTATTTGTTTTCTTGTATTTAATTACTTTATTTGCCTTTCACACTCAACCTAGTACCAACCCATCTCTTAAAAATCCATCCTTATGATCTTGTCAATCGACCATTTACCAACCTAGATCTACATATAGTAATTATCAATAATTGTCTCAACCATTGACAATCTGCCCAACTATCGATGGTCTGCCCAAGCACTGACGGTCAGCTTAACCACTGATGGTCACTATGGCAAGAAATAATATCAAGTTATTTCCACATACCTACCCTTAGCCTAATCTAATTTTTTATGTCACTATCTATTAATAGACCCCTATCTTATTTTTTGAAGCACACTTAACTCATTTAGCACTAGTATTCATTTTCTTATTGTTATATTAGTCATTTCTAGTTTATTTCTTTAGCAAGCATTTCTTGTGTTAAATTTCAATACATTTTGATTATTGATTCAAGTACTTTTTATTCTATTTTACAAACTTAATTATTTAAAATGTGTGGAGTGATAGTCCTTGAGGAAGCTCTTACTTTTGGGATCTAACTATCACTAGGCAATCCACTAAACTATCTATCTAACCAACCATTTACTTTAGTGTTCTCTTATTTGTAGGTCATCCTCCCAAGTCAAAGAAGAGTTATTCACAATCTTTTGATTCAATGTGCACACAATCAAATAGGTTTTTCAACCATACCCATATTCAGTTTCTTCTTCTTCATTTTTAAAATATAAGCTTAAATTCACTGAAACATTCTAGCACGCCTAGTGGGACCTTGAGTCTTTACTTTAGGTTTCTTTTCTTTGCATCTATATTCTCTTCTCTCTATTTGTGCTCATTAACAAAACTAAAATCTCTTTTGGGTTTAAAATGAATTTTATCCATTGCTTGCTTTTAATTTTATCTCACTTTGAATTAAGGTATAGTGATTTTATCATAGCATCACTTTTGTTTCACACACTAAACCAAACTAATTTCATAAATTAAACATCAAACAAACTTGAGACAAGGCCAGACTAGGATTTCATCACCTAGAATTAACCTTACCCTTTTTCAATGATCCTACTTGGAGCTCATTACCAAGGGGAGAACCAACTAAACTCTCTAGTTGAGTATAAACTCTAGAAATTAGTATATATTGGCTAAACACCTAACACCCTTATCTATGTGATGTGTGAAGAGAGGGGGTAGGCCCCAATACCAAGGCATGTATTGATTACTAATATAGATCCTTTTGAGCACCTAAGAAACTTGAAACAAATTATAGATTACTTTTATAGTATCTAATCTACAAGCCAACTTCTATCACACATTCTCATAACTTAAAGCATAAGCCAAAAATAAGATTAAAATTAACCACATGATTTTAATGTACTCTAGTGTGTGTGGGATTTCTTTGATAATTTTTTTGTGTTCTCTCTATTTGAGTTGTAAGATTATTTGTGTTTTATTCTCATCTTACTTGCATGGTTCTTACTCATCAACAACGAAGAGACTTAGCAAGTCAGGACCCATCTATAGATTATCTAGTCTCCTCTACCTCCTCATCTATAGACTTAGCAAGTTATTACATCTCAAATGCTAAGAGTTCTCCTCATAATTCTAATGCTTCTAGTGTGCCTTGGATAATCTCCCAAGGTGACCTAGACTTTGTTGCCTTTTTATATAATAACCTAATAGCCTTGTGGCATTATCTTAACACAGTAACTCATTTTACACCCATTTCAATACCACCTACCAATCCACCCTATGGCATGCCATTAGGATTTTTAGGCAACTATTTTGTTGCCACTATCACCACCTAACTATTAATTACTCAGGCATCTACCTTAGTTGGTAACCCATCTAACACAACCATGCAGAACCAACTAACTTAACCTTCTAACACCCAAATACCTCATATCTTGAATAACAATTATTCTAATATGACCACCACCCAACCTTTACTTACCCATACCCAAATTACTATTGGAGTACCCAATACCACTATCACTACCATTCTTTTAGTTACCTCCACTCTACTTCAATACATAGTAGTACCCATATCTTATAACTTACCTCCTGTCACTACCAGGGTTAACACTTATCCCTTACCTCTAACTTAACCATATGTACCCACTCAGTAGTACATACCCTCTACCCAACCACCAGTGACCATATATTCATATATGGCTTTAACCCAACTACCTATGACCACTTATTCATATGTGATAACTTCTCAACCCCTAACAAATTATCAAAATATCACTCAACCCCAACCACAGTATGCACTTTACAACCCTTTAGGTGTTCCATCCCAAAATGACATAATGAATATTCCCATGGACAAGATGATAACTCTAGAGTCATCCATCGTTAGGTCTCATAATTTTTTTATCCTGTTGATGCCTAAATATATATCACAGGTGCCTAGAATGTTTAGAAATACTTCTCATTTAATAATTTAGAGAATTTAGTGCATGAGTTACAAGTTGTGATAATCTTGTTATCTATTGGTGGAATAGAGGCAAAACAAGTGACTATTTTACAATATTTATATTAGTTGGTGGTTGGGAGCCACTATGGCCAAACAACATATCTATGTAAAGTATGAGTAATTATGCAAATAATAGTGAATTATGATCAATAACTAAATTAAAATTAATTAGAATAGATATTTACAATGAAAAGTCAAACTAAGGTGATCTAAGTCAAAAAAAGAGCAAAAGGAAGGGTAAGGTAGAAAGAAATATCATTGATCTTCATTCCAAACATCATGACAAATTTTAGATTTTATCCAAGTATGCACTTAAAACCAACATGTGAAGTGAGACAACTTATCTCAAATCACATCACACATCAGGCAAACTTCTAAGGAAGGTGGAACTAATGCAAATAAGAATTAGTTTCACTTTAAAGATTTTACCCCTATAAGCAAACATCATTGGACCAAATGCAAGAAGGGTAAAGGAAATGAAATGAAACTAAAGACTTGTAGTCAACCTAGCATTGACATAAGTTAACAATGACGTAATTAAAGGTGTACACCAAGAATTCTTTAGAACCATTCAAATCTAGAAATTAGAATAAGCAAATGAGAGAGAAGCCATGATAGCAAACACATAGACAAAAATCAGATAATCTTTACAAAATTTCTTGATTGTATTGCTTACTCCAAGTTTACAAAGTAATTTTGGCTCAAAAACTCTCTCTCCCCTTTTATAAAATGGTATTACTTCCTTTTATATAATGTTAAGGTAGTATACCAATCAGTCATGAGATACCAATGCATAAGAGATAAGGACATTTATCTTTATTACAAAGTTCTAAAATATAATTATTTTATTAAAGTGAACTGACCTATAGGTAAACATGCTAAAAAACTAGCATATGACTTTAAAAAAAATATTCTACCTTCAAAATAAGTTCTTAAAAGGTTGTTGAAATCATTAAATAAACCCTCTATTCATCTATTGGGGTGCTCTATTTAAAAGCCATCAGCTGGTTCTCAAGCTAAAATCTGACGTTCATGTGAATGTATTTGACATCCCATAGATCATCAAATTTAATCTCTTATGAATTTTTATCTAGGTTAAAATTTGATGTCCATGCAAACATCTTCTATTTTTGGCCAACTTTGTAATTTTATATCTTAAAGTGCAGAACTCACCAAGGCACCAAATTTGTAGAGAATGGACTTAATACCAAAAGAAACAAACTCATTAAATTTGTTATTCCCAAGATCTCTCTAAATTCACCTTTAAAATATTGAAATGAGCTCTTTTTCATGATTTTGCATGATGTCTATGTACCTATCAAAAAAATAGTCTAAAATTGTTTGGGAGCCAACTTTACACACTTATATCTTTTGACACGCTTCATCACATGAGATCAAACTAAGCATAAATGTTATCGGTATGAAAATGACAACCTCATTTGACCATTTCCTTTGAAGTTTTAAAACATGAGAGATATGGCTTCTTGAAAATGCCTACTTGACTCTATTTACACCCTAAAAAATGACTATGGGAAAAACAATGAAATATGGCGGAGAGGCCAATTTTTCATACCCATAACTTTTGATGCACTACATCACATTATTTCAAAATTAGTAAAAATATTCCTTATATAAATGTGAAAAAACCCATTTGACCATTGTATTTGAATTTGTAGTGCATGAGAGATATGGCCTCATGAAAATGCCTATTTGGTTGTGTTTGGACCTAGAAAACTTGTCAAAAATACCTTGGAGAACAACTTTGCATGCCCATAAATTTTGATGCACTATGTTGCATGAGCTCAAGCTTAATTAAAAAGTTTTTTGTGTAAATGTGAACAAACATATTTGACCATTTTATCTAAAGTTATAGTACATGAGAGATATGGCCTTATAAAAATGCCTACTTAGATCTTTTTGCACCTTAAAAAATTGGCTAAGTATGGGAAAAATAGTGAAATGTGGCCGAGAAGCTAGCTTTGCATGCCCATAACTTTTAATTCACTATGGTGCATGAGCTCAACTTAGCAAAAATGTTCCCTGTGAAAATGTGAATAAACCCATTTGACCATTTCATTTCAAGTTGCAGTGCATGAGAGATATGGCCTTATGAAAATTCCTATTTGGCTCTATTTGCACCCTAAAAAATTGGCTTGTATGGGAAAAAAATAGCAGAATGTGGTCAAGAATCCAAATTTACATACCCATAACTTTTTATGTGTTATGTCCCATGAGCTCAAACTTAGTAAAAATATTCATTGTGTAAATGTGAACAAACCCATTTGACCATATCATCTGAAGTTGTAGAGTATGAAGATATACCCTCATGAATATGCCTACTCAATTCTGTTTGGACTCAGAAAACCAGTCAAAAATGTCTTGGAGATCAAATTTACATGCCTAAACTTTTGGTCCACTATGTTGCATGAGCTCAAACTTATCAAAAATGTTCCTTGTGCAGATATGAAAAAACCCATTTGACCATTTCATCTAAAGTTATAGTGCATGAGAGATATAGCTTCATGAAAATACCTATTTGGCACTATTTACAACCTAAAAATTGGTTATGGGAAAAATAGAAAAATGTGGTTGAGAGGCCAAATTTTCATGCCCATAACTTTTGATGTGCTATGTCACATGAGCTTAAACTTAGTAAAAATATTCCTTTTATGAGGGTTAATAAACCCATTTGACCATTTATCTTGAAGTTGAAGTGCATGAGAGATATGGTCTATTCAATATACTCACTAGGCTCTATTTGCACCTAGAAAACACAATCAAAAATGCTTTGGAGGGAAACTTTTCATCTCTGTAACTTTTGACATGTTATCTTGCGTGAGCTAAAAGTTGGCATGTATGATCTAGGTATGAAGATGAACAAACTCATTTGACCATTTCTCTTGAAACATCCACATGTGTGAAACATGATTCCAGCAAACTACCCATTAAAATTATTTACCATCAGACCAAAATGTTCAGATGAACACAATGAGGAACCAATTGAATACCATACACTTCCATACTTACTCCAAGCACTCTTAGCACCCCATAGGGTCTCTATAACCTATTCATGGCCTTTGTAAATTGACAAATGACAGGTTAAATGAACTTATTTAACTTGACTTTCTATAGACCAAAAGCTAGTAAAGGACTAAATTAGCATTAAATCACGAAATAGATATAGCTCATTCAAGAAAGGCCTCATCAACCTATAACCTGAACATGAAGAACCAATGCTAACAAACTTAGATAGGGTTAGACCAGAACTATGAACTGATAAGTCAGTGAGACCATGGTGTGAATGAGCTTCAAATAAAAAAATATGTAAACATATTATTGACACTTTGATCAAGTGAATTTTCAATGTTAAAGTACAAATTTACACAATTTGACACAAGGGTCTCCATTTTTTTAAAAATGGGGATATGTTGACCTCAACAAATGGTGACTTCCAACGGAAATATATCAATATGTTAGAATTCAAAGACTCTGGTTCAAACTAATAATTAAGTTACTTATTCTCTTTTATCAAGCACCATCATTAAAAGTAGTTCTTGGTTAGAAAAAATATTGCATATGCAAAATTAGGATCAAACATCAAAACTCAGTCATGTTGTGTGTGTGATTTGATTTCACTTCATAACTGTCAAAGGATTTAGAGAACAACTTCCAGGTTCATGGCTTTAATCATTAACACTAACTTTTAGCATGTTTAAATATTTATTAAGAACCATGTCTTAGCTCAAAGAAGGCTTGGGCATTACTCTACTGTCATCTAGGCATCTATATCCCTAATAAAGATGCCTTTGGCTCCGTTCATAGCCTTACTCCACTGGCAACCAGGCATCTATATTCCTGATGGAGATTACCATAATCACCTTTACTTGGAAAGCCTTTGATTTTGAAATAAGCTCTTATTTTTGTATTTTATAGATCATTTTTTAGCCTTCCAACAAAGTTTGGGAATTAGGTTATCCAGGTTTATGTATTTGGTCAAGTGTTTGATTTTTAGATAATCATCTTTGGTTGTTAACTTTGTTTTAGGCAATTAATATTTTTTAATTACAAGCAAGACTATGTTCTAATAGTTTAATCTTCATCCTACATGTGCAATCCTTCTCAAAACCAAGATTAGATCAGAATAAGGTTTAAAAACTTAAGGAATAATTAACTTATCCACCAATATTTATTAGTTTTTTTAAACTACAACATCAAGCTCACATTCTAACAACCCATAATCAACCAATGTTGAGAAATTATACCTTAATTTCTAAACTATGAAGCTCTTGAGCAACCTATATGAAATTTGAGTCAAGGGATATAAAAAAATACTTATTTATAAGCAAGGAATAAATCACAAAAGGAAAACAAATGTGTATAGATGTTATATATAAATAAGGAATAGGAAGGAAAAAACAAGAAATAAAAAATGAGAAAGAAACTAATCTAAGCACTATACTAACTTCTTAAAAATACTTACCTCCAATATCAAATGGAAAACTACTTAGTCTACTATATAACCTTGTAATCTAAGTATTTTTTCATGGCATCTTCTTATTGATAGGGTCGTTTGGATGCCTAAGTCTTCTAGATGGTGTGACTTGGGCTCCCATACGCATCTTCAAGTACATAGATAGAAGATATGAGTTTAAAATCCAATCCTATTCCTCATAAATCCTTCTACTTTGTAGTAAGAGTGTTATTCCTACTTCATCCATAGATAGGTATTGACTTATATCATCTTCACTCAATAATGGCATCTCAACTTACATCCTCAGGCTGATGTCTTCATTAGGTTCTTTTTGAGGTGGAAGTGGACTACCAATTTTTGCACAAAAATCTTATAATTCATCCCAAAGAGTTTCTTCATCTTGATTAACTAAATTATGTTCATCTGGAATCTCATTATGAGAGACATGTTGGTTCCATACTGCTACCCTCTTGATGAACTCACATGATAATTCCTTATCTGATTCATATGCTTCATCTTCATCCTTGGTGAAGAGGGGCATCTCTTCCATCCAATCAAGCTTTAGCTTATATTGGTTTGGTTCCTTCAAAATAATACCATCTTCTGGGGACTCTAGATCATTGGTGAAATCTTCAGATGAAATATCCATGCATTATTCTATCCCATCATCCACCATCTCAAGCTCCTTGATTTTATTCAATAAATCATGGTATGACTATTGCCAATGATCATCTTTTTTAGGAGTATTCTCCATTTAAAAAATAAACCTATGTGGGCTACCTTCCTAGATACCTTCTAAAGAAATATCATCTTGTATTTGATTTATATCCATATCTAGCAACTCTTCTTCATTTATAGATGTATTAATGATGACATCTTATTGATCTTCAATTACAATCTCTCTCACATCTTCAGGAAAGCAAGTCATCTCAAATGCAACTTCTTTAATTGGCTCATCTTCATCTCCATCTTCAAATGAAAAATTAAAGGCCTACATGAAACCTTGAGATGCCCTTACAAAGCCAAATGTCCCTATAGTAAATTCTTGATTAGGCACAATTTTAGAGATTTCAAAAATATTACAATGTGTATGTAATTATAATTACATGATGTGCATGAATTAATCCTGGATTAGATAAGATAGAGCACACATACACTTCTTATTGGGGATACACTTGTTAAGTGGGAGCATGACTAATATGAGGATCATCTAGACCCAATTAGGGGATCACTTGTATCATTTATCATAACACAACATGTTAGGAAGGGTTCTAAAGCCTACAGTCTAACACAATCACACAACAGCCCTAAAAGAGTCCTATGATTTGATGTTCACTTATGTAATAAACAAGAAAGTAAACTATTCTAATAACAATAAAAGTAAACTAATCTAGTGCACACCAAATCTTATGGCACAAAGTGGGGGTTAGAATAAAATAAATAAACAATAACTAAACTAAACATGCATAGGAGGCATACACTCACGTCAATGTATATAGAATCCTAATACATAGAATAGAAGAATACATACTGCATTATCTATCTACTCTAACAAAGAATAAATAAATTTAGGAATACTTACCCTTGAAGATGAACCTATCGAGTCTCAACCTCTCCTTTGGCCAATGTGCTTCATAAGAGATTATTGTGACTTGTAAGGATAACCAAGATAAATCATCACTAGGCTACATGACCTACCTAAGCATCCAAAATACTTCTCCACAAGATAACATCAGAACTCCAAAAGAAAGTATTGAACCTTAAAGCTTTATTCCTCAAGTAGAATGGTTAATAAGCAAATGTTTGTTAGCACTTCACTTAATTCTTTGCTCTCTTTTGACTCTGATGAAATGATGGTAAATAACCTTGTATTTATAGTAT
Source organism: Torreya grandis (assembly GCA_037957365.1). NCBI lineage: Eukaryota > Viridiplantae > Streptophyta > Pinopsida > Cupressales > Taxaceae > Torreya > Torreya grandis. The sequence continues at coordinate 4,760,620 of JARHVA010000323.1, forward strand.
TAACTTGCATAAAAACCATTCAGAAATGTCTGTTGTATTAGGTTGATTGGGTCAACTTAGTACATTTTTGGGCTAATTCTTAAAGTCTATGTTAGGTCAGCCAGGATGTAAACAATTCAAAATAGCAAAGATGTCCCTAGAATACACTAGGTTGACTAGGTCAACCTAGTGTAATAAATAGGTAAAAAGGTAAATAAGGTAATAAATTAAGGAATAAAGCATGATAATGAATAGAATGGATAGAAAAGAGAATAACAAGCCTAGGGTTCATGGTTTTAGGGAGCTAGTGTGTAGATAGCAAGTGGCAAAAGGAACAACAATCCTACGAAGCACTAATGGTTTGACCACCCCTTTCTCGATGCACCCCTTAAGGCATGAACTTAGAGAGATTAAGTCTTGACAATTTCTTAAAATATTTTTAGTGTTAGTAATCAATAAAAGTTTTAAAATATTATGTGTATACATATATCCTAGCTGAAGCTCATCACATGTCACATAAGTGCAACACAAGATGGTGCTTCAGAGATAGAACATGATAATACATAATGTCGATACTAAGTATGGTGTAGTAGGAATAAAATAAGATAAACGAAAGTATATAAATGAAAAACACATACCTTTAACTTACCTTAGTATTGTAGATAAAGAATAAGATTGCAAGGAAGTGAAGGCGTTCAATGTAAAGCACACTAGGCAAACCTATAAAAGTTAGTGCAAAAAATAGATAAAAATGAAAAAAAATAGAAGATAGGCATATGAAAGTGGAAAATAATCTCTATGTCACCATGAATCTAACGTATTTTATTATTTACAAAATGGATGAGCAGAAACAAAGATATGAGCAAAACTAGGAATCTAAGGAAAAATAATTGAGAATTTTGAATTTGAAAAAGTGGTTTTTTAAATAGGAAAAAGAGAAATCATTTTGTTATTTTGATTTGTATTAAAGGAAAAAATGAAGCTAGGATGGTTAGGGAATGACATGCTAGGCAAGAGAGAACCCCAAGAGCGAGAGCAAGTGCACTACAGGTATGCAACTAAGAATCTCAAACCATTTTTTGAAATTTGCATTGATTTAAGTGAATTTTTAGTAAATTTTGATTTTAAGCATTTATACATATCAAAAATGAACTAAATTAGGTTTTAAGGTTATTAGATGGGAAGATGGGAAATATGTTGGAAGGAAATAGGGAAAAATCAAGAAGAAGACTAATTTTGAGCAAAATACACTAGGTCAGCATACTAAACCTACTAGGTCGACCAGGTCGATCTAGTAGGTTAAATCAGGGTGAAAATCCATATGGTTGACCTAGTAGGTGTAGGTCAACCTAGTGTATTTTATCAGTTGAAACTAAGTGAAAAGGTGTTTAGTTAGTCTATAAGGGCCAAAATGAAACTTGAACACTATGGAGAAGAAGATAAGAGGAAAATTGAGAAATTTAGGATAAAATAAGACAAAAATAGGGAAATTTTTGGTCAAACTAGATTGACTAGGGAGCCAAAATAAGTACATAAAAATGTGAAAAAAGCCAAAAGAGGGATAGAATGGCTTGAAATGACCAAATAATGGAAAGAGGGACTAGATAGGGAAAAAAATGAATAGAGTATGCTTGTTTTTTATCAAAGATAGAATGTATAAAGAATGTATTGTGATTGTACACAACATGGAGGAACTAATACATCTTTTATTATTTATTGATTACAGAGACGAACATAGTTCTAAAGGTTGCTACATGTGTCATGGTTACTAGATTTATTATAGAGGTTGATAGATGGAGACAGAGCTAGACTGGTAGCCATAAGTCTAAGAGGTATAGAAAATGCATGCAGGATCCCCTTGAGTGTAGATGTGTTGGTCATGTTCTTTAGTTGTTGGGAATGGATAACCAACACCTTTAGATGGGAGGTGGATGGGGATGTGATAGAGGTAGATATCACACTAAAGGATGTTCATGTCATCCACATACTACCCATAGTAGGAGCATAATGATCATAAGGATACTAGATAGCATAAAGGAGAGGAGAGCCTTACCCATATGGGATATAGGCTCAGAGATGATATTGTTAGGGTGCAGAGTGAGTAGGGATGATGTGTATATATCACAAATCTTAGATCTCTAGAAGGTGGTGATAGGCCTTGTGACACAGTGAGTGATTTTTCATAAGTCATATGGTAAGGTACCACTATATGTGATAGCCTTGAGCAGGATGATGCTAAAGGAGGGAGTGTTATATGATCTAGGCTATATCATCTGGGTCCAACTTGTTCATGATCTACTTGAGATGTGGGTCAAAGGACATAAGACCATAAGATTAATCATATTATTGATAGCATGGATATATGAGAGATTTCTTATGTATCAACTAGCTGGGTTACCCCATGTGATCAATAATAGGTCACCTTAGGTGAGGATATGGAGGGAGGACCAGGTAGCATAGGTCATGCCCCACATGTTAATTTTATAGATGGTGAGACATACTAACATAGTGTGGTGATCATATGAGTAGCTAGTAACTACTCGGGATAACTAGCACATAGTTGGACCAATGCTAGAGAGGAGAGAGGCGATAGGGAACTATACATGGTCGAGAGAGCCACATTTAGTGGCACAAGTGTTGGGGTATATGGGTCTACCTCATCCATAAACATCGATACTTGTCCCTGATTATTAGACTTGACATGTGGGAGAGCCACTAGGAAAGAGGGGACTCAGACCACTAATAGTGAGACTCAAATTAAGGCCACATCGAGAATGACCATGGAGTTGTTAGGTACAAGGGGTAAAGCAAGAAGAGGTAGAGGTAAGGGTAGAGATACCAGATGTACCACCACCAACTCTATATAGAGATGAGTTATGGTCATCAAGGACACAACAATAATGGAGGTAAGAGGAGAGAGCACAGACCATCATCAACCTTGGTGATTCAATAGAGGATCTAGAGGAAAGGATACAGAGACCACCCAAATAGAGGCTAAGAGATAGATGTGAGCCATGACATTTAGGTTTGAGTTGAGGAGGTGACCTATAGAGGAGGTACTAAGAGGCCATATAGATGGGGAGACTATGCTAGGCAATCATGTGAATAGTGAGACCATAAGAACTGAGACACAAATAGGTAAGAAAAAGTATGATTAATTTATTGCTTAAGTTTTTATTTGGTAGATAAATAGATATTATGAGATATGACAATGATCTAATATCCATTTAGTGTGATGTTGTAGGCATACTTAAGGATGAGGAGGAGAGATGGGGGTCCCTGGTTAGGGGAGTACTCCATGACATCCTAGACAAGACTCTATAGTCATATGACCCCATGACACTAGAGGATCTGAGTGTACCATCTAACCTAGCTTAGGTGAGTTGGTTAAGACTAGTAGGAGAGATCGTGAGGTAGATATAAGTGCAAAGAGATAGGAAATAGCCACCAGTAGAGATGGGTGTAAGGGAGAGGCAAGCTTGGTAGGCCCTAGCTAATGAGAGAGTTGTACATTGAGATACAATGACATAGATGAATACAGGCATATATGATGATGCAAACCTAGTTGATGTTGACACATGTAGTTACCCAAACTGAGTTATTATAGGTATAGGTGTAGATATCATGTCTATAGGTATAGGTAGAAGGATTAAGATCTCAGACTACCTTATTATAGCATATTGTTTATAGGAGTTAGACCGAGGCCTTAGTATCCAGCGTGGCTAGACCATGAGATAGACATGATGGGGCTCAGCCCTAGTGCTAAGGCATTGTATATGGTTATATATGTTGTATCAAACTCTTGAGCTATATATATGATGTATCATTTTGTCTTATTAGTTTTGGTTGTGTATGTTATCTTTATGATGGTTGTATTTGTTCATTATGGTTGAGGCTATGGATGCTTTAGATATATTTATTTCTAGCACAAGTATTTAGCTTTGTTGTATATGCTATAGAAAATATATGTGATGTGGTTTACTTTTTAGTATTATGGATAACACATGCATGGTTTTAAAAATAAATAGGCAAAAAGACTTGGAAAAATATAATCAATCAAAAATGTACTACACACTAATTCAAGTTGAAAAATGTGTAATAACATGAAAATGACTAAGTATAAAGAACCAAGAAAATGGCAAACAATATGGTAAAAGGGGGATTTGTTTTTAAACCAATGTGAAAGATTTTGGTGCCAAATTAAAATAAGTAAAATCATACTAAATATCACATTAGGAAGTATGAAAAACAAAGTAATAAAATGGAAGGGATGAAAAGGGAATGAATGGAAATAAAAACAAATCAAAATTAAGTCAATCAATTATAATATTTCATGATGGGAAGTATAAAAGAGAAATGAAATTTGAAAAATGTTGGTCTTAAATTGATCATACTAATTCAAGCTAGGAAGTATGAGAAATTCAAGAAATGGTTGTAATCTTACATGCACTCAAAAATAAGAAAATAAAAGGCAAAATAAAAATTAAGTAAGCATAAAACATACTAAATATCAAGATGGAAAGTATGTCAAATGATGTGTAGCCTCATAATCAATCGAGTCTTATCTCTTACTTGACACATGTAATTTGGATGGTGACTTATTTATTGGAAAATTTGTCTTTTATTGTTTTGTGAGGAGGGTCGGTTCTTATCTGTGGTCTTACACTAAAACTCACAAAAGAAAGCCCAAAAGGTACCAAAATAGCATTGGTAATCATAAGTATTAGGACTGATAAATCAAGGATGTGGGTAATTGGATGGAAAAGGTGGTAATTTGTGATGGATGTTGGGTCCTATCCACAGTCTTACAAATCAACTCATAAATGAAATCCCATGGAGAGTGATCAAAAAGCAAAAAAATATTTTCCAAGAGGAAACATGAGGAAAGGGAATGAAAAAGCAAAGACTTAGGCATCTTATGATAAGACTTTAGGAGGCAAGAGGCATACTAAAGACATGAGAAGACACTAAGTGACTAGTGGTCATCTATGTACAAAGGAAACCTATTCCCTATAAACACAAAGGTTTGTAGGCAAATAAGTGTGATACTAATATCAACTCATAAACATAGATTGGTACAAATAAAATTAAAATGGACCTACTTCCTCTTGACCTGTTCCCCACTCTTCAGGACCCCTCAAAGAGTTGTTGGTCTACTGCAAAGATTGGGTACTTACATGAGAAATTAGGTAAAACTAAAATATTTTTTTATTCTCTTCTTCTAATCTACTAGCCTACCACACCCCAAAAGACCTTGGCTCTATCATGAGTACAACTGTGGATTTTTATCTTTGACTAGAAGAAGGAGATGTTCTTTAAATCATGTCTTTTAGTATGATTATCGTTGCCTTTTATTTAAATGATTTGGCTTTTAACTTTCTTTTAAAGGCTTTTTAATATTCCTCCTCCATACGGATTTGGAATGACCAATCATGAGATATATAGTGATACACATGAATGAGTTGTAGGCTAAGGATAAAGGAAGATAAGTAACCTAAGACAAAATACTGACTAGAACACTTAGGCTTGATAACGAACAAGTATGTGATCTCAAATTGCAACCATGTATATGCTTCCTTTGTGGAGAAGGAAGAAGGAAAAAGGAGATCTAAAGGAGGACCAGTGAAAGGAAATAGTAATGAGAAATATTGTTTACTAACTGATCACATGGTAAAAGGAGAAAATAACCAAAGGTCATAGGGTAGATATAACCAAGTCACCATGACAACTATCTATGAAAAGTAAAGATAAGAAAATAAACAGTCATGAAGATACAAGGGAAGAGTTTTGAGAAAAACTCTAAAGGAAAAGAAAGCAATGATAAATGAAAAATAGAAATGATAAGGAAAAGACAAGTATATGTGAAATGTAAAACAAAAACATAAGCTAACTATAGTACAAAATGAAGGAGAAACATGATATAAGGTCAGAAATAATTTGACACAATGTCAAATGATATAATCAAAAATAGATAAAAAATAAGATTGAAGCACATGTCCAATCCAAATGTAAATGAGAAAACACCATGCATGTGCTCATAAATATTATTAAATCTATCTACAGACATTATCTAAGACATCAAATAAATCTCTATGAAGCTGGATACGAACTACTGCTAATGCTTCATCAATCTTTGTTGAATACTAGGCAAATACTTCTTTTCTAATCTCCTCAACTGAAAAAGTAGGAATACTTATTAGATTATGTTGAGGTGAATTGGGTGAATAATTGCTAGGGCAATGTGTGGGAATGGGATCTACAAGAGTCCAGGAATCACTGATGGAGAAGAATCCATGGGTGAAGGAGGGTCCACGAGTGGAGAGGGAACCACAAGTGGAGGCACAAAAGGTGGTGAATGGACCACAAGAGGTGTAGTTGTAAGAGAAGAAGGAGGAGCCTTATTTTGATAATGACCTATGGGAGGAATGGTATAAGGTCCAAGTATATATATAAGATAATCCTTAAGATGGTACTAAAGGATACGGCAATGATCACTATGATGTGTGTCACATTAGTGCCATAGACAATACCTCTCACCATACTTAGGTATATGTTCAAGAAGAATATTTGGAGGAGGTATGGTAGTGTCAATTTATGGGGAAGAAGGATACAAGGTATCAATATATTATTGTAACTTACAATAATGGGTAGAAGAGTGATTATCTATCCCATAAAAGTAGCAGATACGCTTGTGAGTATTCTTAGGAGGAACACTCATGGGAGAAGTGTAATAGGTGTGGATGAAGAAAGAGATGGAGCATCAGCCCATTTGGTGGGATAAGGATCCATCTTGGGAAAAGGAAGCAAGCCATCACCAAGAGAAGGTGGTGAGGGAAAAAGAATAGAAGTAAAAGTAGGATCATCGATAAGGGAAGAAGCAATAGTCATTGGTTTTGACATAGATTCCACTATGGGAAGAGCAAGATCAATAGAAGGTCTAAGGACGGTTATACTAACCTCATAAGTGAACCAATCATGGGAGTCAAGAAACATATAAAAATGGTAAGGTCTGGTCATAGCATGACTCATAAGCATATTCCTATAGGGCTCCTCAAAAACTAGAGGTGTGGGCACCATCTCTACTCTACGATAAAGAGGAAAAATGAAAGAATCAGGAATTATAAATATTGGAATATGAGAAGATGCATGAAAATACTCAAATAAAGAAGAATGATAATGCACAATCTTGACATCATAAGTTTGGAGAAGGCTACCTAATAAAGGATCATCTAAAGAATATCCATCTTCATAATCTAAAGTATGAAGATCAATGACACAAGTTGTAATAAATTTATCATTAGGAAAAGCATGATGAATAGAATGCCTAGTCTTGGATAAGACTACGGGAATATCATCACAAGGTGGTTTGTGAGATTGAGGATGCACTGAGGCTATAAGTTGTGAGATGAGATGAGGTGTGAGATCAAAAGTTTTGATATTTAAGTTAATCAGGCTCATCATCATCAAAGTCTAAAAGGTTAGGAGGAATGTTACCAATGAGATTAGGATGCCCATTGTAACATCTGGTTGAGTTGATAGGAAAATTGAAATGTTGTGATTCACATAATAGAATACTAGGTAAAGGCTCAAGAGTTGGAATCTTAAAAATACCATGATCTTGGAATTGTTCAAAATTTTAAGGGTTAGTATCTCCTTGAATCCTATAAATGACTCTGTTATAATGGAATTTAACACATTGGTTGGAGAAAGAAGTGATATCTCACATATGATGATTCCATGACCTACCAAGAAAGATGTTATAAGAAAGAAGTAAATTAAATATCATCACCTTTACACAAATGGTAATTAGTGGGATGGTAATGGGAAGCCACACATACCTAAGAGGAGGCATTTACATTCTATCATATCCTTGGAAGGTATTATGTGTATACTTAAGATTGCATTTTGAATATCCAAGGGTTTTAATGAAATCAAGAAAAGCAACATAAGTGCCACAACCTTCATCAATGAATGCTCATTTGAATTGGATATCACGTATTTGGATACTAATAAATAAAGGAGGATCATTTGCATGAAGTAGAATCTCAACAAAAATCATAGATGCAATGGGAAATTTTAAAGAAAGAGAAGTGTCAATAGTTTCATCAACATTGATGGCAATCTCTTTATATTGTTACAAGTAATTATCCTCAGAACTAGATAAGGCTACCTCTTATCCTACTAAGGGAGGATGAGGGACATTCATCTCAAATAATAGTTGGATAAGATGGTTCTGATGATGGGGAGATAAGCTCAAGAAATGGAATTTGAGATGGGAGATTAGTGAGCTCCATAATGGGATCCCTCTCATCATAACCCATGAGAAGATTGTTAAATATAAGTGTGTAATGGTTAAGGAGGCCTTTAGAAGGAGGAACTAAAAATCATTGAAATTTGTGTTGATAAGAATGAGAAGGTTTAGAAGAAGGTCATAGATCATTTGGTGATGAAGAAGTAGTTGGTTTATATTGATCTTGAGAAGTAGAATAAGTGTTAATAGAAGGTTGATTATCAATGGAAAATTTATTATCATTGTTATTACAAGATGATAGAAGAAGAGTATAAATGGAATAAGATGTGTTATCCAAGGGAGAATCATAATTGGATTATCATCAAAGGTTATAAGATCTTCTTTCCCCAACTCATTTAAATGAGTTGAAGAAGAATCTTGGATAACACAGAATGTCTTAGAAGGAGGCAGGGTGTAGATAGGTTAGGAATCAATGAAATCCACCACCCTTCACATATTAGTCATGCTAACCACATTTTCATCAGAAGTGGGTTCAATAAGAATTTATACATTATTGGTGGAGGAGGTGGGCTTGTCTTGGTTTTCTTGAATAGGTTGATGATTAAGTAAAGGATCTTTGTAAATAGCTAAATGAGCATTTACTTGATTCAAGACTTGGATTTTATCATGAGTTTTGTAATCCTTGAAAGCAACTTCATAAGATTATTGATGCTTGCAAGTGATATCATCATGATAAAAATAAGGACCAAGAATAAAAAACATATCTAAATTATGAATTTGTCTATAGGTCTCATGAGAGTGACCCCAACTAGCATGAAACCAACAAAATTTTCTAGGATCATACCAAGTTTTCATAGGATGAGTAGGGAAAATATCTTGAGGGAGAAGCCTAGGTAGATGCTTAAGCAATTCAGATAAGGAAAGAGGTTTATGGATATTAACAATGTTTGGTGATGAGAAATGAGGATTAGTATATTGTTGAGAAGGAGCTAGTTCTAAAAAGGGGGTAGGAATGATAGTTTGAAAATTGTGAATGGTATCATATAAATCAGTAACACCATCATTGATAATATTTTGATTTTTGTTCTTAAGTAACTAATGAGGAACCATGGAATTTTGGGGTGGATCTAATTGATGCATAAGTAAATATTGTCTTTTGGCTTGGTCAATGTCTTCCTCCAAGGTATGCGAAGAAAGGGTACAGACTCGACATTGGAATTTAGGAAATAAAGCATATGTAAAGAGATGAAAGAGATTGTCATCCACCATGTTATGTTCACATTTGTTTGACAAATTCTTCCATCATTTAAAAAAGTCTTGAGTGATTTCATTTTCATTTTGATTACAATTGATGAAATGGGCCAAAGTGTTTTCAGGAAGATCACTATTTTGGAGGTCTTGTACTAAAGCATTCACTAAGTCTTCCAAACTAGTAATGGAATGAGATATAAGTTGATTATACCAATCCAAGGCATCACTTATGAGGGTTTTGGTAAGGAGTTTGGTAGCAGAAAAGGTGTTTAATTTGACCCAATCCTTATAAATATTTTTAAATGTTTTAAGATGAAGGGTAGGATTAGTTGATCCATTATAAGATATAGTAGGTGTTATACCTATGATATCAATGTTAGAAATTTGAGTAGTAATGGGTTCATTTTTTAAATGCTTGATAAATTTGTTGACTAATGGAGGTTGAGGATTGAGATTACCTTGAGAATCTTGAAGAGGGGGAGGAAGAACATTTTGGTTATGTGTGCCCCAAGCCATTGGTTGTGGTTGTGTTTGAAGATTAAGAAAGTGGTTTTGCATTCTGATCATTTGATTCATGTTATGAGCTTGAAATGTGTACATTTTATTCAGAGTTTGTAATAATAGCTGATGAGTTTGATTATTGTTATTAGAAGTAGTGTTGGTGTTTGAGTTGGTATTAGTGGCTTGGTTACCACTATTAGTGTTAACATGAGTTTGAGAAGAGTTATGAGAATTTGAACGACTAGTGGCAAAAGCTGCTTGTGAAGCAAAAGATGGACTAGCAAATGGTTGAGATGAAGAAACACTAGAAGCATGATTACCTTGGGTAGTAAAATATGAGTTAGTGGATGGATTAAGGATAGTGGATCTTATAAGAGGCCCACTAGATGTAAAACTAACCATGTTAATTGAGATACTAGGCATGGAGGCAAAAAAAGTTAGAGAAGAGGAAGTCATAGCATAAGAAGGAGTCAAGATTGAAGGAAGAGGTTGAGAATCAAAGAAATTAGTACCCCCAAATCCAGTTGAGAAAGTGGAAGTAGGAAAATGAGGCTCTTCAAATTGACAGCTAATCATGAGATTATATATGGTAGAAGGTTCTTTCCCTCTATGTTGAGGGAATTTAGTGATAAAGAAAAACATTTCAAGAGTATATTCTAATTTATATTGATCTTATAAGAAGAGAGAGTTATGTTTCAAATAGGTATTATGAGGATTCCCATAATTTCTTATACAGATTGTAATATGGACATTACTAGCATTTTTGAAAGGAATCCTACTTTGTCTATGGGAGACCCTATTAGGATTGGTGAATTTGACATAGATTTTGATTGATTTTTAGTGTTATAATCAAATAGATAGTCCATGATGAAAGGAGAAAAAGTAAAGATGAGATAAATAAGAAATCAAAAAGTGACTGTAACTAAACTAGGTCAACCTGGTCGACCTAGTGCAAAAATTAGGTCTATGAAACTGTACTAGGTCCATAGGGTCGACCCAGTATAGAGAAAAAGGACTGGAAAAAAGGGGAAAAGGTAATAAAATAGTACTAGGTTGACCTAGTGTAGTGTATAGAGGCTAAAAAATATGCTAGGTAAACCTGGTCGACCTAGTATAGTAAACAGAAAAGAGTTAATCAATTTTGTGAAAATAAAGCAAGATAATTTTATAGTTAATATAAAAATTAAATGATGAAAGTACGTAAATAATAAAATTAATGATGTTTAATCAATCTAATTGATTCACCCAAATCAAAAATCTTACACCAATATGAGCTCATGCATGTTCTTGTGCACATAATTAAGTAAAGAGCAAGCAAACAACTTGAAAAGTAAAGCTAGCTAATTGGTCAACCTAAAATGTTAGATTATTAAGAATGATTTTAAATGATAGAAATTTGGTTGTAAATAAGGTACTAAATAGCAATCTATACATAGTTTTAGGTGAGTTTAGGATGAAATGGACTATAATGGCAATGATACAGGCTTGGTATTGGGGCCTACCCCCTCACTTCACACATCATAGTGATAAGAGTGTCAAATTCTTAGCCAAAATATACCATCAACCATGACTTATACTTGACCAGAGTATCAATTCAGCTTCCCCCTTGCTGATGAAATCCAAGTAGGTTGGCTTAGGTAGTCAAATGTTAAAATGTTTTTTTATATTTAAGTGATTTGGTCGTGTGTGCATAAAATAAAAATAGTGCAACTAAGTAATAAATTAAAAACCTCCTAATTAGACTTTTTGAAATATTCTAAGCATGTAAATAAATGAAATGAAAGATGTGATTGCATATAAGGTGAATTCCAACTTTGAAACAAGGTATAGTTAAAATAGTATATGCATAATAAATAGAACTAGGTTGAGAGTGTTGAGCTAGCACTATTGAAAATAGGGTCTGGAAAACCTACTAGGTCAACTATGTCAACCTAGTTATTTCAGACAGCAAACAAGACATAGAACTAGGTCAATCAAGTCGATCTAGTTGGTTATGCAAAGGTAGTTTTGAAGGCTACAAACTTGAAAGGAAAATACAAAAATAGAGAGATACATAAGCATATAAACTTACCTTGATGGTTTGGAGATATAATTTATTGATCATAAATCTACAAACTAGGTTAAGTTGGTCGATAAAGCAATACAAAAATCTACTAAAAAAGTGTTGAAAATGTACTAGGTTAACTTGGTCAACCTAGTTGGTTGGATTGGAAGTCTGAAAATGTATTAGGTCAAGTTGGTTGACCTAGTAGGATGATCTAAAAGTCTAAAAACTAAAATCTATATTGGGTCAAGCTGATCGATTAGGGTATATAGAGACTGCTACAAAGTGATTGAAAATACACTAGGTGGACTGGGTCAACCTAATAGGCTAAATTGGTATTCAAAAAAGTGCTAAAAACTTGTACTGTGTCAAGCTACTTGATCCAATTTCCTATTCTTATGCATAAAGAAAAATGAAAACTGGTTCGATAGAATTAAACTAGTATGTCAAAATATATGATATAAATTATGATAAAGTAACTAAATAAATGAAATAAAAGTGAACAAATGCAATAAGGATTTGATTCACATCAGGTTCACTAGAATGTATGCAATCAAAATTTCATGATGTGTATGAATTAATCCTAGATTGGATAAGATAAAGCACATCGACACTTCTGATTGGAGATACACTTGTTAAGCGAGAGCATGACCAATATGGGGATCTGCTAGACTTGATTACTGGATCACTTGTATCATTTATCATAGCACATCATGATAAAAAGGGTTTCAAAGCCTATAGTCTAACACAATTTCATAACAACCCTAAAAAATTCCTATGATTTGATGTTCACTTATGTAATAAATAAGAAAGTAAACTATTCTAATAACAAGAAAAGTAAAATTAATCTAGTGCATACCAAATCTTGTGGCACAAAGTGGGGGTTAGAACAAAACAAATAAACAACAACTAAACTAAACGTGCATAAGAGATATATACTCACGTCAATGTATATGGAATCCTAATACATGGAAGAGAAGAATACATATTGTGTTATCTATCTACTCTTACAAAGAAGAAATAAAGTTAGGAATATTTACCTTTGAAGTCAAACCTACCAAGTCTCAACCTTTCTCTTGACTAAGGTACTTCTAAGAGATTGTTGTGGCTTGTAAGAATAACCAAGATAAATCATCTCTTGACTACATGGCCTACCTAAGCATCTAAAAAAAAATTCTATAAGATAAGATCAGAGCTCCAAAAGAAAGTATTAAACCCTAAAGCTTTAATCCTCAAGGAGAATGGTCAATAAGCAGATGTTTGTTAGCACTTCTTCATTCTCTTTTGACTCTTATGAAATGATGGTAAATGACCTTGTATATATAGTATTAACTTTTCTAAAACCCTTTCAAACATGTCAGTTGTACTAGGTCGACCAGGTTAACCTAGTACATTTTTGAACTAATGCCTAAAGTCTATGCTAGGTCAGTCAAGATGTAAACAAGTCAAAATAGCAAAGATGTCCCCAGAATACACTAGGTCGACTAGGTTGACCTAGTGTACTGAATAGGTGAAAAGGTAAATAAGGCAATAAATGAAGGAATAAAGCATGATAATGACTGAAATGGATAGGAAAGAGAAAAACAAGCCTAGGGTTCATAGTTTTAGGGAGCTAGTGTGTAGATAGTAAGTGGCAAAAGGAACAACAATCTTATGAAGCACCGATGGTCTGCCCACCCCTTTCCCGATGCACCCTTTAAGGAATGCACTCAGAGAGATTGAGACTTGATAGGTTCTTGTAAGATATGAAGTGTCAGTAATCAATAAAAGTTTGAAAATATTATGTGTATACACAATGATCAGCCAAAACAATATCAAAGAAACTTATTTGTATGTTTTTAGATGATACATTATCACTGTCATCATGAGACTTTCTTGGATGCCTATCAAACCTTTGAGAATCATAGTTTCTGTTGGAGCATTCCACTATATTTTCTACTTATTTTTGCAACTGAAGAAAGCCAGTGCTTAGTTTTTGGACCATTTCTAATATCAATTCATTTGAATTATTTGGTGTCACAAGCTCATGAATTAGAACATTATTACTAGCTATGGGTAATAGATTTCTTTGATTTTGTAGATAAAATCCACTTATAGTGTTATCTAGGAACTCTAGGTGTTAGCTAGGATATACATGACTCAAGGGAAAATGGTTCTAAACTGGTGTTAAAGTAGGTATACTATGGATGTCATCTTAGATGGGCCAATTCAAATTGACATTAGGTATGGAATATGCCATCTGACCCTATGGGTGCATTTGATCATTAATGATCATAGCTTCAAAGTAGGCCCAGGGTAATGTGTTTATGACTAAAAGAGACCTTTTTAATAACATGGAGGTTATGGGATCCATAGCATCCTTATAAATCTCTAAGGCTAAAGCCTCATTGGTTTTTTAAGGGGTTTTAGTTTTACTGAATATTTTTTGGAACTGAGAGTTAAAGGCTTTGATGGTTTCATTAACACCCTTTTTAATTATGGTGAACTACTAATACAAGATAGAGGGACTAATAATTTTACCAAATTGATCAATAAAGATATTGTTTAAGTCATTTTAGCTAGTAATGCAATATTTTGGAAGGTTAAGAAACCATTCATAGGCAACATCTTTAAAAGTAAATATAAATAACCTACATGCTATGTCTTCATGAGTCACATTCAGCAACCTTAGAGCAGCTTTGAAAATTCTAACATGTTCTTCAGATATGACAACATTATTATGACTATACGAAGACAAATATATTTCAATATTTTAAGGAAGATCATGCACTATGCCTGGTACATTGATTGAAGAACCACCTAGCCAAGCCATACCTTGAACACATGAGTACCTTGAATTGGGGAAGCATTTGAGACTTTGGTAATTTTGCTCACCTAAGCTTTGCCTTGGGTAATTTCAACTTGTGACTTTGAATCATGTTTGAAATATGATGTGTCAAATTAATCTTTACAAATAATAATGATTAGATTTACACATTAAGTAAAATTTGCAAAGATTCATATAAAGAACAATAAAGAATAGCACTATTTGACTAAGTTAGCTTAAAGAGGTGTCCAAATATGCTAGTATGAATGATCTTTACATGTTCAAGTCCAAATAAAATCAAATTTTCAAAGTATTTATGAATATTTGATCAAAAATAGTTACTACTAACCTCAAATTAATTGGATTTATAGTTCTAAAGCCATCTTTACCACAACTAAGCATATATATTCAAAGAATGTCAATCTTTGTCTAAATAAGCCTAAAGACTGGTTTGCAACTGTGAAGATCACCAAATTTTACACAATTATGCTAAAATAAACACAAATATGTAAAGAATAGAGTAATCTTTGATCAAAATACACTAAAACTAGCAAAGATCTTACAAATTCACAAAAATTTGTTGAAGGCCCTCCTTCTAGTGCCAATAAAGCTCGTCTTATTGATGCCTAAATATGTACCACAGGTGCCCAAAGTGTTTAGAAACACTTATCATTTTAGAATTTAGAGAATTCAATGCATGAGTTATAGGTTGTGATAATCCTATTATCTATTGGTGGAATAGAGGCTAAACAAGTGATTATTTTATAATATTTATATTAGTTAGTGGTTGGGAGCCACCATATTCAAACAAAGATCTATGCAAAGTAAGCAGTAATTATACAAAACATAGTGAATTATGATCAAAAACTAAATTAAGGTGATCCAGGTCAAAAAAATAGCAAAAAGAAGGGTATGGTAGAAAGATATATTGTTGATCTTCATTCCAAACATTATGACAAAGTTTAGATTTCATCCAAGCATGCACTTAATACCAAGATATGAAGTGAGATAGCTTATCCAAAATCACATCACACATCAAGTAAACTTCTAAGGAAGGTGTAAATAATGCAAATAAAAATAGTTTCACTTTAAAGATTCTACCCCTATAAGCAAAGAGCATTAGCCTAAATGTAAGAAGGGTAAAAGAAATGAAATAAAACTAAAGACTTTTAGTCAACTGGCATTGACACAAGTTAACATTTCTAAAATTAAAGGTGCACACCAAGAATTCATAAGAACCATTCAAATATAGAAATTAGAATAATTAAATGAGAGAGAAGCCATGATAACAAACACATAGATAAAAATCTAACATTTTTTATAGAATTTCTTGCTTGTATTACTTACTATTAGTTTATAAAGTAATTTTAGCTCTAAAACTCCCCCTCCCCTTTTACAAAATCATATTACTACCTTTTATAGAATGCCAAGGTAGCCTACCAGTTAGTCTTGAGATACCAATGCATAAGAGATAAGGACAGTTGTCCTTATTATAAAGTTTTAGAATATAATTACTTTATTAAAATAGACTAACCTACAGACAAACATGCTAACAAAATATCATATGCCTTTACAAAAAATATTTTGCCTTCAAAATGAGTTCTTAAAAGGTAGTTGAAATTATTAAATAACCCCTCTATTTGTCTGTTAGGACCCTCCATTTAAAAGCCATCAACTAGTTCTCAGACTAAAATCTAACATCCATGTAAACATATTCGACATCCCACAAACCATGAAATTTAATCTCGTATGAATTTTTATCTAGGTTCAATTTTGACATCTATACAAACATCTTCTATTTTTGGCCAACTTTGTAATTTTATATCTTGAAAAACAAAACTTACCAAGGCACCAAATTTACATTGAATAGACTTAATACTAAAAGAAACAAACTCATTAAATATGTTGGTCTTGGGATCTTTATAAATTCACCTATAAAATGTTGAAATGAGCTCTTTTTCATGATTTTGCATGACGTTCATGTACCTATCAAGAAAATAGTCTAAAACTACTTGGGAGCCAACTTTGCACACTTGTATCTTTTGACACGCTTCATCACATGAACTCAAACTTAGCTAAAATGTTCTTGGTATAAAAATATACAAACCCATTTGACCATTTCCTTTGAAGTTGTAACACATGAGAGATATGGCTTCATGAAAATGCCTACTTGACTTTATTTGCACCCTAAAAAAGGCTATGGGAAAAATAGTGAAATGTGGTCAAGAGTCTAGCTTTGAATGCCCATAACTTTTGACATGCTATGTTGCATAAGCTCAAACTTAGTAAAAATGTTCCTTGTGCAAATTTTAACAAACCCATTTGACCATTTCATCTGAAGTTGCATTTTGTGATAGATATGGCATCATAAGAATGTTTACTTGGCTTTGTTTGGAGCTAGAAAACCAGTTAAAAATTCCTTGGAGACCAATTTTTCATGCCCATAACTTCTGACGTGCTATATCACAAATCCCAAACTTATCAAAAATGTTCTTTGTGCAAATGTAAACAAACTCATTTAACCATTTCATCTAAAGTTATAGTGTATGAGAGATATGGCCTCATGAAAATGCCTACTTGGCTCTATTTTAACCATGAAATTTTGGCCAAGTATGGGAAAAATAGTGAAATATGGTTGAGAGGCCAACTTTGCATACCCATAAATTTTGATGCGCTATGTTGCATGAGTTTAAACTTAGAAAAAATATTCCTTGTAAAAATGTGAACAAACTTATTTGACCATTTCATCTGAAGTTACAGTGCATGAGAGATATGGCCTCATAAAAATGCCTACTTGGCTCTATTTGCACCCTAAAAAATTAGCTATGGGAAGAACAACAAAATGTAACTGAGAGGCTAATTTTTCATTCCCATAACTTTTGATGCACTATGTTTCATGAGCTCAAACTTATTTAAATTATTACTTATGCAAATGTGAATAAACCCATTTGACCATTTAATCTGAAGTTGTAGCACATAAGAGATATGGCCTCATGAAAATGCCTACTCGGCTCCATTTTGACCTAGAAACTAGTCAAAAATGCCTTGGAAACCAAATTTTCATTCTCATAACTTTTGATGTACTATGTTTCATGAGCTCAAACTTAGCAAAAATGTTCCTTGTATAAATGTAAACAAACCCATTTGACCATTTCATATGAAGTTATAGTGCATGAAATATATGGATTCATAAAAATACCTACTTGGCTCTAATTTCACCTTGAAAAATTGGCCATGGGAAATATGGCAAAATGTATTTAAGAGGCCAACTTTTCATGCCTATAACTTTTGATGTTCTATGTCTCATAAGCTCAAACTTAGCAAAAATATTATTTGTATGAGGGTTAACAAACTCATTTGACCATTTATCTTAA
The DNA here is from genome assembly GCA_037957365.1 of Torreya grandis. Lineage (NCBI taxonomy): Eukaryota > Viridiplantae > Streptophyta > Pinopsida > Cupressales > Taxaceae > Torreya > Torreya grandis. The sequence goes on from JARHVA010000323.1 coordinate 4,778,826, forward strand.
ATTTGAAGCACGTGAGAGATATGGTATGTTCAATATGCTCACTAGGCTCTATTTGCACTTGGAAAACATAGCCAAAAATGCTTTGGAGGGCAACTTTTTATCTCCATAACTTTTGAATTTGAACAAACTCATTTGACCATTTCTTCTGAAACATCTACACATGTGAAACATGACTCCAGCAAACTGCTCGTTTAGATTTTAGGCCATCAGACCAGAATGTCCAGATGGACACAATGACGAACTAGTTGAATACCATACACTTCCATACTTAGTCCAATCACTCTTGGCACCCCATAGGGTCTATGTAACCTATCCATATCCTTTGTAAATTGACAAATGACACTTTAAGCAAACTCATTTAACTTGAATTTCTACATACAAAAGGCTAGTAAAGGACCAAATTGGGATTAAATCATGAAATAGACATCTCATTCAAGAAATGCCCTATCAATCTATAACCTAAACATAAATAACCAATTCTAACAAATTTATATAGGGTCAGATCATAATTATGAACCAATAAGTCAACCAGACTATGGTTTGGATGAGCTTTGAATTAAAAAAATGTGCAAACATGATAGTGACACTTTGATCAAGTGAATTTTCAATTTTAAAGTACAAATTTAAACAATCTAATACAAGGGTCCCCATTTTTTAGAAATGGGGGTATGTTGACTTTAACATATCCTATGACTAGATCTATAATGAGCCGATCCACCCATCTATGCCTATCAAGTAATATTCTCCTCAATGGGAACTTCCCAAGTTCTCCAAGTTTCAGAGTAAGGAAGATCACAAATAGCTTCCTAGAGTGTTTAGGCATTCATGTTATTTGATTATTTATGATGATTCCCTCCTTCTCCGTACTTTTCCTATGTCTTTGTCAAGGTTGGTATAGTGCCTTAACCAAGCATTCCATCTTCTCCTTCACCCAACTAGCTCAAACTTTCTTGGACCACTTTTTGATAAATATCTCCAAGAAGGTTTCCATCACTAACCTCTACTCTATCTAACAGTTTGATGATGAATCTATTACCAATTTTGTGGATCATTGGTGGAGCCTAATCAACCAACTCTTATTTTCCCTACCTCAACCCAAACTCATAGAGCTCTTTGCTTGAGCATGTTCTAAGCACATCTCTTCCACATTGCATATTTAGAGCTTTCAAAATTTTGATGAAGCTTTCACTATGGTGCACAAATAGATAAGAGAGCCATTGATGAGAGAAAGCTAAAATTGAAAAACAAAAACTCTACCTATAAAACCAATGAGGATTCCTCCTCTAAACTAAGTAATCAAACCAATACCAAGACCAAAAGTAAGGGAACTGTGAACATGGTTGTCCTTAAATCTACTTCCTCATCATCTACCAACCAACCAAATTCCTCTGGTTCCTCAAACCAAAACATGAGAAACCAAAACCAGAACACCTTGAAGTAATTTAATCCACTAGGAGAGTCTTATGCTTCAATCTTAGAGAAGCTATTGAAAGATAATATCATATAGCTTCCCCTTATCAAACCACCTCAACAATTTGATTCTTCTCATCCTACATCTACTTAATACAATGATAATGACCTATGTGCCTTCCATTGAGTAATAGGGCATGACATTAGTAGGTGTAACACCTTCAAGAGCATCATCCAATCCCTCATTAACAAGGGGAGCTTGTGTTGGATAACCCTAATGCATCTCAAAACCAAGCCCTAATCATGCACCTACCAAGAACAAAATCAACATGGTTGAGTGCTCTCACAATTCCCATACTATTAACATGGTTCTTGGTACACTTGTTATTGAAGAACCTACTGACCAACATATCTATTCCTCACTCTCTTTGCTTATTGAGGTAGTAGAGTTACCTTCTCCTCTTTTGGAAACCTAAACTGAGGAATTACCCCTTTCTTTTCCTCTACTTATTGAGGTAGTGGATCCATCAACCCCTCCCTTGATCAGCATTCTAGAATGAGCACCCATTTAACCTTTTCCCTTAACCATCGAGCAAATTACTACCCCTTCAAACAACATCCCCAAAGAGGAAGACCCCATGTTTGCACCTCCCATAAAGGAGTCACCCACTCAAACCTTACATCCTTTAATTGACAAAAAGGATGAGGCTACCACCCCTTTGTCTCAACCAATGGGCTTATATTTTACGCCCACTATCTAGAGAATAAAACTGGCCTACAAACCATTCTCTAGGTTAGTGTAGAAACTGGAATTTATCTTCAACCCTGACATGGATCAAGCCAACTTCTAGGAATGATTAGGGCTACCTTAAATTGCCAAGTAGGAACCCATAACCCCACCTTTGGTAGACTAACCCACTATTTTCTCTATCCAAACTCCTATGTTATCAACCAAACCAATAGTAACTTCTTTAAACCCAATAATTCCTAAGCCATCCAAAACACCTAAACCCCACGCAACCAAATCACCTTCTCCAACTAAGCTGACCAAACCAACCAAGAACCTTGGCATCTTCTCTAAACAGAGTCCTAAGTACCCATCTATGAAGGTGGATCTTACCTCACCAAACCCAATAACCAAACACCAACCCAAATCAACCAAGGGAGTAGAAGTACTAAAAGGCCAAAGAGCCAAACTCCTACCTCCCTTCACCTTGCCTTTTATCTTGGAGCCTCATCCCTCCACTCTAATTAGAAATCCAGTTGTCCCAACCACCATTATTGGTTACACCAGCACACTTTCTTTCTAACACACCTATTTTCCTTGAACCATCAATAACCAAGATACCTATCCTAAACACTCCTACCTCCACTTTCTCAACCACTAATTTACCAAATTCAAAACCACTAACCAAATGCACTACCCTACCAAAACTTCCATCATGAAACCCACTACCAAAAGGACCTCCACCTTACCAACCAAGACCAAAACCCCTAAACCCTCTCCACCTTTAGTTGAATCCTACTCTACTATACTCCAAAGGTTATTACAAGATTCTTACTTAACTCTACCTCTTATTAGGCCATTTGACCCTCTTGGTTCAAAACTCACTCGGTATAATGACCACCACGTGTGTTCCTATCATAGGATACTAGGGCATGATATGGATAAATACAAATCTCTCCAAACCATTATACACCAAATCTAAGATGAGGATGATCTATTAACAAATAAACCTCCTACAATCCCTATACCAATCCAATTAGCAACAACACCCTTTAGCCAAAACCTACCTACTCCCCCACTCTCACCTCAAAGTGATGAAGAACCCAACCAATCTCCTACCCTAATTCCTCCCTCTATCCATACCATTCATGTGGTCATAAAACCATAGTAGAGGGATAAGGGGAAGTCCAAAGTGTCCATCCCATGGACATACCCATATTCTACTTCCCAACCAAACCTTACCCAAACACCTTCACCCAAACCAAAGGTATCCATCTTAGGTGCCTCCCAATCTAATCCCTTTGATTCCATCAAGAAAGTGGTGCTCAAACAACTTCACCAGACCCTAAAAAATATAATTTGATTACCACTTCACCTCATCATCTTCAAGTAATGATAGAGGCATTGTAATCGGTAGAGGTCCAACCTGAGACCCTCAACCTTTGGTAGCCTTTGTTGGTGTTCTCCAAATTTTTAACCTTGTCACCTTCAAGGATTCATAAATACCTTCTATCTATCTAGATGACCCAAATCACCCTCTTTTTATTACTACTTACATCAAACAAAACCATATTAAATGGCTCATGATTGATGGAGGAGCTAGTATTAACATTATCTCATCCCATGCCTACAACTAACTTAACCTTTCAGACAATGTCATGTTTAAAACCTTGGCTATCTTTTGATATTTTAATGACACCATGATGACTACCCTAGGAACGGTTGTCCTTCACTTCCATGTAGGGCCTTGCATGCTCCTCAAACTCTTCTATGTAGTGGAAGGTGAATTCTAATACAATGTTTTGTTGGGATGGCCTTGGATCCACTCCATGGGTTGCATCCCCTCCACCCTGCATCATTACATTAAATTTTAGCATGAAGGCCAGGTCATCACCATCCAAGCTGACCCAAGTCCCTTCTTGACATGCACATGACCTACCAACCCAATTATGTCCTTTTACATCCATTTAGCACACCCCCTTAACCATAGATAAGACCTCCACCACAAAATAAGAAGCCCCAGTTCCCTCTACCAACGAGGCATCTACCAACTCATCCATCTACTCTGATTAGATCCCCACCTTAGACCCTTTGAAATCAACATTCCACCACATTTCACTAGGGTAATATCACCTCCTTACCCTTGACACTTTCCCTCCTCCCCAAAAGTATGGGAAGCTTGACCACCAACCCAAGTATGACCCTAATGTTAGGGCCATTGTTCCCTTTGCACCTTCAAATTATCAAACCCATTTCATTTATGGGGGACTCAAAAAACCACTTAGTGCTTCTACCACCTCTATTTTATCTCATCCATTTACCATTGGTTTCTCCTACCTAGATAAACCAAGATTTTCCAAGACATACTTTCATAGGTGTGCTTGGAAAGGATTTGGTCTTAGATGATATGAGCATGGCCCACATGAGATGGTCTCCATTGAAACTAGGAAGTCTCATGAGAAACATGTTCTCAATTTTATCCTACCTAAAAAGAAGCAACCCAAACCACCTACCATCACCATTATTCAGAAAGACACCCCTTCTTCACCAAACTCTCCTTCTCTTGCATGTGAAGATGATGACATCATCTTACCTAACTTTTTTTCATCAACATGATTAGCCTTAGACTCCTAACTTATCAAAAGGAGGGGGCAAATGTAACTATTCCTTTGACCCATCATGAGATGATAGGAGATGACTCCCCTACCATTAACATTATTCAGTGCCAGGATGATGATTCCATTCTCACCTACCTTAGTGCCCCAGACTCTTCCATCCACAAATCCCTTCCCCCTAAGACTTTGACCATGTTGAATTAATTCACCATGGATATTAACTTGGGTACTTTAGAGAACCCCCACATTGTTAAAATCATCCAATCATTAAATGCTGAACTTTAAGATTTCCCCTCTTTTGTCTAAGACCATAGCATCACATTTGCTTGGTCTTATAGTGACATGTCTAGAATTGACCCTACCATTTCTACCCATAACATAGTCACTCACCATGATGCTAAACCCATAAAACTTAAAATTTGATGTATGCATTCTTGCATAGCCCTTCTCATCAAAGAAGAGCTTCAACATTTCTTATCTATCAATTTCATTCAACTCATTGACTATCCCCAATGGGTCTCAAATGTCATACATATCACCAAACCCATAGCAAGACTATGCATTTATATGGACTTTTGTGACCTCAACCTTGCTTTACCCAAAGATGACTTCCCATTACCAAGAATCAACTAGCTAGTTGATCTTACAACTAGCCATGAGATGTTATCCCTCATGGATGGATTCTCAAGTTATAATTAGATCCTAATTACCCTCAAAGATCAGCACAAAACCACCTTTACCACCCCATGGGGAACTTTTTGCTATAGAGTCATTCCTTTTGGGTTAAAGAATACTGGTGTAACTTACCAATGTGCCATGACTTACATCTTCCATGACCTTATCCACAAGATTATTGAGTACTATGTGGATGACCTTCTTATAAAGTCCAAACTCTAAAAGGATCACCTGGTAGTTATTAATAGCATCTTTTAATGCCTCATCCACTTCATGTCTGCCTTAACCCCAAGAAGTGCATTTTTGGGGTCTTGTTAGGAAAGCTTCTTGGCTTTATCATTTCCTTTTGTGGAATCAAAGTCAATCTCACTAAGATCAAATCCCTCCTTGACATGCTTCTTTTAGTCAACCTTAAGAAACTTCATAGTTTGTAGGGGAAGCTTCAATCCATTCATTGATTTATCTCCCAGCTTTCAGACCAATGTCAACCCTTCCATCACCTTCTAAAAAAGGATGTTTCTTTTAAGTGGAATAGTGATTTTCAAAAGGCCTTTGATTGACTCAAAAATTACCTTTTGTCTCCACCTATCCTCACCCCTTCCAAGGATGACCAACCTTTCTACCTTTATATCTTTGTTACCGACCACTCTCTAAGGGCAATTCTTGCCCATCAGGATGAACAATACAAAGAGCAAGTCATCTACTGCATTAGCCAAACACTTATAAAGTATGAGACTTAGTATACCCATATTGAGAATCTCTACTTATCCTTAGTCTTTATGGCCACCAAACTTTGCCACTACATGCTTAACCATAAACATATGTCATAACCAATATTGACCCACTCAAGTACATGCACTCCGAGCCATACCAAAACCAACATATGGCCAAGTGGCTCATGCTTTTAGTAGATTTTGACCTTGAGTAACTTTAGCAAAAGTTAATTAAAGGGTAGGTCATTATCAACTAATTAATTGAAGCAACATTAGCAAACAAACAACCTCCTCCTCTTGAGTTTCCCAATGAGTCCATCATGACCCTCTCTCAGGTGGACTTCACCTATCAAGTCACCATGTTCTATGATAGATCACAATGTCAATGTAGTAGGGGAGTTGGTATCATCCTTCTCCCCTTTGATGATGAACCTCTTCCTTTATCCTTCAAACTTGATTTTGAATGTACCAATAATATGGTTGAGTATGAAGCCCTAGTCATAGGCCTTCAAACTACCTTATCCCTAGGAGTCAAAATGATCAATATCTTTAGTGACTCCCAACTTGTGGTCAATCAAATTAATGGCTCTTACTAGTGTAAGAATGATGTTTTACAATAGTAAAAACAACTAGTTGATGAAATTTTAACATCATTTAAACACTACCATATCCAGTCAACCCCATGATCTACCAATAATTTTGTTGACACCATGGCTTCCCTCACCTCTCAGATCTTATCTACACCCTCTACCTCTAACCTATATGTTGTTATCCAATAAATTATCTAGGCTTCCTATGTCAAACTAGACTCTCCCACCATTTTCAATGTAGAATAGACCCAACCCAACCTTTGGCATCAGCAGACCTTCGACTACCCCAACCTGGCCATTATTATTTTTGACCTCTCTAGGAATGCTCAAAGAGAATTTCTCTAGAGTACCTCATGTTATACCATTATGGGAGGAATTCTTTATAAACATGGCTTTGATGACCTCCTTTTTCATTGCCTACGTAGTCACAAAGCCTCTCATGATATCAAGGAGATGCATGATGGGATTTATGGGGGACACTTTAGTGGCCTCATTATAGCTAAATTCATCCTTCGCCTCAGTTATTACTAGCCTACTCTAAACCAAGACTATTGTGATTATGTGAAAAAGTGTGTCAAATGCTAACATGCCAATTTATATCATACACCTAGCTATAGTCTTCATGTTTCTACCAACTTTTGGCCTTTTTCATAATAGGGTTTAGACCTTATTGGTGAAATTAACCCCCATTCCTCACAGTGTCACCATTCTATCGTCACTGTGACTGAATATTTTACCAAGTGGGTAGAGGCTATTCCTCTAGTCTCAACCAAGGTGGAAAAGATTATCAATTTTATCAACCATCATATCATCTACTATTTTGGTGTTTCTCAAGATATTATCATCGACAATGGCAAGTCATTTAAGAACAATAAAGTCTAAGGCCTTTATGACACTTTCATCATTAAGTTAAGTTTCTCCTCGCCTTATCACCCTCAAGTGAATGGACATGCAGAGACCTCTAACAAAACTCTTAACAACATGCTAACTAAAATGGTCAATGCATCTAGTTGGGATTGGTATTTGTGCATCCCATTTACCTTATGGGCATATCACACTAGCATTAGAACCCCAATGGGTGCTACACCCTTTTCTCTTGTATTTGGGGTGGAGGTCATCTTGCCTCTTGAAGTCCAAATACCTTCTCTTTTTATATCTTTACAAGATATAATTACTGAGGACAATTATCATCAGCACCATTTAGCCTATCTTGATCTGCTTGATGAGCTTCACTTGGTAGCCCTTACCCATATTCATGTCTATCAAGAGCACATCAAGCATGCCTATAACAAACACTTTAGAGTGTGAGAATTCAATATTAGAGACCTCATCCTAAAGGGAAATTAGCATGTCACCAATATGGATAAAAGCAAGAGGGGTAAGTTTTATTTCAATCGGCTTGGACCCTATATCATAACCCACAACTATGGATTAGAATCTTACCAATTGTCTTCTATTGAAGGCAACCCAAAACATGATCCCCTCAATTCTTTGAATCTACATCTATTCTTTTGTTAAGAAGGATCAAGTTCACCTTTTTGTTTACCTTGATCTCATCCCTTGCTTTCAACCACATCCATCACCCTATTTTAGAGGCAACTGATTAAAACTAAGTCATGTTATTATCCATCACAATCATATCCTAATCTTGAATAATGGGTACTATGGATCTACCCATGGCATGATTCTCATGGTACTTTCTACACCTCTCCTAGGATGGATTCCCACGATCATTGTCATATATCCCTTTTTACACCTAATCAACCTTTTTTGTGCTTTTAGTTTTGCCTTCATAAAGGTGTACCTTTAAGCCTATAAAAGCATGTCTATGTCAAGCATAATCAAACAAGCAAAAATCAAAATCCAAACAAATAGCAATCATGGGTCATTCCTATGTATTCCTAGACTGCTCCCTTGAAGGACAATTACATAAGCATACTAAAATTGCATAAATATAAGGTAGACTTCTCCCTCAAAGGATAGCTTTCACAAAGCTTTGAACAAAGCCAATAAACTTAGACCACTCCCTTGAAGGATGGTTGAGTCAAGCATTTGTCAAAAGCACAGAAATTTCTTAGAAGCTTCTTGCATTGATCAACTTCCCATATATAGCAACAAATAAAAAAACCCATTTTCAATATCACAACAAAATCAAACTAATTTTTAATGCCATAATCAACTCTCACATAGCATGATAAGGTGGAAACTACAATCATTTTTCACAAGTAGACTTCTCATATCGATCAGTATACACTTTGTATGACATAGACTTATTTATACTAACTCTATAGACACATACATAAGAGGCATGCTAGTCTCACAATAAGGTTCCATTTTCATTCATCTCCTATTTATGCACTATAAACAATGGATTTTGAACTTTCTTAGCATTATGTGGTCAAAACACCTTTTTACCCAACTAACGAATTCTCATGCAAAGTAGTCGAAGGGCTTATGTTCATTAAGTCAATCTAGCTTTGGTTTTGTTCTAGTCCTTGTCAAATAAGAAGCATCGTACCCTCTTCTTATCCTATCATGACTAGTCGATATTTTCATTATGGCATTTGTCTCTTGATTATATTCTCTGTCTTCCCATGTAGTGTTTTTAATTAGACTACCTCATGTGTTTTACCTTAAAACCAATTAACAACAAAGCATATGCATGTGTGTCATAAGTAAACACATAACCATAACCATAACAAACATGATCACATCATAGCATCTATGAGCAATAAAGCAATCAACCATTTTTTACCACATGTCTAATACCTAAATAATGAAGCATATACTCATTAAAACTTAGCATGTCATAAGCATAACCATAAAATAAAAACCATCTCATGCCTAGCTAGCTAAGTCTACATTAGTGTCTAGAAACCATAACATAAGCATAATCCATAAGCAATATAACATCACATCATAAGCATTAATCACCAACACAAATCATACACCATGAACATAAGCAATAAACAACAATCATATCTATAGCTCATGAGTCAAATAGCATAATAATGTGTACAAGAAAATAGATATGTCTCTCTCTCTCAAAATGTATATCTCACCACATCGACTCATAGGTTGGGATCAAAATGATATACAATAATACATGATATGTGTGAATTATGTCATAGTTATACCCTTAGGGCACCACTATCTCTTGGTGCACTACTAGGTCCCATTACCTACCCACCTATAACACCTATCTACCCACCTAAAAATGCTGCCCATTGCCCTAGTATCACCATAATAGCACCACCTAACAAGCTCACTTTGTACTCACCCCAATGGAGCTCTTTAGGGTATTGACTCAAAACTATACCCTCATAATACCATAGTTACTCCACTATAGCGAGGTATCATGACATAGGGATGGTGCCTAGTGGTCCTATTTGTGCTATTACCCCTCCTCCTCTCTACCTTAGGGAATTCCTCTCCTATGTAACTAAGGCTATTGAATCCCTTTCCTAGTCCTTGTCATATATGAGAGTAACAACCTAACCCTGTAGACTAGCCACTTGACCCTGTAGCGCTATGACCTATGCTTGTGCAGTGGCTAGTGTTACTCCTACCTATCCATTAGGGTCAACCCCTTATGTTTTCTCCCTCTAGCCCCTTCTTCTAATTAGGTCCACATCCATATACCCCTTACCACTATCACCATCACTAAAATCTGCTACCACATATAATGTTTGGTACCATGCCATGTACCCATCTATAAAGTTGGCATCATCTATCTATGACCTAGTTGGTAGCTCCGTATGGTCTAGCAATGTCAACATAGGATGTGGCTCTGGAAATAAAATATTTGAGTTCTCATACCTATACCTTAGAAATGCACTTAAAATACCCTATACCAAGTCAAACTATATATGCACCCTATCAAAAGGGATAAGCTCTACCTCCCCATCATGTCTACCAAATATCCATCTATAACTTTGTAGGGAGAGTGTCTACCTCCTATAGCCAAGCCACACTAGAAACTGAACATAAGGTCTCTAAGTGATATCTCTGATCACTAGTGCACCCAGTGTACCTCTAAACCAATCAATGTCATGGGCTCTTCCCCTTGCACTTGAAGCGGTGAAGTCACCTCTCCACCACATGAACCTAACTAGGAATTTTATATATGTGTATCTTGCCCATGGTAGCTACACTAGCCTCATCACCATGATGTACTTGTAGGCTGAGTAATGAATAACTAGGCCAACACTGATACCATACCTCCTATGGGCCCTGAACCCTCATAACTCCCTATATATTTATACCAAAAGAATAGGTACCCAATCAAACATAATATGCCCTACTAGCAACTCTACTAGTACCCCTAATAGTAAATATGGGAACCTTCCACTACTCAATTTGAGAAGAGCAAAGCAAGAGATAGCCATCACAAACATCATCAAAAGTCTCCTTTCACTTGGAGCCCTTACATACAGTGTGTTATAGTTGAACCCACCAGCATCCCATCAAAGCCGATCACTACCATCTCCATACAAAATCTCAATGAGCTTCTCTCGCTCCTCTCATTCTATGTGATAAATTAGATCACATCAAAGTAGAAATCATGTGATCCTATGTATATCCTTAGGTAAGATATTCATCTCATTGATCAATAATAGGAAGGTGTTCATAGTAGGATCCCATCTCTCGATGAGCACTACGATCATGGAGGCATCCTGATGCACATGTTGATATTGCCTTATCACCCCTAACCTAACCTCTTTCATGTGGGCCCAGTCAGTTGGGGTCATCCCCTAGTGGATCTCTATGAAGATGAGTGGCACTCAGTCATGCATCTATATATGTCCCCTAGCCTACACTAATTCAAAAATAAATCTTATCTCCCTCTACCATTCACTAGCCTTCCCTACTCTTAGACTATTTTTACCATTTCCCTTCTTAGCATTACCCATCTATAAAACCCAACACTTTTTTCCACCCAGCTTAACCTAAGACACTTTGGTAACATCCAAGCAAAATTAGATGAGTCAATTGTCAATGGTCATGGTGATGGCTAACAATCAAGTATTATTACCTTTATGGGCATCGACCATCGATGGTCAGACTCAACCATTGATGGTCATTTTGGGTGTTCTACTAGTGGAACACCCAAATCCCTAACTACCCAAAAAAACCCAAACCTACTCAATCTTCCCTAAATTCTAACCTAATACCTACCCTCACCCTAGTTCACCTACCCCACCTTGTCAATTTTAAATTTTATTGATGAATTTCACCTAAAACCTACCTAGGGTAGAAACCTACAACCCATTTCAGTAGAATAATTGATAAATCAAAAGCACTAATATTTACCAAATCAATCTAATATAAAAATTGAATGTCACCCCTACCTCATTTTGTGACTATTTTTATGAAGTCAATTGTAGGCCTGCCCATCTTCATCTCCATCTATCTACTCCCTGCATCCTCGCTAGTCCACTCAGTCCACTCTTCAGCTTAGCTACAAGTCAACTCCTCCTTAGCAGTCACCATCAGTAAGTCAACACAAACAAAGGATACAATGAGTTAAAATTAATTCATTTTTTACTTTTTACCTATGGATTTTTATGGTTTACACCCTGACCATCGACGGTCAGGGTAATCATCAAAGGTCACCCTTGAGTACCCTAACCATTGATGGTCAAATGGCTCACCCTTTCTGATTTCACCTAAGAAGACCTTTTTTTAGTTGCACCACATCATTTACCCACCCATGGAGACCACCTTATTTACCCAACCTAACCACCTCATCATCTCATCATTGGTCTATTTTGACCCATCTACACATGTATTTTGTAGCAACTTTTACTTGGTCCTTTAAATGTAATGACAACATTACAATGTTGATCCTTTTCAACCTTATGCCACCTCATGCTTATCTAACCTAAATGTGTCTTCTCAAGAGCACTTCCTACCTTGAATACTTGTGACACTTGACCAATTTATTTTTTCATCAAGAGAACTACCTACCTTGTATATCCACTAAATCATAGACATCACTTAGGAGAATTAAAAAATTTCCTAGCCACCATGCTTATTTGTGGTCATGCAGTCCACTTGTCACTTTTCCTTCTAGCACCAACCTCTATATTTACCAATTATAGTAACTTATTCTATGTGCAATATCGGATATCACATTTTTTGTCATACTTTGTGTGTCTATTGGTGCTTCAATGCCAAACCTATCACCTACCTTCATTGTGTCCTCCTTCATCATCACCTTTATCCACCATATCAAACCCACACCTGATTCTACTTTACCTCATCACCTCTTAGTTTGAGGGGGAATACCTCCTCCCATACTTAGGGTAATCAGACCTTTGACTAGCAATTCATTTTTATTTTACATCTTATTAATTCAAAGTTGCATGATAAAAAGGGGGAAAATGTAGACACTAGAAATATGCACAACATGATTTTGAATATCAAAACTCCCCTAGACCACTTTAGGACCCCCTCAGGACCAATATGACCCTTTGACCACTAACCAAGCCTAACTCATAATCAGTTTGACCAAACTAGCTTAACCAACCTTTTACCCACTTTGACCCTTCACCCTTGACCATTGATGATCAAAATTACCATTGATGATCACCTTAACCATTGATAGTCAGGGTGACTTCCTTAACCACAAATATGCAAGTCATCCTACCTTGTTTTTCTAAAAATAGCTCATCTTAATCTATATACAAGCCATTGCATGAGCGAGTTATAATTAGAAGGCCTAGTTAACATCTTATTATAACTCTCTTATCTTTCTTATAAGAAGAGAGGAGTAGGGAGGTGAAGTATCATCTACAATTATTATCAAGACCTTGTGCATCCAAAGTTACTTTGTTTTATAGGTCAATCATCATCAGCAATCTAGTGATCCAACCATCACATCAGAGAGCCAACTTTCCACCGTAGTTTTGCCAAAGCACCAAGTACTATTACTCTATCAAAATCATCTCAGACTCCACTGAGTCAACCACCTCAAGCATCCACTTGATCATCTTTCTACAAGATAAGTATTTATTTTTTAGTATTTAATTACTTTATTTATCTTTTATACTCATCTTAGTACCAACCCATTGCTCAAAAATATATTTTTGTGATCCCCTCAATTAGCCATTTACCAACCTAGATATACACATAGTAACCATCAATTATTGTCATAACCATTGACGGTCTACCCAACCACTGACAGTCTGCCCAACTATCGACGGTCATCTTAACCACCGATAGTCACATCAACCATCAACATTCACTATGGTAGGAAATAATAGTAACTTATTTCCACCTACCTACCCTCATCCCAATCTAATTTTCTATGTTCTTGTTTATTCATAGACCCTAGTCTTATTTTATGAAGCACACTTGACCTGTTTAGCACTAGTATTCATTTACTTATTGTTATATTAGTCATTTATAGTCTATTTCTTTAGTAATCATTTCTTGTGTTCAATTTCAGTACCTTTTTATTATTGATGCAATTATTTTCTATTATGTTTTATAAACTTAATTGTTTAAAACTTATGTATTGATTTCCCTCAAGGAAGTTATTGCTTCCAAGATATAGCTAGCGCTAGGCAATCCACTAAACTATCTATCTCACCAACCATTTACTTTAGTGTTATCTTATTTACCGGTTATCCTCCCAAGTTAAAGTGGGTTCTTCACAATCTTTTAATTCAACACACGCATAATCAAATAGGTTTTTCAACCATACCCATATTTAGTTTCTTCTTCTTCATTTTTGAAATATAAGCTAAAATTCACTGAAACACTAGGTTCAGGAAGTAATGAATGAAGCTAAGAGGAATTTTGAGACTCACACCAAGCTTAGATTAATAGCAGAAGGAGCATAAATGCATACCTGCAATCAACTAGAAAACACCCTAAAATAGTCAAGAAAGAAGGAAAATGGGCATGAAAGCTCCTCCTTCACAATGCCATCATGCACAAGCTTACTAAACATAGTTCAAAAGCAAGATATAGGTAAAGTAATTCTTTATTAGCTTCAAGAGGTCTTTCATACAAGTTTTGATAGGGTCTAGCCTTATCAAATGAGAGTCTCTACTCTTCAAAATTAAGAGAGAAATTCCTATCAAAAGTGAGAGAGTATTTCTTCTAAAAACTGAGAGAGAGCTTACAAAATGGAAATAATGGGTAATATATCAGAAAGGGAGAGAGAAGAGGGAGCATGAGTATAGAAATCATTAATTGAGTTGTCACCTTTTTTATCAAATTAGCACCAGTTCTCTATTGACAAATTATCTTTTTATTTATCCCAATAGCCCCATGAATCTTCTCACTGACTGAGAAAAATGAAATAGAAGATAATAGTTACTAAAGGTGGTGAGTCATGATCCTGCTTATAAAGGAAAACCCTTATGCACCCTAAAAATCTATTAAATGCTATAGTTGCTTTCTCTGATAATCAAATCTCCATCTTGGGACTCTATGCCATCTCCACTTGCTTCATTATGAGGGCAAGGTCTTTATATCCATGGACTTGATAGAGCAATGCCTAAGTATACTTTTATTGGATATAAATACCAATTTTATCAAAAATGTGACCATGTCTATAGATGAGACACTTCTCCATGATTATACATCTACCCTACTCCAACCTAAATATAGATCTTTACTATATATTTGAAAACCAAGACAAATTATTAGTTTTTGTATAATCAATATATCGATTAGATCCATATATGTTTTGTCTTGATTCAACAATTGATAGTCCATCTTTGATCTCAATATTAGACCCTAAAGATCTATTCTACCTCTGATGAGCTTTAATGGCAACTTTGGATCCTAAAAAATCCACTTTGGTTCAGCTTGGATCATGTTTTGACCTCCAATCAAAGTCTCATAACCTCAACCTTTAATATTGGTCAATGATCTTAATCTAAGCCTTTGAAATTATATCACCTTCAACCTTCATTATTGGTCATTAATCTTGATATGGTCTTCCCATATTATGCCAAATGTCAACTCCTCATTTGCTCCGTAAGATCCTACTGACTCTTTGACCTCTTTCACACCATATATATGATTTTATAAGATTAAATGTGAGCCATAGATATTTTAATATATTAACATGGTTGATACACTTTTCACTTGTATATTCACCCTAGAGATCCTTTGACCTTTTGACTTCTTGTTTGTTGTTGATCTGATCTATACAAGTGAATGCATGTCATTGATCTGCTTAGACCCACTAACTTTGTTAGTTGATTTATATCATTAGATCTTTGTCAAGACACCTAAGATCTTGCCACTTGTTAGCTTCCTACTTACACTAATCTTTTGACTTGATGCTCACCATTGATCTACTTTGCATGATCAAATATGTGCCATTGGATCTTTGCAACCCACTGACATATGTCATATCGATGCTCATCATTGGATCTTGACCTTAGCTCTCAATATTCAGACATTTGTCACCCTCACATTAAACCTTGGGATATTTTAATTCCAATGGTTACTTCATGGAGCTTAAACTTGACATCCTCATGCATGTTTCACTTTGCAAGTCTAAATTTAAAGCTTTATAACCTAAGATAGAGAACTCATCAAGTCATAAAATTTGTAGAGGATGATCCAAGCATGAATAAATTCATGTCCATGTGGTATTTTAGCATTAAGAGGTTTTCTTAGCATATTTATTAAATTCATAATCAAGTTGATGAATCCATTTACGCATGGCATTCTCATGACAGTCTGGTTCTTATAGACTTGTGCTTGAATTGTTGTCTCATTTAGAAGGCTCTAATAGAATTCTAAGACTTTATGCAACCTAATTCATGTTCTTGAATTCTTGAAACACCATGAAAATTTGTTGGATATTCTTCCCTTGCAACTTTAGACCTGTTTCAAGACTTACTTCTCAAATATCAATAAAACACACTTTAAGCTTACTTAAAGTGTTTCAAAATCTTTATGAGTGACTTTTTATCTTTTGACCACTCATTCCATTCAAAACTTCATTCATCTATTCAAACCATTTTTGGGCAAAATATCCTTATGTAGGCCCAATTTGGCCAACATTTATAGTGACATCTTGGGTTTGTGTGCCTGTTATGTAAAGACTTAGTAGCTTTGAGCTGATCCATTAGGCATGGAGTCTCAAGATTTCTTCCCAATTGAAACTATTGTGAGATTGACTAGAGGGTTCACCCTTTTTAAATCTCTCTTGAAGCAAAAGGGACAAAAGAGAAAAATAAACAACTATGTCCAAGGCACTTATTGAAAGGGAAACACACAACTAAAAAGGAATGTGCTTAAGGAACTTAGAGGAAAGCATAAAAAACTACTCTAATATGCTACAATATCATACAATAGTTACAAACTCTTCTAATAACAAAGCTTTAAATGAATGTTATTGACTGGGATGGGTAATACCTCTCCATCCAGTTGGACAAGCTAAAAAGCATTATGTTATTTACATCCATGGATCAAATAAGGAACAATCCACAAGCTATCAAACTTGGTATGATTATCTGGCTTGGCCTTATTTGAGTCATATTTGAGAACTAGGTCCCCTTCCTTGAATTCCCTCACTATGGCTCTTTTGTCAAAGGCTTTCTTGACTTGAGCTTGATGTGACTCTAATGTCTTCATTATAAGGTCCCTAGTTTCTTCAAGCTCCATGAGTTCTACCATCCTCACACTCATAGGCTCATTTTCCATCAACTAAAGCTAATAGGCTAACTCCAATGCAGGCAATTCAAGTGAAATGGAAAATTTATCTTCCATTCCATATACAAATACATATGGAGAATTATTAATGGTAATTGTGGGAGTCACTATGTCATCCCATAAGGTTGTCTTTAGTTTCATGTGTTACACTCTTTGATTCTCTTCCATGGTCCTCTTGATAATCCTTAGTAAGTTCTTATTTGTGGAATCTACTAGTCCATTGCCTTGTGAGTGGTAATTAGAGGATGTGTTGAGGTAGATGCCCAGCTTAAGTGCCCATTCACTTGTCTTCAAGCCCATAAATACTAAGTCATTATCTAAAATTATAGTAGCTAGGATACCAAACCCGATTACTATGTTGCCATAAAAGTCCAATATTGTTGTTTCATTGGCTTCTTTCAAGGTAATTTCTTTCACCCACCTAGTGAAGTAATCAATTACATTGAACACTTATTTATGCCCTACACTTGAAGGTGGATTTATCATCCCTATGAAGTCCATCCCCCATTACATGAAGGGTTACTTTACCTGGATTAGGTTGAGTGGAAGAGCTGTTAATATCTACTTTCTTTCAAATAGAAAGGCATCTTTGAAAAGGCTAGTCCAATAATAGGTAGCTTTCATTACCTTTATTGTCATTATTTTTGGAGCAAAATGGACTCCTACAGGTCTATCATGAAACTGATCCAAGAGATTTGCCACTTGATTGTCATCAATGCACCTAAGAAGTACCCCATTGAGGTCCTTTCTAAAATGAACACCATCAACTAATGCATAGGGTATATACTAAAGTTTGAAATACCTTATTTATGCTCTATCCAAACCTTGGGGGCATTATCTTATCATTAAAAAATGTGTCATATCTTGGAGCTAGCTATTATGAAGTGGAGGTGTATCTATTTATGAGTTGTCTTGTGTCACCAAAATAACTTATTTGTCTTTTTAAAGGTCATCCACCATATGCTCACACAATATTTTGCCTCTTTTCATCTTGGTGACTTTAAGTTCCACATCATACTCCATGACCTTCATAATCTAGCCCGTTATTTTCTCATTCAAATCTTTGTTGAGGAAAAAGTCCCTCACTCTAGGATGAGACACCATAAGATGAACCTTACTATTAGAGAGCATTGGTCTAAAAAATTTTAAGCTCCTTAGAGCTGCAAGAACTTACTTTTCTATGAAAGTATACCTTACCTCATATTTCTCTAGCCCTTGAATAAAAAAGGTAATTGGTTGCTCAAGTGCTTCACCATTCTTCTACATCAACATAGCTGATATGTTGTCAACATTAGTAAAGATGTATAATATGAAATCATTTGATAAATTAGGATTCATAAGAGAGGGTGTTTGGGAAATGGCTTATTTGATGGCCTCAAATGTTTTCTTACCTTAATTTGACCAAGCAAACACTTATTTATTCTTTAGTATGGTGGTGATGGGTTTGACCAAGTTTGAAAACCCAGGTATAAACCTTCTCACAAATTTTACTTTCCCAAGGAAGCTATGGATTCCTTTCTTGTGCTTGGGTAGAGATAGTGCTAAGATAGAATTTATTCTACCAAGGTCAATGTATAGTCCTTCCTTTAAAACAATGTGACCCAAAAGTTTACCTTCATGAATAGTAAACACACATGTCTTTGGATTTAAAGAGATCCCATACTCTCTACATCTTTCAAATATTAACCTTAGATAGTCCATGTGCTCACTAGCCTTCTTGGATAAAACCATGATGTCATTCAAGTAAACTAGCACCATATGATTCAATAACCCTTGGAAAGCCATGTCTATAACTCTTTGGAAAATTGCCCCAGCATTTGACAATCCAAAAGGCATCTTTTGATAAGCATATGTGCCCCACTTTGTGGTAAATAAATTCTTATACTAATCTTCCTCTCTCACCAATACTTGGTTGTAACCTAAATACCCATCCAAAGGGGAAAAACATTCTAAACCAACAACTATTTGAAGGAGTTTCTCTATGGATGGTAATGGGTAGTAATCATTCAAAGAGATCCTATTTAGGTCCTTGAAGTCAACACACAACCTAATTTCCCCACTCTTCTTAATCACAGGTACCAAATTGGCTACCCATGAGGAGTGCTTAATGGGAAAAATGATCTTGGATTCAATTAACTTTTTCAATTCTTTCCTCGTAAGCCCTTCTATTTTTTGGTTTATAGGCCTCTCCTTCTACCTAACAGGAATACCATTAGTCTCTAGTTCTATAGTGTGTTGGGATAGCTTGGGATCAAAGCCTCTCAAGTCAATATATCCCTAAGCAAAGATGTCTACATATTCTTTATAGAGTTTTATAAAAGCATGCCTTTTAGCTTTAATTCTTACCTTTCCAAGCTTGAGGAGCTTATCCTTGAAGATAAAGACTCTTTCATAGTTCTTTTCATTGGTAGACATCACTACCTTATCTTTTCTCATATGATCTCCCTCATGGAATAGAACTTCAAGGGTGACAAGCCCTTTAGGAATCTTATTGGATCTCAATTAAACTATTTACTCCTTATATTGATGTTGAAACCTTTCCTAATTTATGGAAGAGGACTCTGCTTCTTGTTGTAAGAAACAGGTAAATTTCTTGTCATTCTCAAAGACCTACCAATGAGCTTCATTGTCTGGCACTGATGGTCTCACCACCACTTTGACATGTGGTTACACCTTGGTCCTTTTCAACTCATTCGAGATATAAAATTGATCTCCCATAGATACTAATTTATTATCATGTTGATTCTAGTTTCTTGGTATTGCTTAGATGTTAAAGGCCTTAAAATCTTCAATTATGTCCCACACTCTATGTTTGTAAGACTTCATCAAGGATTCTTGGTAATATTATGGCCCCTAACCTTGTATATTATTAGCTCACTATCCCCATAAACTTATAACTACTTTATTCCTCTCCTATTATCCCATTGAAGGCCATGGATAAGAACCTCATACTCTATTGCATTATAAGAGCAACTAAATTAGAACCTATAAGAAGAGAAATACTTGTCATTTGAAGGGGATACTAGCATTGCACCTACACCCACTCTATGTTTTTTCCTTGAACCATCAAAGAACAATTTCCATAAGCCACTAGGATCTTATTGAGGTCTAATTAGGAATGGCATGGACTGATTCTCTTTATGTAAGTAGTAAACAACCATGTCCCTCTCTTCAACTCCTTCTGAGGGATCAACCAAATGATTGTCATTTCATAGTTCATCCAAGAACATGTCTGGTATCTCCTCAAGGTGAGTGTTTAATTCTTGACCAATCATATGTTCAACTTCATCAAATATTGTACAATTAAGGTTTATGCTATCTAGCCCATAGGGTTTAATGTGGAATTGTGCAATGGAAATAGCTTTAATGGATACTTTGGTCCCATATCTTATTTTGAATGCCATGTATGACCAATCTAATTCTAAATAACCTCCAATCTTTATAGTGAATTCTTTGGATAGGTATAGGGAAAAATGAGGAGGTATATCAAGGATGAATACATATTGAACCACTAATACACTAAAACAAGCATGCAGCATTAAGTTAAGATCTTTAATGATACCGGATGGCTTTGTGGAAGATCCATCCAATCGCAACACTCCTTTAGACTGAGGCTCATACTTTAGACCAAGTTGGTATGCTATAGATTTTGGCATTACTAAGGTGACATCCCTACTATCTACCAAGTAGTTTTGCACTAAAGAGTCATTAATGATTATTGATATGTAGAAGGGAGGAGGTTTAACCACGTTACTTGGTTGCCCTTCACTAGGTCCTTTGGCTACATTAGTAAGAACCACATTCTCCTTGACTGGTGGTTTCTCAAAAAAATGATTCTTGATAACCCATCTTGGAGAATGTCTACCTGACTAGGCATGGAGAGCATGTCCCACATTGGTGCACTCACATTGTACCTTTTCATTTGTTCCATAATGTTGATGGGTAAACCACTAACCTTTGGTTGTACTTTGGGAGCTACAACTATACTTTGAATTTGTGAGGTTTGGGGAATAAAGACATTCCCATGATCTTGATTCTTTGGAGATATTGGAACCCTTAGAATAATAGTAGATTGGTTTGGCTTTTATATTTATGGATTAATGGTAGGAGGCTATTTAACTACTTTTTGGTTACCATCCATGTTCCTTATTTTAAACCTTGTATTTGTTGCCACTAGAATGTACACCTAGCTAGAATTAGCCTACCTCTCTTCTTTCTCATAATTTACCATTGTAACACCCAACTGGGTTGGTCTTTGATCAGGGCTTTGACATTTTTGAGGCTCTTCTAGTTTTGTCATCATGGTCACCTTTGTGTTCTAAGCCAAAAGAGCTTTATTGTACCCATAATTGACATCCTATTGCCACTAATCATTGAAAGCTTGAGTGAAATCAGTATTTGGGATAATTTATTGTCCAAAAGATTAATTCCAAGGTATGATACCATCATATTATTGAGAAACATTATTTTGAATAGGGACCACAGTGTTGGTAGTGCTTACAACATTTGGATTATAGATACTCTATCTATTGTAGTTAGGTTACCCTTGTCCTTAGTTTTACCCTTAGCCTTAGCCTTGGAAGTTTTCTTTGTAGGGTGGCCTATTTTCTTGACAAGATTATTTTTGAGGTTGATATGAGGCTTGATAAGGCCTATTGAAATCTTGTTGCCTCTTAACATTCACTAGTTTATTTCCTAAAGATTGGAACATGCTCTTAAGCTCTTGAAAGTTCTTTTGTTATTAGGGATCACTAGATTCACTAGTGGAAGCCTTTTCTTGCTTGGGCGAAGGTATGGTAGCAATTGTAGGTATAAAAGGAATGACATCAAGGTGAGGAATAGAAATAAGGGATGGTATGATCTCAGGGAACAAAGGCATTGGTGGTCTAGGTATAAGATTGCCTACCTGCACTAGATAATTTTTTGCTTTTATTTCCACCTCATATGCATTTGACAATGTGTTCCCTCCCATAGACTAGATCATTACTGCAATGTCACTATTAAGGGCCTTAAAATAGTATAGGAAGGCAAAGTTGGGGTAGGCCTAACAAATACTGGGATTATGTCCCAATTTTTTTGGAACCTTGTGTTGAAGTCTTACATAACTTCATGAGGAGACCTTTTAATTATGGTCAACTGTTCTATAAGTGAAAAATGGTTACTTTTATCTTCAAATATTTTACACAATTCATCTCCTAATTGGTCCATGATGTAATAGAGTTAACAATAAGGCTTTTATACCAATCCAGGGATTTATCTTTGAAAGAGATGGCTAATACCCTAATTACTACATTTCCTCATTTATATCATGAATGTTGTAGAAGTTGGATATATCTATGAGGTGCTCAAAAGGGTTTTTAGCTTGGTATCTACTAAAATAAGGGACACTTTTGAGATATGCTACTAGAATAAGATCATATTAAGGGAGGTCCAAAGGACTTTGACCATTAAAAGCCATAAAGGGGAAAACTCTAGGGGTTATCATGGCAATGAAAAGGTTTGACAAAGATCTTATATGGGTAGGCTTTGAAATTGATTTAAGAAAATTGGATAGATATATAAGGGCTTAGGTCACTCTAATATATATAGTCAGGGAGGTTGATCCCCTATCTTGTCTTGGTGAGGGAAGTCTCAAGATAGTGGGCTACCCTGAGATAGTGTATCTAGTGGGGATGAGATAGTGGGGCTGAGATTAAGATGAGATAACCTAAGATCTATGACCAACCAATCTTGTCATGTCAATCTTGTCACATTAGGATTTGGTCATAGAATATAATATAGATTGGGTGCTAATAGAGACTTCTCAACTCTATATGGTGCCACCCCCTGACCTCGATTGATAAGAAATGAATATATGAACTCAACTATAGATAAGTGGATAGATACATAGGTCTTTATATCCATATATATATATATATATATATACCTTCTCATCTCACAATTTATTAGAATAGAGAGATGGGTGAGCATGGCTAGAGGGACCATCTATAAGGTGGGGCAATATATATAAGGGCTCGTGGATAACTAGATAGACCCCCCCTCTATATAGGATCCCAAAAAAACTCTATATATTAGGGGGATAATAATATAATATAAATGGGGCATAGAGAAGATTAAAGTCTTGACTAACCCATGAATATCTTATCAGGCAACCAAGTTGGGTTCCATATATGTAGATAGGGGCCTATATGCACTATTTGGCTTAGAATGGAATGGGATTTTGGGGAGTCTAGATAGGATAAGGCCATAGGTTGTAGCTACCTTCCTAGGAATGGGATTTGATCCCTCATGATCCACCTAGAATCTATTCTAGATGAATCAAACCAGCATAACTAGAGCTTCAGAGAGATTCCTGGTGCTTAACGACCATCCTACCTTTATAAGCATGTGTATTAGAAAACCTTAACCTTTTGACTAAATTTAAAGTCAATTCAACGAATTCAAATGGAATACTTCTAGAAGATAATCTTATAGTCACCTTTGGCATGAGATGTAGTCACTACTATAGTACCAGAATGTTGAATCTTATTTTGGAGTTGCCAGATGTTGTTGCGTGAAAGCTATAACTAATACAAATTGATCAAATCAACATCAAACTTTAACCAATCTTATTTGAACTTTATGTCCCATTGGGTGTGCCAAAAACTATTGTAGCATCAATTTTAACCCTTAGATAGGTTTCTTCAAGCCCTTTCCAATTAAGCTACATTATGGGAATAACCCCAGGCTATGGGTCATCTATGGTGGGGTTGAACCTTTGAAAAAGGTCAGCTTCCTCTTGATGGATCACCTATACTAATGTTTGCACTGAGAAAAGGGTTAGAAAAGGAGTAAAGGGCTCTTAAGAAATCTAAAAGGGTGATACACCAAATTAAATGAGAACTCACTCAAGTATGAAATATACATTGAAGAAGAATAAGATAGTACTAGCTCACACAATCTCAAAATATAGCTAATTGCATAAGTATTTCATACACTAGGTTCAAGAACAAATGAATGAAGCTAAGGGGAATTCTAAGACTCACACCAAGATTACATTAATATAATAAATAACACAAATGCAGACCCGTAATCAGCTAGAAAACACCCTAAAATAGTCAAGAAAGAAGGACAATGGGCATAAAAGATCCTCCTTCACAATGCCATCATGCACAAGCTTACTAAACATAGTTCAAAAGTAAGAGATAGGTAAAGGAAATATTTATTACCTTCAAGAGGTCTTTCAACAACTTTTGACAAGGTCTAGCCTTATCAAATGAGAGTCCTTGCTCTTCAGAATTGAGAAAGAAATTCCTATCAAAAGTGAGTGTTTCTTCTAAAAAAAGAGATAGATTAAAAAATGGAAAGAATGGGTAATATATCAGAAAGGGAGAGAGAATAATGATCATGAGTACAAAAATCATTAATTGAGCTACCACTTTTTTTATCAAATCAGCACCAGTTCTCTATTAACAAGTTAACTTTTTATTTGTCCCAATAGCCCCCTGAATCTTCTCATTGGTTGAGAAAAATGCACTAGAAGACAATAATTATTGAAGGTGGTGAGTCATGATCCTTCTTATGAATAAAAAAATTTGGGCACCATAAAAATATATTAAATGCCACATCTACTTTCTCTAACCATTAGATCTCCATCTTAGGACTCTATGCCATCTCCACTTGCTTCATTATGAAGGCAAGGTCCTTATATCCATGGACTTGATAGAACCATTCCTACGTCTTATTTTAGAAGCTATGAGTACCTATTTTGTTGAAAATGTGACCATCTCTACAGATGATACACTTCTCCATGATTATACATCTACCCCTACTCCACCCTAAATATAGATCTTTACTATTTATTCAAAAACCAATCCAAATTATTAGTTTTTGTTTAGTAAATATATTGATGAGATCCATAGAGGCTTAGTCTTGATTAAATAATTACTATTCCATATTTTATCTTTGTATTAGGCCCTAAAATACCTATTATACCCATACTAAGCTTTATTGGCAACATTGGATCCTAAAAAATCCACTCTAGTTCAGCTTGGATTATGTTTCGACCTCCAATTGAAGTCTCATAACCTCAACCTTTAATATTGGTCATTGATCTTAATTTGGGCCTTTAAAATTATAGCACCTTCAACCTTAATTATTAGCCATTAATATTTATTTGTGATTCCCATATTATTCCAACTATCATCTCCTCATTTGCTCTACATGATCCTACTAACTATTTGACTTTTTGTTCATCATTGATCTGATCTATACAAGTGAACGTGTACCATTGATCTACCTAGACCCACTAACTCTATCAGTTGAAACGAACCATTAGATATTTTTCAAGACACCTAAGATCTTTCCACTTATCAACTTCTCACTTACACTAACCCTTTGACTTGATGCTCATCATTGATCTACTTTGCATGATCAAATACATGTCATTAGATCTTTAGGACCCACTGACATCTATCAGATTGATGCTTATCATTGAATATTGACACTAGATCTTGAGATTTGGACACTTATCACTCTCACATTAAACCTTGGGATATTTTAATTCGAATGGCTACTTCACATAGCTTAAACTTGATGTCCCTGCACACGTTTCACTCTACAAGTTTAACTTTGAAGCTTTATAACTTGAGATAGACAACTCATCAAGTTATGAAATTTATAAAAGATGATCCAAGCATGAATAACTTCATGTCCATATGGTATTTTGTCTTTGATAGGATTTTTTAGCATATTTATTAAATACATAATCAATTTGACCAATCCATTTATGCGTGAAATTATCATGATGGTATGGTTCTTCTAGACTTGTGCTTGAATTATTGTCTCTTTTAGAAAGATATAATAGACTTCTAAGACTTTGTACAACCTGATTCATGCTCTTGAATGCTTGAAACACCATGAAAACTTGTTGAATCTTATTCTCTTGCAACTTTAGACCTATTTCAAGACTTGCTTCTCAAAAATTGATAAAACACACTTTAAGCTTGCTTATAGTGTTTCAAAAGCTTTGTGAGTGACTTTTGATTTTTGGACCACTCATTCCATATAGAAATTTTTTCATCTGTTCAAACCATTTTTAGGTAAAATATCCTTATGTGGGCCCAATTTAGCCAACAATTAGATCAAGTGTTAGTTTTCATAAAAAATAATGAAATGAAAAACACACTAACAAGCTTAACACATCCATACCAAGATCATAGGGGGAGTTTAGTGAATAAACAACAAATGACAAAGCTCAACTAAAATGCAAAGAACTTAAAAGTTTCATTACCTTCCTTGAATGTTCCAAATGATGTGTTTGTTTGTTTTGATTGGCTTGTGCTCAAGAAGTTATTGGCAAATGGACTTGTGTGGCTCCTTCTCTCCTTGGCACCATTGTTTGGCTCATGATTACTTGATGTAGCTTGATGGCTTGGCTTGTGATTTTGACATTATAACACTATTTCTTGTAATATTTTCATAAAACCATCATTATAACATTATTATGTTCAAGCTCTCCTAAATGAGAGGCAAATGCTTGTATTTATAAGTTTAGAAACTAACCCTAACTCAAGGTGAGTTAGAGTGTAGTTAGAGCTTGGAATGGGTTCAAACTTAACCTTAGTGAGTTAATTAACCCCAATTTAGTTAAAAGGTGTCAAAACCTTATGATTGGCAATGAATAGGCATGTTGAGATATTTTAGAATATTTGATAACTCACAAAAGGTAATTATGAATTCCTTAGATATTCTTTGATTTTTTAATTTCCTTTTTGATAATTCATTAATTTCTTATGGATGATTCAATAAGGAATTTAATTAGGTTTAGCATTTTAGTTAATTATGTTTAGGATTTTTATCATTTTACAAGATTTAAATTAATTGATGTGTGAATTTGCCTTATTTGATTGGTTTATAGGCCAAATTCCATGTTTTGAAGTCAAATTTGAGACGTTTAGTTATTCTTAGGTTCAATTTGCAAATGTTGGTAAGAATCGATCTAAAGTCAGATATGAAGCCATTACTGGCCATTTTTAGGTGTCTACACTAGGAAAACTTAATGAATTTTTTTCAAATTAATAAGTCTCCATTAGGTTGGCCTAGACACATTATATGGGTCAATCATAGTGGTAAATATCACAGAGTCATCTATAAATATAAATCAATCTTAAGGTTATACCCATCTTGGCACGTCCTAACAAACTTGATAAATCCATTAGAATTTTCAAAATATCCTTCAAAATAGTAGTCCTAAAGCCAACTTTGAATAAAAATATAGGTCAAATTTGCATAGTGCTAAATGTCAAAATCCAAACATTACATTGCATTCTAGATTAATTATGATGATGCACACACACACCCACCTAAGTGGGACAACTACATGTGGTTTAATCCCTCTTTATAGTATGAAAACATAGGTAATGCTCAATTACTCAATGGGAAATGGTTTGGGTTATCTAATCTAACATACTAACCCATTTTTTAAGGGTCATCTTATGGTCAAAAGTCAAATTAGGTTTTTAAAATGTAGATGATATTTTATGATTATATAGCACCTTAGTCTTGTACACTTGGCAAACTCAGACCTTGGTTGTTCCTCTCAATTATTTACCTTTCTCATTTCTACAAGTCTCACATTTTCTCTATCTTTGTGTCCCTTGGCTTATATCTCTTAGTTCGACCAATCTTATATTGATGACCCAAGTCTTTAATCTTACATAGAATGCTTAAAATGTAATTATATTCCATTTTTGTAATTTATGAACTTTTACTTATTCACCTGCTCCCTGGACACTAATATTTGGGACAAACAGTAGCATCGACATTACTTCCTATATATATGTAAGTGTCCATTACCCTAAAGTCATCTAATTTGAAAATGATATGTATCCTAATGGTTAGCCTAAGTGATTTAATGTGATTTATTACTCCAAAGTGATTGATATAAATATAATATCAACCCAAAATCATTCTTCACCTATGAATACCTAGCACAGACTTAGAAAAGACCACAAGCAACCAAGGCAACTTATCAAAAGCACTCTATCAAGCATTTAATTAATCAAAGCTTTTATATTTCTATACTGGCTATAGGTACAACACATATATAGGTATGAAGTACTAAAGGATCATCCCAAGAGCACGATTTTCCAAGTTATAAGTTAGGTCACTATTATACTTGATTACACACATTATATGATTCACACACAAGCCAACATGTCTGAGACCCTCTTCAAATTATTGGCTATGTAGGTAATGTCCTTTGATAGGATTTTTATTAAGGTCAGTTCAACACCATGTTCCCACTAACCCATTTTTCTCCAAGGTCACATTGAAGATGGAAAATTAGGGTTTTGAAATTTCACTAGCAAGGATAGTCCATGACCTAGATCTAAATGTAGTAGAGCGAAGGAAAATTAAAACCCAAAAACATATAGGTGGTCTCATCCTATTTCAATATATTTTATATATAATACACTATCATTGAACCTAGACAGTAGTGTTGAAACAACCATCCCAGGCTGACGTTGTTATCTAGAGAGCCAAAAGCATCAAAACTAGAATCTAATGATTTTTCTAGAAACCCCTTTCTACCTACTTTTAGCTTGTTTCAAATCTAGAACTACATTACAATTAGAACAAGCTAATTACTTCACTTCTTTATCATTTATGTATTTATCATAATTGTACTTTTCATATTTTGACTATTTCAGCATAATAAATTTAGTGTATGCTTATATCTGAGATTATCATCTAATTAATCAATTATAGATTTGATCATCACCCTTATTCCATTTCATTTCTATATGCCCATTTAATACAAACTAAATAATACCAATCTAAATCCTTTTCAAGGTTAAACATTTGGTGAACCTGATATTTAAACATTAAACCCTAGGTCACTCAGGGTTTTCTAATTTTTCTATTGTTGATCCCTGATTGTCATAAAATATGTGCAATATGGATACCTCTATTTCCCATTTTGGATTCCAATATGTCATAGTTATTATGGTTTGATACATTACTTATCTTGTCAAATCTTATAAGCAAATTCATGCCAATAAGGAGAGGAATTTTTATCGAAACCAACACTTAACCTCTTTTTAAAATTCATTTTGCAATGTTATAAAGCCAACATCTAGGTGCAAACATGCATGCTCTTGACCTTTTACCCTACCTAGATCTTATTCAAATTATAACTACCATCTCACACCCATTATTTGCCCACTTTTTATATTGGATTCCATGGTCCATGTTTTTACTACTCAAAGAGGTAAGGTTGTTCCACCCATCTCACCACTTGTTAGTATACAACACATGCCACCTAAACCCAATATTATCATAAAATCTAAGGGATATGACATTATTGACCAATTAAGCAATACGCCTATAAAAATTTCAACCCTTGAGCTCTTAAAGCAATCTAATGTCTATAAGGATATCCTATACAAGGCATTGCATGAGACACAAGTTCCAAGTGATATTAAGCCTGCTTATTTTGTAGATATCATAAAATATCTCAAGAACTATAAAAAACTTATTACCTTTGATACAATAGACTTACCATCCAAAGATACTATTGACCAAAATTTGCCTTTGTTTATATAAGTCACAATACAAAAAAAATGTATCAAAAGAGTGCTCATTGATAATAGATCAGGTTTAAACATTTGTAGCATACAATTCCTAACCACCATGGGTATCAAATTTAACCTTATTAAAAACATTTTTATGCACATCAAAGGATTTAATAATCCACATTTCCCTCTAGTTGGATAAATTATATTAGATGTGACCATAGGACCAAAAATAATTTCAACTACTTTTCAAGTCATGTCTCAATCCTTCCATTATAATTTACTTTTGGGTAGACATTGGATACATTTAATGGAAGTTATCCCATCTACACTTCATTAATGTGTAAAATCCATACACGATGGGACCTTAGTATCCATGTCTACAGATAATAAACCATTCAAATTTTGTAAAATGTTACATTTTGAAATTGAAGGCATCCCTATAATAGTACCTCCTAAGCAATCCATAAATTTTAAACATATACATAAATATGAAATAGGTGAGTCAATTACAATGGATCCTTCCTCTCTAGATATAAATAAGGCATTAATCTCTTAAGTACACATAGATATTCATAAGGAGAAAGAATCATCCAAAAAGGAGCCATAAAAACTTCAAGAACCCCCAACATTTGAGCTTCCTTTATTAGTAAATACTGAGCAAAATGATGGACGTGTTTTAGATTATTATGATAGTGATGATGATAGCCTACGATATGACAGATGCAAAAATGTGAAACTTAAAATTTTATCCACTTTATCACTTGTCACATAAGCTATTTGAACCTACAGGTCCTATCACATATAGGCTAAGCACACTTATAGGAAATACAACATTGGATCTAAATAAGGGCAAATCAAAACTAGTAGGCGAGCATGTAAATACTTGTTATTCCATACATCCCTTTTGGTTAAAAGTACTGAGTCAACCTTATAAGGTCCAAATAAAATTACATAATGTGAATAATGTGGAGTCTTCTCAAAATCCTTCACAACACACATTACCAATCACATCCCAACAAGATACTGTAAAAAATATATTATTTATGTTACTTAAACATAGAACTATTTCATTACCTTCTACTAGACACAGATCAGGTGGTAGGATTTTACTTATAGATAAATCACTATATTATAATTATCATCAAATTTTAGGCCATAATACAAATCTATATGAAATATTGAGGAACAAAATTTAAAAATATAAGAATGAAGGGAACATATAAATTGTGTCCAAAACACATAAAAGGTAACACATTCTTAGTTGTTAGAAGAGAACAATCTTTCAAAAAGACCAAAGCACCAAGACTTGACCATTATTGTGTTTATCTATGGCATTCATTACCCAAACCTCATGGTTAATATGTATATTATGGATACAACTTGCAGCCTTACGACATTATAGTAGTTGGGACATAATATATATGAATTACAATATCCCCCAGCATTTCAAGAGTATCTTGAATTTATTATATTATCCATTACATGTGGTTCAAAGGTAGTGCACCTTGAAATATGGTTCATGAGCCAACAACCACATTTAACTTTACAACTTTGATAATAATGGTTGATGAATATGAAAGCGATTGTTAGTGTTACACAACAATGTATTATTTTTCACCATAATAATAAAGAGGTGGGTGTTCCATATACCAAATATGAAGGACAACCACCAATAATTAATGGTACTAGATTACCAGTAGACACAACACTTTTATCACTCATGTAATATAAACAATTTTGGCAAATAAGACCACCATGCAACATCTTAGCTCTTGAATTCAAAGATCTATTACACTAAATGATTTCAAAATTTCCAAAAATAACAAAAAAATAAAAAACATTTAAAATTCTAAAAAAACACTTTTGGCACTTACATGTTCTATTGGCTCATTGGCATCCATGTGTTACTTCCATATTGATGGATGGCATACTTAGTTACTCTTGAATACACATGTTTATCACACTTATACTTAAGTGTGACATAGGCCTACACATATACATGATACATTCTTATTTTAGATGTTGGTCATTCCCTCTACTTGTGGCATATCGACATAAGGGGCATCTACTTCTTTGGTCTTGATACACATACGTTATATGATTCAATGATCACCCTACATTATCATGTTTGAACTTACATATGTACTTACACATACCTATTATCCATGTAAATATCTTACGCAGAGTACTTTATATGCTATACACTTGACATACTTTTCCTAACACATTAGATCCATAGGCTACTATGACATGTTTTTACTAGTTGCTTATGCTTTAATTTATGTACTTATTTGAGTGTCTTGTATTCATTTTTGAGCATTTGGATATGCTCCTTTGTTTGTGTCCCCCATGCCTATGTATGCTTTCATTAACATTTTTTTATGTCATCATTTGTTGTATGGACAATTGAGTATAACATGCTTGCTTTTATGAACATTTGACTAAGTCAAGTCCCTTTGATTATGTGACATTTGAACATGCCCCTTGTTTATGGTCTCTTTGGACCATTGCCTTTTGACTTGCCTTGTGCTCTTGTGTGTGTGTGTGTGTGTGTGTGTGTGTGTGTGTGTGTGTGTGTGTGTGTGTGTGTGTGTGTGTGTGTGTGTGTGTGTGTGTGTGTGTGTGTTTGCTTGTTGAGCTTACACTATTACTATTTAGACATTTCCATGATCTTTATCATGCATCTTAGTCCTTCATGTGATCACATTGGTTCTATGCATTTCAATGCTATATCTACCTAGACATGTTCCTTGTATATGCTACATGGTTACATTCACATATTATAGAGTTATCTTATCCTTTTAAGGTGAGGTAACTACTAATTCCTATCTTTCCCTCACATCAAAGGAGGGTCATATTAGTGGAGGCATGTCATAAAGGCATATTCTCCACACTAGGAATAGTTTCTAGATTCAATGGGGGTATGCTTTGGAATCATATTCTCCACACTCATTCACTTTATGGTACTTATATCAGTTTCCAACTCAATGGAAGCAAGCTTTAGAAGCATATTCTCCACATTCACTCAGTATATGGTACTTATATCAATTCTAAGATTTAGTGGGGGCATGTCATATGGGCATGGATTCCACATTTCATAGTTCTCATATTTAGTGGGGGCATGTTTTAAAAGCATGTTCTCCACACAAATTCAATATTTAACCTCTCTAGTTTACAATAGAGGCATGTTTTGGAAACATGTCATCTCCATTAGTACTTATATCAGTTTTTATATTTCTCCATATATATTTAGATAATGCTTTTGAAGTATGTTCTCCATACTTATCCAATTTTCCAAATTGACTAAAACACACAATTATATGATACAAATTCATAGTTGTGGAAAAATTCTATACATTGGTACTATTGTTATATATAGTTTCGGCATGAGATATATATAAGTTACATATGTTATGAAACATGTGCCTAATATTATGAAATCCAAATCAATTTTAGATTCCAAAACTCTTTTATAGATTGTTACCATATCATGAACTTTTTCATATTGATACCCCATGAACTTTTACAAACTTTTATTGAGTCAATCTACTATAGTAGTTGGTTCACATTTTGGTATGGTTAAGGTGATCAAATCACTCAATATTTCCAAGTTTTTAGGTTTTACTTGGTCATCCATCCTCACCAAGTTATTCAGAGTCTTATAATGATACATCTTTTAAAAACAACTTACCAATAGGCAAGGTAGTTATATTGACATGCAAATGTACTCCTAAACCTTGCTATTTCAATTTCAATATATTTAAATTAATTTAAACCCACATTATATGCACTAATTTTAGACCATAACATGCTCTTGGTTACAGGGTAATCACTAGCAAAGCACTCAAGTTGGGTACAAGCAATGACAAGGTGTGCCTATGCACTGAAATATGCATTCCTTTCCTTTAAACTAGAAATTTCATTACTATATTAAAGGGGTATAAATGTATATGATGTTTTGTGATTATATATCACCTTAGTCTTGTATATTTGGAAAATTTAGACCTTGGTGTTTTTCTCAGTTCCTTACTTTTCCTGCTTCTACAAGCCTTGCATCTATTATATCTTTATGCCCCTTGACTTATATCTCTTAGTCCAACCAGTCTTATATTGATTACCTGGGTCTTTTATCTTTCCTAAAATTCTTAAAATGTACTTATCTTCCATCTCTACAAGTTCTGAACCTATACCTATTCTCCTACTCCTTGGACACTAACATCTAAGATAGATAATAGCATCAACATTATTGTTTTATCCTGACATAAGTGTCCAGTGCCCTAAAGTCATCCAATTTGCAAATGAAACATATCCTAATGGTCATCCTAAGTTCTTTAATGTGAGTTATTAGTCCAAAGGGATTGATATAAATACAAGATCAGCCCTCATTCATTCCTCACCTATGAATACCTAGCATAGACCTAGAAAAGACCAAGGCAACCTATCAAAATCACTCTATCAAGCATTCAATTGATCAAAGCTTCCCTATTTCCATACCAACTATAGGTACAATAATATATATGTTTTAAGTACTAAAGGATCATCCCAAGATCCTACTTTTCCAAGTTACAAGATAAGTCACTATTATACTTGCTTTACACACTTTATATAATTCACACATAATCTAACACATAAGGGAGAACTACATCAATCTAAGGCCCTCTTTAGAGTATGGGATATGTAGTTAGTGTCCTTTAATAGTGGGGTCATTAAGGTTAACTTGACACCATGTGCCCACTAACCTATTTTTCTCCAAGGTGACATTAAAGATGGAAAGCTAGGGCTTTACCATTTCACAAGTAATGATACTCAATGACCCATATCTAAATGCACCAAAGTGAAGGCAAAACAAAACCCAAAAACATCCAAGTGGTCACATCTTATTTCATTAGATATTATGTATAGGATACTATCATTGAACCTAAACAATAGCATCGATACAACTGTCCCAGGTTGACGTTACTATCTAGAGAGCTAAAAGCATGATAACCAAAATTTGATGATTTTTCTAGAATATCCTTATCACATGATTTAAAATTATTTTATATCTATAACTATATTAGAATCATAACAATCCAAGTACTTAACTTCTTTATCATTTCTATATTAACATAGTTATACTTTCCATATTTAGACTATCTCGACATAATGAATTCAATGTATGTTTATATATGTGTTTAGCATCTAATTAGATTGATACATATATAATTATCACCCTATGCCATTCAATTTATATATACCCATTTAATTCAATATAGATAACACCAATTGAGATCGATTTTATGGTTAAACATAAAGGAAAGAGAAGGAAAATAGTGATAAATGCACATAACCAAAGGTAAGTGCACACACATGAAGCATCTACAGGTGCAGTCATAGTTTTCTAAGGTGTCATATACCTACATAGTCAATAGGGAAAGTGATAGTAGGATTGAGATAGTACTTTTCACCACAAGGGTCTAAGTTCCACTAAAAATATATGCGTAGGTTTTGAACTCTTATTTCCTGATCTAAGGAGTTATAGAATAAACATAAAGCATTTTTAGGAGTAGTGACAAACACATTGAGTAACAAAATATTATAATAAACTAAGTACCTTACTCCCCTTAGTGTTTTATTAAATTCTAATCTTCTAAGTGCAATTTATATCTTCTCTTTTACATTCAAAGTTGTATAATTATTGTCATATTTTACATAATATGAATATTCATAGTTACTTCATTTAGATCACATTAATCAAAAAATTAATAAAAAGTAATATGTTCGAATCATTAAGGGCATATTGAATACCGTAATCATGTCCTATAATAAACCTATGTTTATGCCCTTTTGGGCTATGTCCCTTGGGTGCCAATAATACGACTCAACTACTTACAATTGGTAATCATAATATCCTCCATCTTGTTTCACCATTTTTTCATGTTCATTTTCTTTAGAAAATGGGAAGAAACTTAACGAGGGGTGTGGTTTATAAGAACCTAATTTTATTATGTGTGCATGATCCAATAGATTGTAGATACTCCTATTTGGCTTGGGAGGATGACCTACAAATAAGAGAGAAACTAGAAAGGGGTGGATTAGTAAGATATGTGGATGAATTGTCTAGCGAAAGCTAGATCCAAGAAGCAATAGGCTTCTTTGGAGGTTGTTAATCCAGTCTTTAAGATAATTAAGTTCTGATAAATGGAAATAAGTACTTGCATGAAATAATGGAAAATACTAAAATAAATGCAAGAAATGCTTGAAGGGAAACAAATGATTTTAATAAAATAGCAATAACTTATTGAAAACTAGTGCTAAAATGTCAAACTTCTTTCAAAAAATAGTTTAGGCTTTTGTGGTGTGACAGAAACTTGGAAACTAGAATTGGGATAAATGTTGCTAAGTGGGAATTAATTAATGTTTTGGGCAAAATGAAACACACAGTAACTAGTACTGGTCACTAAGCAACTAGTGTTGGTTAATGAAACTATTGTTGGTGGAGGAACGACCACTACTAGTTAGAGGTGACTATTGTCATTCTCTAAAAGTCCTAGTTTGGGAAAAATGTCTATTGGGTTGGTTGTAAGAAGGCTTGTACAGGTTGTTTCTAGGTTGGGAAATAGTTGCAAGGGTAGAGTAAATTCTCAGAAGTATCAAACCTATAGGTTGGATATGTAGGTGATTGAGGTGGCCTACAGATGCTTGGTGGAAGGTGGAGTGTTTGGATTTGCATAACTCCAACACAAAGGGAATATGGGAGGAATGAGAAAAATGTGTGCGAATTAGTAAAATAACTAAAACTTAGCAACTAAACTTGTAATAAGTGCAAATACTTAGCTCTAGAAGTTATTGGATTGGAGGAATGCTAAGGTTAAGTGCAAGCTATATGGGATCCTAGAGTAATGTGG
The DNA here is from genome assembly GCA_037957365.1 of Torreya grandis. Classification (NCBI taxonomy): domain Eukaryota; kingdom Viridiplantae; phylum Streptophyta; class Pinopsida; order Cupressales; family Taxaceae; genus Torreya; species Torreya grandis. The sequence goes on from JARHVA010000323.1 coordinate 4,815,692, forward strand.
GTAGAGTAATGATATTTAATATCTTTATGGTGAGTTGTTAAATCACTTGGATGCCTCTAGTCTAGTTTTTGGTTCGCCTAGGAGCTTTAGTTTGCCTAAGAGTATAAGCTTCTCATGCAAAAGATAGATTCAACTCCTATGTTAAAGCTTTTGGGTGACATTAAGTAACCGTCACTGATCCTATTCAACTGGCACCAACTGAGGGGTGATCAATGTAGGTTAGGTAGAATAAGTCCAAATTTACCAAAAATAGGTATTTTCACTTATGATTGGTTGTTAAAACTAAAAAAAATGGTCTAAGGTTAATAAAGGCCTCATTATGATGCATGAGGAATAAATCTAGGGGGTTAAGGCATTAAATGCCTAGGTAGGAATTAGTCTTAAGGCTATTTGTTGACCAGTTAGCCATGGGTTTGGGTGGGGAGGTGTAAATAGGCCTTTTTGAATTAACTTAATTAAATTAGTCAAAAGCGGGTAAATGGTTGTGTTAAGGGATTTTAATAATTAATCATAAGCCAAGGAGTGGTTTACGATGATGAGAAATGTGTGGTTTTCTAGTGTCTATATTTTGTCCCTTTTTGTTGTGTAGGTTGCATCCTCAAGATGTAAAATAAAAATAACAAGTACAGTGGCGATTTGGATGCCCTGAGTATGGGAGGAGGTGTTCAACCTCAAATTTGGATGTGATGAGGTGAAAACAAAGTTGAGTGTGGGTTTGATAAGTGTGCATGTGGGGAAAAATGGATAGGATGGTATGATGTGGTAAATAAGGTTGCTTTAACGAGGATAAGTGACAAGTGAACCAGGCCACTACATTATGCATAATAGATATGGGTGCACTTATAAATTTAAGTCTCTAAGCAAAGGTGTCCATGTTATCAAGGGGCCAAAAGTAAGGAGATCTTTAGTAAACAAAAGAGGTCACATGTGACATAATTATAAGTCTACATGTTCCAAAGTAGCTGAAAGGTTTACGCATAAAAGGTCATGGTTCAGTGTAACATCATGTATCATGGCAAGGTTGGCAAAAGTGGGAAATTAAATGTAATCAAGGTATGATTATCATAAAACCTATGTGAACAAAGTGGTTGTATGTACCAAAGGGGTGTTAGGTCTTAGGTTGGTTCTAATTTTGAAAAGGGGTCTTTTGGGGTGAAATGGGAGTTAGGGGTTAAAAACCTTACTAGGGTTGATCGATGTTGGCTGGGGTCGATCGATTTTGGTCACATTAACCTAACTAGTGACCATCATCAGTCACTTTCTAACCCTAAAAAGGGGTTACCAATGACCAAAAAGGTCAAAAGGCATGTTATTTTTATTTTATTACTTTTGTTGAGTTCTTATAACCATTTGTCTTATTTGAAAATGACATTTGGAAAAAAGTGTCTCTAGTAAAAGGTGAGTGGTTAACGTGAGTGGTGGAGTTTGAGTGTGAGTTTTAGTAGAGGGGGTGACAGGTGGGCTAGGGTACATAAAGTAGAAGTGAGGATGAAGTGTATGAGAGGATGAGATAAGAGAGGGTGAGCGGTGGCTATGTAATGGGCTCTACCATGGAGGCATATGTGAAACAAGGTAGATGGTTTTAGTTTATGTCTATTAAAAAAAAATCTTGGTGTAAATGTGGGAGGGTATTTTGAAATGAGTATGGGTGGTTAAAAATGTTGTAGGTTAGTTAATTTGGTGGGTAGATAGGGAAATATTATAGTTTCTATATTGATTGGGTAAGAAATAACGTAGGAGGAGGGATTAGAGTAGGTTATGGTAGGTGTTGGTGTATGTTGTGGAGAAAGCTAAGGTTTGGATGTCGTTGATCCTACACATGATGACCAAGGTTAATCATTGTTGACCAACATTGGTTGATAGGTGATCGATTATTGATCAAGTTAAGACTGACATCGATCCTACCACTCAACTGATCAAACATCGATTGATAGCATTTCTATACGGAACCAATGTCAATCAAGACTTGACCATCATCAATCTTGAAGGGAAGGCTAAAAGGGAAGGTGTTTAAGGAGGTAGAGTGATTTTTCAAGTTAGCTTAGAGTTTATGTAGACCTGGCATAGGGGTATAAAACCTAGACTTAGGAGTAGTTTTTATACTTAAGCTCGAGATAGGTTGGGTTATAAGCGATGAAGTTGGTAGGGGTTAGAATGCTTGCATCACTTATGAAAGTGTAGGTGACGATAAATCTATTGTTTAACCTTGCAAGTAAGGGTGATATTATTGATATGAGATCAAATATCACCACTCCTCGATGACATTTACAAAGATATGGCCCCATTGGATTAGGAACATATGGTAGTAGTAGGCTTGGGGGCATGTGATATTATCGACACATGTCATGAGATGCATTGATGATGGTAGCCCTCATCAATAGATGGGATTCATCTAAAACCACCTTTGTGTTATTGACTAGAGAGATCACCATCTTATTAGAGGATATCTATAGGATCTTGAGATTGCCTATATAGGGTCAAGTGATCGAGCATATCTGTAGTGATGAGTAAGATGCCTATATGGATCAATTATTTAAAGAGGATTTTGTACATGCAACATGGCATGCTAGGGTATTTTATTTCAAAGATATAAACCACATGGATAGGGTAGGTAAATGACTAATAACCATGATGATGAAATTTATTACTCATTATGCACTCCCTGATTTGAGTGGACGTAGATTTTCCTAGGTGTTGTTAAATGTTCTTATGGATATGATTGAGGACCAGATGGTGTTTGCTTGGGCCCAATACTACTAGTGTAAATATATCATGAGATTTGGGGTTTTCAAGGGCATATATGTTATGGGTTATGTAAGCTTCATATTACACTATTGGGTATATGAGTATATTACTATATTATAACTAGTTGGATCATCGTAGCATATATGGGCTCAGGCCAGGTTTAAAGTTAGCTTTATGGGATGGAGGGAAGACCATGCACTACCATGAGCAGGGGTAGAGGAGTGAGATTTATATTGGTTCAGATAGAGATTAGATTTACTAGTGGATGGGGAGGTTATCTAATGACCATACACAACATTCCCCTCATAGATGGGTCTCGATAGACATACATTCTCCTCTTAGAGTGTTAGATGGATTCATAGGAGGCGATAGTAGGATGTAGAGTTGATCCCCTTTGATCGAGTGATGAGGTAGTTTGGTTTGATATAGGGTATCCTGGGGGAATTTATTATATATAGGTAAGAGGATGTAGAGGCACCATTGCTTCCATCATAGCTAATTAAGGAAGAGTTTTTGTATGAGGAGCTACCAATTTTTACAAATATTGATGATGTTAGTGTTATCTAGGATTATATCATGTGGTGCCAGGGTTAGTATACCATAGTTTTTTGAGAAGATGGGGGATAAGATTAGGCTAGAGGCATGGGTGGATAGTACAAGGCTATTGATGTAGAGATGGATGAGAAGGGTGATTATATGGATGTTAATGCCCTAGATAGATAAGCCATGGTCACAAAGAGGGACCAGGTGAGAGCAGCATTAGCCACAACATAGGCAGCATTGGCATCCATGACTTTAGAGAGGGATATTGTATAGGGGTAGTTAATAATGATGATGTAGGAGAGAGATAATCTCTAGGGATAGGTGATTTTCCTTAGGAGAGAGATCAAGCATGAGGATAGGTAGCCACCCTGACATAAGAGAGGGATCATGCATGAGCACAACTGGCTACCATTACCCAAGAGAGGGATGTCACATAGGGACAAGTGACCCTGATATCAGTTAGAGACACCCTGAGATAAGGAGGATGGGCACCTATAGGATTAGTATACACTATCCCAGTGTCTAGATACATAGCTCCCAGATGTGCCTCAATATGTTGAGTATGTAGTAGAGTGGATTATGGATGGGAGAGTTAATAGTGTGACTCCTATTCAATGGGGAGCATCTACAGGGACTCAAATGGGTTTTAGAGATGGATAGGCTCTAAGGGTAGTAGTACCCCTACACCATAGACTTGATAGGACTATATTATTGTAGTTATGTGATTTTGATTCTTACCTGCAAGTTGATGCAGAGAGATTTACATATAATTTTGAGAGACATTGACATTTATATATATGTGATTATTTTGATTCAAGTTATGATGTGATGATCATGATGTGTGTTGTGTATGGTTATTTAATATGCTCATGTGATGATTCATTTAATGATGTTTATGATGTGGTTATTTGTGGTGATTTATGGCTATGATTTACTTAGCATTTTCCATTTTAGTAGGTATATGCTTGAATAGATGTTTTGATTTATAAATTAATGAACCTATGTGATCCCATATTTATATAGATATGTGATGGATAACATATTTTCATGACTCATTTATTTATGGAAAAGTGATTAAATGGTTATTATTATCTTCGATGATAAAAAGTTATAATGGATGAAAATGTGATAGAATTAATTTGATTGATGTGATGATTTCTTAGATAGATTACCATATAATATATGATGATGTTAATGACAAATAACATGCCTTCATGATTAAAAATAGATAAATGGTGTGAATGGATAATGATAATCATGTAATAAAACACATAATGTATTTAAATGTTTTGAAATTTTATGATTGTATTTAGAGTTGATTTAAGAATGTTTAAAACTATCTCAACACATAGATTAAGTTTGGATAACAAAAATATACGTAAGAAAAGAGAAAAAAGTGAAAATAATCAAAAGAAAAACATCTTAATGAATGTATCAACAAGTAAGCATGAGAAAGAAGAAGGAGACATGATGCTTTTTCATTAGTGAGGACTAATATAGGAAGTTAGATCGATGTATGAACATAAACCCTTCGTATGCTTTGAATTAGAATTTGTTAATTTGTTAAAAAAATATTGATCACATTGTGTCAAGTAAGATATAATTCCCTTACTTTATGGAGGGTAAAAAGGGAGATGGATGAAAATGGAACCTTCTTGTATGGATAACTTGCCCTTTCTATAGGTTGCCAAAAAGTCAGTATAAACAAGTCTATGTCATGTTTTTGGTGTAGACTGATCGATGTAGGAAGTCTATTATTTTGATTTTTGAAATTTTTGACAATGGGTCTTTTGATGTTTTTATATTGCTTTGAGAGGTTGGGTACATTGATCAATGTGAGAAGCTTCCAAGAAATTCCTTTATTTGACAAATATAGGACTTACCCATCCTTCAAGGGAATGTTCTAAGCTTTGTGATTTGCTTTAGACTTGGATAGTTTGATCCAAAACTCAAAATTCTTGGTTGAAGAATTTTTTAAGAACACAAAAATAATAATGCTATCTCTGAGAAGAGATGTTTCATTGCTCAAAATTGCATATACAACATATTCTTATCTCTGGGAAGAGATGTTTGTCTTCCTTTTCAGGATACATATTCTTTTATACCTATTTTGTAAGGTAGGAGGAGGATGTGTAAGGTCACCGATCTCGAGGGAGATGAAATGGTTTGAATTCCATGAATTACAATAATATAGAATTTGAGAAATTACTATTTTTAGATTGAATTGTTCCATCTCATAGTGTTCCTCTCATTCTTAGCTTTTCAATGGTTTAAACGGGGAGTCAAATAGAGCTATGGTGCAAAAGTTATGGCTCCTGAAAGTTCTACCACCAATTGGGGTAGGACCATCACCCAAATTATCACCTAAAGTGTTGTTCGAATCATTGATTTAAGTGTTTTCATGATCATTCCTCCCTCCTTGAGAAGCAATGGTCCCCATTGCATCAATATTCTTTATCAAGTGTGGCAGTTATGTCTTGATCTGATTCTCATCTATTAGAGCAAAACTCTATAGATCAAGCTCACTAATGTCCAGTTGATCTACTATGACTGAAGTGTTTAATAGAGGTGGATGATATGGAATGGCTACATCATTGATCCCAAACTTAGAATTTTTGGTTGAAAAATATTTCAAGAACACAAAAATAACATAGTAATAATGAATTCTCTAAGAAGAGATGTTTTATTACTCGAGATCGCAATACAGCTATATGTTTATCTCTAGGAAGAGATGTCTAATTTCCATTTCAGGTTACATCTTCATTTATACACATTTTGAAAGCATGGGGAGGATATGGAAGGTCACCAATATTGAGGGATATGAATTGGTTTGACTTTCATGATTTAAAATAATACAGAATTTGAGAAATTACTATTTTTAGAAAGTTACTATTTTTAGACTGCACTACTAAAATTAAATGTTGGGGCACTTCCATTAGGTTTTTTAGGGTTAAAATCCATTAATAAAATCCCCATGCCATCTTACCGTGTTATCCTTGTTATTATCTTTCCAATGATTCAAACGATGAGTCAATTGGAGTTATGGTGCAAAAGTTATGGCTCCCAGAAGTTTTGTCATCAATTAGGGTGGAACCGTCACCTGAATTGTCACCTAAATTATTGCTCAAATCATTCCTCCCTCCTTGAGAATCAATGGTCCCCATTACATCAATGTTCCTCATTAGGTGTGGTTATTGTGTCTTGATTTAATTCTGTATGAGCCACTCACCTTGGTGGTTAAGCTGGCCCTTTTTTACCACCTGATAAAGCAGAATAGAGCATCCTCTTGTTGTCTTCATCCAGGTGTCCACAATCTGATCCTCCTCCACTGGAGTAAAATTTTGTGGATCAAGCTCATCAATATATAGTTGTTCTATTGTGACTAAAGTATCCAACAGAGGTGGATGATATGGTTTGAGGAGCTCCATGTTGAATATTGGATGCAGACCAAGGTAGGTTGGTAGGTTCAACTCAAAAGCATTTTCTCCAAATTTTTTGGTGATGGTGTAGGGACCATATCATAGAGCCTAATTTTTTTTGTGTGGTCCTGTAAGTCATTCCTTCTGAAGCTACAAGCAAACCTTATCACCCACATTAAAATGGTGTGTAATCATGTGTTTGTCATGGTGTTGCTTATACTTCTAATTCATCTTCTCCAAGATGTCATGAAATTGTTGTTGGATGTGTTTAATTTATTCAATGAATTTTTTTTCTTTTGCTACCTCATATCTTTCATGAGGTATGTATTCCATAGAGGAAAATGGAATGGCTATATCAATTGGTGCCATGGGTTGGAATCCAAATCATACTTGAAATGGATAATGCTTGGTTGAGTTGTGTAGGGCCCAATTATATCCATGTTATATGAAAAAAAGCCCCTCATCCCATGTGCATGGATGTTTGGAGTGATACATCTAAATCATGTGAACATTCAGGTAGTTCACGACCTCTATCTGACCATCAGTCCATAGATGTAAGGTTGTAGACTTTATCAGCTTGGTATCTATCATCTTCCATAGAGTAGATCGGAAGATGCTCATGAACCTGTTTTCTTGATCTGAGACAATGGACTTGGGGAGACCAAAATGGAGCCATACATGACTAAAATATAGTTGAGTAGTTTCTTCAATAGATATATTTTTCTTAAAAGAAATCCTGATAGCCATTTTTTTTAAATGATCAACTAGAACAAAAATATAGTCCTTGCCATGTTTTAAAGTGGGCAAACCTGAGAGAAAATCCATTGAGACAGATTCCCAAGGCCTGGTTGGTTCTAGAAATGGCATGTACAATCCTTGCTTCTTATTTGTTGGCTTGGCTATCACACATGGGGTGCAAGATTTGAGATACCTTTCCACATCCTTTCACATATGGGGCTAGTATAAGTGTTTTTGAATAACCACCAATGTCTTTTCTACACCAAAGTGTCCTACTATCCTACTAAAATGTGCTTCCCATATCATATTTTATTTCTCTACAATAGGAACATAGATATGCCCCATATGATAGAGGACATTATCTTGAAAATATAATTTAGAAACATGTTTACCTTTTTAAAGCACCTAATATGTATCAAGAAAGGTAGGATCTACTTCATACAGAGCACCTGAAGTGGCAGTCTCATGTCCACATAGGTCAAGAACTATTTTGAGTGTAGTAATTGGTGGGTGGCTCAAACAATCTGTAGCCATATTTGAGCTCCCCTTTTTGTGTTTGATTATCATATGGAATTGCTAAAGATATGTGGCCCACTTTTGGTGCCTCTCATTTCACAATTTGCTTTATGTCTAGATGAATTATAATGGTCTATGGTCAGTCTGGATGACCATCTCTTTCCCCAAGATGTAGTGTTTCCATTATTTGTAGGCTTACACAATGGCATAGCTCTCCTTATCATATGTTGGATATTTCCTAACTATATTAGTGAAAATTTCACTGTGATATGCAATAAGATGGCCAAGTTGCATGATTATAGCTCCCATGGCATATTCAGATGCATCTATCTTCAACTCAAAAAGTTGATGAAAATATAGCAAGGCAAAAACAGGGGCTGAGGAAAGTATGTTCTTCAAATTCTCAAATGCCCTTTATTGTATTTCACCCCACTAAAATATAGCTTTAGCTCCTCCTGTAGTCACTTGGGTTAGTGACCAAGCAACATGTGAAAATCTAAGAATAAACCTATGATATAAATTTACAAGACCCAAGAAGCTATGAAATTCTATGAGGTTCCTTGGTATAGGCCATTCTCAAATAACCCAAATCTTTTCTGGATCAACATGGACCCCTTCCTCATTCACAACGTACCCAAGGTATTAAATTGTTGTCATCCCAAATATGCATTTGTCAAGATTTACATTCCACTCTTGCTCCCAAAGAGTTTGAAGCACCTTACAAACATGTTGTAGATGTTCCTCCCATGTTCTACTGTAGATGAGTATGTCATCCAGGTAGACAACCATGAATGAGTTGGTGAAGGGTCGTAGGATGTCATCCATCCTCCTCATGAAGGTTGTAGATGCATTAGTTAAGCCAAAAGTCATAACCAACCATTCGAAGAGCCCATTCTTAGATTTGAATGCAGTCTTCAAGACATCAGTGGGATTAATGGGAATTTGGTGATAGCTAGATTTGAGATCAATTTTGGTGAAGAAATTCACACCACAGAGTTGGTTTAGTAGGTCATCAATCCTGGGGAGAGGGTAGCGATTCTTCACAATGACTTTATTTAGGGCTCGATAGTCAATGCAAAGCCTCCATGTTCCATCTTTCTTTAGTGCCATGATAATTGGGCTACCATAGGGTGAATAGCTTGGCCTAATGTGACCCTTTCTGATCAATTCTTGAATCTATCTTTTTATCTCATCATTCTCCAAAACTGATCTATGATACACATCACTATTAGGCAAAGGTGATCCTAGGATCAAATCAATAAAATGTTTTACCTGTCAATGTAGTGGAACTGCTATGGGTGACTTGAATAAGTCATTATATTCTCCTGTGATTTGTCCCATCTACTTCTATTGTTGTGTTGATTATATAGTTAGGACTACAACATCAGGCTTCTTAGATTTCTATGGTTTGACCACCATGAGAATGAATTGATTTATCTTTTCTACCAATCTCTTACATTTCTTAGCACTGATCAGGGAGACAGATGTGGGAGGTGGTACCTCTATTACCCTATAGCACCATGTTTCAAGAGTGAGGGTGATTCTTTAGGTTTGTGATTCATATATGCCATGTCAATCATACATGAACGGTTGACCAAGGAGTACATCACAAACATCTAGATTGACCATATCACATAAGACTTCATCTTGGAAAGGTTTTATTGCATATAAAAGAAAACATTGATGGGTGACATGGAGGTCTCTCCCTGGGCTCAACTATCCAATACTGTATGGCTTCAGGTGAGGCTTCATGGATAGATTTAGAATTTTCACAACTTTAGCAGAGATTAAATTCTTTAAACTCTCACTATCAAGAATGAAATGTAGAGGCTTACCTTTTACCCATAGTTTGGAGTGAAACAATTTTTCCTTGTCATCTAACCTTTCCTCATAGGTATGTGATGAAGTGATGATGGTGTCAGGCTCAGCATCTACAATCTCTTCTTCATTCTCTTCGACTGTAGGTTGTGTATGAGATAGAGTAGTATATGTTGAGTATTATGACTCAAAAAGTAGTGACTTGATGGCTCGACATTCTTCTTTAGAGTGAGTTCTAGGTTTGTGGTAATCACACCATTTTCTAGCCTTCCCCTTCTAGGGTTTCTTATCTTGAAACTCATTTTACTTCCAATTTTGGCCTCATGTTTTACCTTCCCTGTCACTTTTGTTAGGTTATGGAGCTAAAAGCTTCATTGATGTAGACATGGAGGAGGTTGTTGAGAGGTTGCTGAGTTGCAGGGAAACCGACGTCAGTCTGATCAACCAACGTCGATCATATACAGTGAAGACAGCAATCGACATTGATCAGATATCAACCGACATCGATCATCTCTAGCCAGACAGGGACCGATGTCAGTCGCCTGTGCAGTTCTAGAACTGCCAGTTCATAGATAGTTAGTTAACAAATCAGGTGTTTACATGTTAAGAGGCCAATTATAGACTTGAAGCTGTAGATCTAATTATTGTAATTGGATGTCTAATTATTGTTTGCATGAGATCTATATAATAGACTCATGGGCTGTATTGTAATATGTGCTAGAGAGTAAGAGAGCAAAAATTAGCTCCTTTATAGGGAAGAGAGCAAGGTGTGTTCCTCCTAGTGCCACAATGCCAAGTATGGGTGCTGGTTTAGAGAATCAGAAGGATTATTCATGTATGTAGGATCTTGGTCAGCAGGTGTGCAAGGCCACGTTTGGAGATCTACATGGTAAGTAAGATCATTGATCTACAGGTGTATGTGTGTGCAAGGTCTAAGTTTGTAGGTGTGTAGAACCAAGTTGATCTACAAGTGGTAGTAGAATCAAGGTGACAGGAACACAATAAGGAGCAAGATCGGGTGGGATCTACTTGGAGTACGGTGTGTACTCAGTTGGAGAGCAAAGAGGAAGGCAAGGTAGTTCCTTTCAAAGTAAGATCATTTGAGTTGCAGGTTGTTGCAAGTTCATGGGAGATCTACTTGGAGTGTGTTATGTACTCAATTGAGTATGTTTGTATACTCAGTGTACTGGCAGTATTGTTACTGACTAGTTGACTAGCGATGTTGTTACTGGCTGGTGGAGGTGAACACCAACTCTGTGTTTGAGTTGTGTGTTGGGACCGTAATTGAGAGAGTGAGCTCTTGAAGGTGAATTACTGAACACTTGGTGTGGGAAGCCTATAAGGTGGGAAGAGTGTGGTGTCTCTTCATTTGTAATTCTTTTTTGGAAGAGTATTAATACAATTGGGTATTGTCTCTCATATTCTGTGTTATTTTTGAATTCTAGTTACTTGTGCATTCTGGTTAATTTTCGCATATTAAGTTGCTTGTACATGGTAATCAATGGTGCTTCTGGGTCCTAAAAATTGGTATCAAAGCATGTTTTTTGTTCTAGATTCCTGACAACTTTTCTATTTTGAAGGCTAACTCTTCATATTCTTTTTGCCATGCTTCTGCTCAATCTTGACTATGAACTTGTATGCCTCACCGAGGGTTTCCAAATTGAAGAGTTCCATTTCCCCCCAAATGTACCATTGTAGTCCACCATGATATTTGAGAGTATTATGTTTCTCACTTTCTTAGATGCCTAATCTTGCAGACAAAGAATGAAAAATGTCTATGTAATCTTGAACAGATTGGTCCTTACCTTAGCGAAGTTGTTGTCACTGTATGTATAGATTATCATACGCTCCAATGGGATAGTATTTTTATTTTACCACTTCCATGTAATATTTATAGGTAGGTTCCACCTCAAGGCCAATGTCATCTATACTAAACCTCTTTTTGTACACTTCCCACCAATTTTTCATGGGCAATGATGCTTTCAAAAGAGCAAAAGTGATATTTTCTGCATCGGTGAATTTATTTACAAAGAAGTAAGAAGACAATTGATCCAACCAATTTTATACTACATTAGCATTTATTTTGCCTTCATATGTAGGAATATCAAAATTCACCTAAACCTTAAAGGGTGTTGGGGCACTAAAAGGACATTCCATAGATGAGGAGCCAAGAAGTGTAGATGAGGAGCCAGAATTTCCCATCAAGAGTTGTTGAAGAATTTGGGCAAATTGTTGTAGCATCTATGCTTATTTCTATTAGAGGGTTTCATTCACCATTTTCTTGAAAGGATTAGATGTCTTGGTGTCATCCACCATTTGAAGTCATTTGGAGTAAATAGGTGGATAGTTTGGAAGCTCTATTGTTTTCCACCCAAGATTCTTGCAGCCTGACCTCATCCTCGAGATCATACACTCTCAAGACAAACTACTCTGATACCACTAATCCAAAACTCAAAAGTTTTGGTTGAAAAATATTTCAATAACTCAAAAATAACACAGTAATAATGAATTCTTTGAGAAGAGATGTTTTATTACTCAAGATCATAATACAACTATATGTGTATCTCTGGGAAGAGAAGTTTGATTTCCATTTCAGGTTAAATCTTCATTTATACACATTTTGAAAGTAGAGGAGGATATGGAAGGTCACCAATCTTGAGGGAGATGAAATGGTTTGACTTCCATGATTTAAAACAATACAGAATTGAGGAATTACTATTTTTAGAAACTTACTATTTTTAGACTGTACTACTAAAATTGAAATTTAAGGCACTTCCATTGGGTTTTCAAGGGTCAAAATCCATCAATAAAATATTCATTCCATCTCACTACATTCTCCTCATTCTTAGCTTTCCAATGGTTCAAATGGTGAGTCAATTGGAGTTACGGTGTAAAAGTTATGGCTCCCGAAAGTTTCATCATCAATTGGGGTGGAACCATCACCCGAATTGTCACCTGAATTGTTACCTAGATCAATCATTTGGTGTCATGGATTGGAAATTGACACATACTTGGAATGGACTATGCTTTGTAGAGTAATGTAGGGCCACCATTTCTTTCTAACCATCAATATGTGGATGGAAGGTCATAAACTTCCTCAACTTGGTATCCATTTGCTTCTATTTTTGTGTTGATTATGTAGTCAAGGCTGCAACATCAACCCTTTTGGATTTATGTGGCTTGACCACCATGAGAATGAATTTCTTGGCACTAATCAAGGAGACATATGTAAAATGTGGTACCCCAAATACTCTATAGCATTGCATTCCAAGAATGAGGGTGATCCTTCAAGTTCTTGATTCATAGATGCCATATCAATCATACATGAATGGCTAACCAAGGAGTACATCGTAAACATCTAGATTGACTACATCACACAAGACCTCATCTTGGAAAGGTTTTATTGCATATGAAGTAAGACAGTGGTGGGTGACATAGAGGTTTCTCCCTGGACTCAACCATCTAATATTGTATGGCTTTGGGTGAGGCTTCATGGATAGATTTAGACTTTTCACAACATTAGCAGAGATTAAATTCTTTTGACTCCCACTATCAAGAATGAAATGTAGAGGCTTACCTTCCACCCATAAATTAGAGTGAAACAACCTTTCTTTATCATTTGGACTTTCCTCATGGGTATATGATGAATTTATGATGGCATCAGGCTCAGCATCTACAATATCTTCTTTGTCCTCTTCGACTATAGGGTGTGTATGAGGTAGAGCAGTAGATATTGAGGATTGTGACTCAAAAAATAGGGACTTGATAGCTCAACATTCTTCTTTGGAGTGAGTTCCACTTTTGTGTTAATCACACCATTTTCTAGTCTTTCCCTTCTGGGGTTGCTTATCTTGGAATTCCCTTTTCCATTTTGAAGGTTGATTCTTCATATTCTTTCTTTCATGATTCTACTCAATCTTCACCACAAACTTGTATGCTTCACCAAGGGTTCCCAAATTGAAGAGTTCTATTTCCCCCTATATGTACCATTTTAAACCACCACTATATTTGACAACTTTGTGTTTCTCACTTTCCTGGATGCCCAATCTCACAGATAGGGAATGAAAAATGTTAGTGTAATCTTGAACGGACTATTTCTTACCTTGGTGAATTTGTTGCCACTATATATACATATCATCATATGCTCCAATGGGTTAGTATTCTTCCTTTACAGCTTCTATGAAATCATTCTAGGTAGGTTCTGCCTCAAGGCCAATATCATCCATACTAAATCTCTTCTTGTACACTTCTCACCAATTTTTGACAAACAATGATGCTTTCAAAAGATCAAAAGTGATCTCCTTATCAGTGAATTTATTTATAGAAAAATAGGAAGACAATTGATGCAACCAATTTTCTACTACATCAGCATTGATTTTGCCTTCAAATGTAAGGATATCAAAATTCACCTAAATGATGTGAATTTTGGGGCAATGAAAGAATGTGGGGGTGTAGATGAGGATCCAAAATTTCCCATCAAGATTTGTTGGAGAATTTGGGTGAATTATTGTAGAATATGCACTTACTACTATTCGAGGGCTTCATTCACCATTTCCTTGAAAGGATCAGATGTCTCAATGTTATCCACCATTTGAGGTCATTTGGAGCAAACAGGTGGATAGTCTGCTAGATCTTGTATTTTCCACCCAAGATTCCTATAGTCTGACCTCGTCCTTGGGATCATACACTCTTAAGACAAAATGCTCTGATAACACTAATCCAAAACTCAAAAGTCTTTATTGAAGAATATTTTAAGAACACACAAATAAAAATGCTATCTTTGAGAATAGATGTTTTATTGCTCAAAATTATAGATAAAACATATGCCTATCTCTAGGAAGAGATGTTTATCTTCCTTTTCAAGCTATATATATATATATATATATATATATATATATATATATATATATATATATATATATATATATACCTATTTTTGATGGTAGGAGGAGGATGTGGAAGGTCACCAATCTTGAGGGAGATGAAATGGTTCAACTTTTATGAATTACAATAATACAAAATTTGAGAAATTACTATTTTTAGAAACTTACTATTTTTAGACTGTACTATAGCACTATAGAAATTACTATTTTTAGAAACTTACTATTTTATGAAAGGTAGCTAGACATAGACTTGCTTATATAGGCTTAAGACTTACCTTTATAAAGGCAAAACTATAGCACAATAAGGTTGAAGAGTGGGTGAGAGGATGCTTTAAGAGACAACAACCATGGGATTCCATCCTATTAGGGATGAAAAGTATCCATGAGAATCATGACATGGCTAGAACCATTGTACCCATATTTAAAATTGAGGCTGAAAATATGATAGATAATCATATGATTCTATGATTTAATCAATTATCTTCAAAGTGAGGGGATGGAGGTAATAATCTCATAAAACAAGGGATGAGCGTAATTTGGATAGAAGGTGAGTTCAAATGTGTTTTAATGAAATAATGAACATAGATGTGAAGCATTGAGGGGATCAAGTTTTGGTTTCCCTTCAATAATTTATAATCAGTAAGCTCCTGACCCATACTTATGTGTAATAAAATACGATTCAATCTAATTAAAGTTAAACTTTCCTCGCTTATTTCTTTTTATATTAGTTATGTGTTGATTTTCCTATAAGATGATGTCTTTGATATTAAATTCTTGCTCTTTTAGGTGCTTGTTATAAGCATTCTTGATAGATATGAAGATGCTTAAGCATGACCAAATGACACTCGTCAAGTAGCTCAAGTTAGGATAAACATTATTGATGATAATCGCCTTCTAAGATGATTTCCTTGAGAGATATATGAAGAGAAGGAATTGGACTTCAAGAGGTCAGATAATCTCTGCTCTAAAGATAAGAGAGAAAGGGGTAGCACCCATAGGGGTTTGAATGCTAGTTCGATATGCCCATAAGGCAAAAGGAATTTGTAAGTGCCAATCTTGACCAAATGTATTAACCATTTTAGTTAGCATTTTTTCAAGTGTTTTGTTAGAGGTTTTAGCTTGTCCATTGGCTTATGGATGATAAGGCATTGAGAAGCCTAACTTAATGCTAAACTTGTCACAAAGACCTTGTATTTTTTTATTTTTAAATGATTTAACATTATCGATGATAATTTTGTGAGGAACACCAAAGCAAAAAATAATGTAGTGGTTAATGAAGTCAATAATATTATCAGCTTTGGTTAAAACAAGGGGAATAACCTCCACCCATTTGGTGAAATATTTTGTCATAGTGATGATTTAATGATGTTACTATGAAGAATTAGCATTGATTTTACTAATCAGATCTAATCCCCACTGTGAGAAGAGCTAGAATCCTTAGAGATTTGAATACCATGACTAGGTACATGAAGCAAATTAGCATGTTGTTGACACTTAACACACTTCTTTACGTAATCACAATAGTCTTGGCTAAGGGTAGGCCAATAATAACTAAGGAAAAGGATACGTCAAGATGGCTAAAATGTCCTCCACAAATCCCATCATATGTTTCCTTGATGGCATATGAGATTTCATGACTATGTAGGCATCTAAAGAGGAGACCATCAAAGTCAGGCTTATAAATAATTCCCCATATTATGGTGTAATGAGAGGTACTCTATATAAACACTCTTTGACAATTTCTAGAGAGATCGGAAGAAACAATGGCTAGGTTTAAATAGTCAAATATTTGCTTATACTAAATATCAGATTGTACCTCTTCCACATGCTAAATGGAAGGAATGTTTGATTTGGTATAAGAAGGATTGTTAAGGTGATGGATAGTGACAAAGAGCTTAGATTCAGAAGGTGTAAATGAGATTTGGGAGGCAAAATAAGCCATGGTATCGACAAACTTATTAGTAGAACATGGAGTGGCTTGAATAAGGTAATGATCAAATGACATCAAGAATACATCTACTAATTGCTTGTACTATTGTAAAACATCATTATTACATTGGTAAGAACCATTTATTTGGTTGACCATAAGTTAGGAGTCACAAAAAATGCTAATCAATTTGATTCCTAAAGACAAAGCTATTTGGAGACCTATCACTAGGGCTTCATACTCAGTCATGTTATTGGTACAATCAAAATCAAGTTTAAAGGATAAAGGAAGGGTCTATCATTAAGGGGAATAAAGATGATACTAGCACCCCCACCATGTTGACACTTTGATCCATCAAATAACATGGTCATCTGATAAGTGGAATCCTCTTGAGAGAGAGTTGCAATAGATTCATCTGGAAACTCAAGAGGAGGAGGTTGGTTGTTTTCTAAAGGTGCTTCATCTAATTGGTTGGTAATTACTTACCCTTTAATTGAATTTTATTGAAGGAAATCAAGATTGAACTTAGCTGAGAGCATAAGCCATCTATCCATATATTAATTTTGATATGGCTTACAATGGATATAATTGAGTGGATTGGTGTTTGTTATGATGAAGGTTTTATGATTAAGAAGGTAATGATAGAGTTTAGAAGCCACAAATACCAAGGCGAGGCATGCAGTATGGGTATATCGAGTTTCATGCTCTATAAGTGTTTCACTTATATAGTAGACTACTTGTTCTTTATGTTGATTATCATGATATGCAAGCATGGCCCCTAAGGAATGGTCTGTAGTAAAATTGTAAAGGTATAAAGGTTGGTCCTCTTTTGGAGGAACAATAATAGGTGGGGGAAGAACATATTATTTAAGTGAGTCAAAGGCCTTTTTATAGTATTTATTTCATTTAAATGGGATATATTTCTTAAGGAGGTGATAGAAAGGTTGACATCTAATATATAGCTGAGAGATGAAGCAGCGAATGGATTGAAGCTTCCCCTATAAACTATGGAGTTGTTTGAGGTTAGTCAGAGGAGTCATGTTGAGGATTGCCTTGAAAATAGTAGGATTGACTTTGATTTCATAGAGAGAGACAATAAAGCCATGAAGCTTTCCTGATAAGACCTCAAAGATGTACTTTTTGTGGTTAAGGTAGACATGGAAGTGGCTAAGATGCTTAAAGATAACCTTAAGAATGGCTCAATGATCATTACAAAATTTAGGCTTTCCAAGGAGGTCATCAACATATTCCTCTATGGTTTTAGGAATAAGGTCATAGAAGATATAAGACATGACACGTTGGTAGGTCGCACCAGCATTCTATAGACCAAAGGGCATGACTCTATAGTAGAAAGTTCCCCATGGGGTGATAAAGGTAGTTTTATGTTGATCTTTAGGGGCAATCAAGATCTGATTATAGCCTAAGAACTCATCCATAAGAGATAGCATATCATGGTCAGTCGTAAGATCAATAAGCTGGTCAATGCTTGGCAAAGGGAAATCATCTTTTGGACAAGCAAGGTTAAGATCATGAAATTCAATGTAAATACGAAGTCCCCCTATCGCTTTAGTGATAGTAATGACATTTGAGACCCATTGGGGATAGTCAATGGGTTTAAATTAAGTTGATATATAAGAGGCATTGAAGCTCTTCTTTGACAAGAAGGGATATCCGAGGGTACATCCTTCAAAGTTTTTACCTAGTAGGCTTGGCATCAAGGGTGATGACAATGTTATGGATGATTATGGTGGGGTCAATTCCTGGTATATCACTATAAGACCAAGCAAATACTATGCTACGGTCTTGTAAAAAGGAAGATAAATCTTGATGTTCTAAGTAATCCAAGGATTGGTCAATCTTGATTATGTGAGGGTTATCATGAGTGCCTAAGTTGATGTCAATAATGGCTTCATTCAACATGGTTGAAGTCTTAAGAGGAAGAGATTTGTAAATGAAAGAATCTTTAGCACCAAGATAGGTGAAAAGGGAATCATCATCCTAATACTGACTAATATTAATGGTAGGAGAATCATCTTCTACCATTTTAGGATGAGTCAGAGGAATAGTCATGGTTCTCCCATCCTTTTTATAAGTCAGGGGTCCCAAACTGATCATATAGGTATTAAAAAAAGTCAAAGGGAATGGTATCAAGATCCTCAAATTTCAAAGGAGATGGGGTTGGTGAGGATGGGATTTTTTCCTCAATGACGTTGATAAGGGGTGGGTTGGTTGGATCCTCTGATGGAATAAATCTGAGACCAAATCATTCATGAGGTTTTTGGGTTTTGTATGGAAGCAAATCATGTGGTTTTTGTTCATATCATCCTAAACTAAATCCATTCCAAGCACACCTATGGAGGTATGTCTTGGTAAACTTTGGTTTATCCAAGTAGGAGAAATTGGAGGTGAATGCTTTAGGAGAAGAGGAGGTAGTGGAGGTAGAAAGTGGTCGATCAAGTCCCCCATAAACAAGATTAGTTTGGAAATTGGGAAGCTTAAAAGGAATAATGGTTCCAATATTGGAATCATAGCTAGGTTGTTGGTCAAGATTATTATACTTTTGGGGAGTAGGGATGGCATCTAAGGTCAAAATGCAATACTCCCTATGCAAGAGACATTGGAATGTTAATTCCAAGGGATCATTCATGGGGATTTGGCAGGAAGGTATGGATGAATTGGTGGAAGCTTGGTTGATGGAAGAGGAAGGGGATGCATCCTTGATTGTGAGGAGAACATCATTAGGTTGTTAAGTCATATTTCCTGACTTAAAAATACTAGGGTCAATAGGTATGACATGGACTTGACCCTCATTCTCAAACTTGATGCACCAATGTAAGGTAGATGGCATACAACCCATGGAATGGATCTAAGGGCATCCAAGCAAAATGTTATATTAGAACTTGCCTTTTACCATGTATAAAAGCTCAGAAAGAATGTGAGGTCCTAAATGAATGTGAGAGATGACTATCCCTAATGTTGTAGCCATGGTATCATTGAAAGATCATAGCATCATTATAGTTTTTGACATGATGTTCTCTGGGAGTTTTAATTGGTCATACACATGGGAGGAAATAATATTAATGTTGACTCCCCCATCAATCATAACCCTCTTGATACATGTTTGGTTGATGTGGGTAGTAATGAAAAGGGGAGGATATGGATCATTTAGATGAATAGGGGGTATCTCTGAATCCTAAAAAGTAATAAGGGTTGAAAGGTGAAGGGCTCTAATGAAGGCTACTAGAGGTTGTAGATATTTAGGCTAAATGTTTATGGACTAAAAGCCTCCATCATGGCTTGACTTTGATGGGGTGAGGTATTGATTAGCTCATAAAAAGTAATCTTCACTAGTGTTTAGTGAAGTTGTTTTAGAATTGTCCTTTGTATTGACTCGGAGGGGTTGGATTAAGGTACACCCAAGATAGAAATCTTGGGTTTGGGTGAAGTTACTTGGGTTTGGTTGGGTGCTTTGGTGGTGGAAGAATGGTATGTCCATGGGATGGACACCTTTGCTTTCCCTTCATCTTTTTGTTGGGCTTGTGATCAAGTGACCACATGAATGGTATCGATTTAGAAAGGAGTTAGACTAGTGGACTATTTTGGTTCCTCCTCACTCTTAGATGAGATTTTGGGGGTAGGTAGGCATGGGATGGTTGATTTTAGCTTTTGGCTTGATGGTGGGCTCATGGGAGTCTCTATCAATAAGTCATCCTCATCACATAGTTTGTGGATTATGATTTGGATAGTTTTGTAGTTATTAATATCATACCTAGGTGTCCTATGGTATGATCAAATAAAATTATTAGTAAACCAAGATCATTTATGACTAAGGGGATCAAATGAATTGATAAGAGACAAGAATAAGTAAGAAGTTTAGAACAACCTTTTTAATATGGTAGAATATGACTCTAGTAAAGGTGGCAAGGGAGCGGAGGTTTTGGATTTGATAGTTGGGGTGGAAGCCTTCTTAGGGGTAGGTTTGACAATTGGAGCTTTGGGTGGTGGAATGTTCTTGATGGGTGGATTTGGAGTATATGGTTTGGAGGTTGATGGCTTGTAAGTAAATAGTTTGGAAGGAATAGGTGGAGGTGTAACTAGAAATGGAGGTGTAGTTAGAAGCAGAGGTGTAGCTAAAAATAGAGGTCGGGTTTGGGATTTCTTTGGGAGACTTGGTTTGTTAATCAAGGTGGAGGGATGAGGTCTTAATATGGAATAAGGATGCAATCCTAAAAAGGAAGGCAAAGTGGAAATGGGAGGAAAGGTTTTGGATTTTGGAATCCTAGGTGGACCAACTTTCTTCGTTGGTTTGACTTGTGGTTTCTTAGGTGGGTTTGGCAGTGTCAAATCCAACTTCAATGGAGGATGGGTAATATTTTGAGTGGGGGGCATACCTAAGTTCTTTATGGGCTTTATGGGGATAGTGTAAGGTATTTTGGTCACTTTGGAAGGAGTTGGGTTGGATGGTTTATTTAAGTTTTAGGAGGTGGAGGCTTTTGTTGGTTCGGTTGGGGTGATGGTGGTTTCACTAGTGGAAGTGGAAGGTTGGGTAGATAAGGGTGAAGTTGATTATCCCTTCTTAGTTGGATAAGGGAGTCTTAGGAGATGCAAAAATGTGGCCTAATCAAGGTTTGGTTAGGATAAAAGCTCTAAATTTTCAACCAGCCTAGAAAAGGGCTTATAGATGGGTTTAGTTCCTTTAGTGTTGGACTTGAAGGAAAAACCAAATGGTTGAGAAAGTGGAATGGCCATGTCTTCCTTTTACTCTATCAAAGTTTCTAAGGCCTCAGTGAATAATTCTCCCATATAAGGGATAGGTGAAGAAACCTTTTCCTTAGGAATGCTTTCCAAAGTAAGGGTGGATAGTTCTATCATAGAAGAAAAAGGGATAGAAGTAATGGTTTCTTCCTTTGTTATGCTTTCTAAAAGAAAGGTTGGTGATTCCATTACCTTAATAATTATAGAAGGGATGATATTTGCTTCCTTTTTTTCATTTTCTAAAGGAATGGTAGGTGACTCCACTACCTCAATAAGTGGAAAAGGAATGATAGTTTGGGATATGGGTTCACTAACTATTAGTTCACTAAGAACAACATTAACTGTGTGAACCCCATGCTTGTGGGATATTCTACATTATTATGTTCATTATTTTCATAAGGTGAATGGTTGGGAATGGTTGTCTAAAACTTTCAAGTGATTGATTGGGGGGTGTATTTGGATTGTTTGTCACAAGTTCCCCCTTGTCAATCAAATCTTGGACAATGTTTTTGACCGTCTTACATCTACTAACATCATGTCTAATGACATAATAGAAGGCACACAATTTATTTTCCTTATACCAAATTGGTATAGGATGAGAGGAATTGAATTATTAGTTTAGTTTAATCAGAGGAAGTTTTATTATATATACTTTTAACAAATTTTTCAAAACTAAATCGTATGACTCCCCTAGTGGAGTTTACTATTTTTGGACATAATGGTTTTTAGTTTTGGCATTTTGGTTGAAGGAGGTGGAAGAATTGGGTTGATTGACAATAGGGGAAAGAGTCATTTTAAGCACAACTACATTTGTGGTCCCTTTAGCTTTGGTGTTGGTGTTGGTGTGGTTGGTGGTTTTGGAGGAAGAAGCTTCATTTGATTTAAAACTATAATTTTTGTTCCTCAATTTAAGATTTCCCTCATCAATAACTCTAATCTCCAAGTTTTGATCCATGGTGAATGCCTTATCAAAGGTTTGGAAAGTTTGAACCTATAAGGTTGATGAGATATGCTTGGCACAAGCCCAAGAGAAAAACCTCAATCAACTCAGGTTGGGGTAAAGAGAAAGAGATTTGGTTAATCAAACCTCTCCAATGGGCCATAAAGTTGACAAGTGACTCATACTCAAATTGCTTGATGGAATATAGGTTGGTGATAGAAAATTTCTTGGAAATGTTTATAGAGAAATGGTCTAAGAAAGTTTGGGCTAGTTGGGCAAAAGAGAAGAGGGAGTGTTTGGTAATAGCACTATACCAATCTAATGCAAGATCAGCTAAGGACATGGGGAAAGTATGGAGAAGAAGAGTCATAGGGTGACATGTCGTATGGAGAAGAAGAGTTATGGGATTGCTTCAAGAAGGGTTGTGAAATTTGTATCTCCTTAGGAAATTGTTTGAGGAATAATAGGACATATAAAGTGATGGGGGAACTTTTTGCATCTGAGATGTACTCCATGGGTGAGGAAGAAGAAGATGGATGGTTGGGAGATGGATCTTGGTTTGCTTAGTTTCTAAGATATAGTCTTATAAAACCATGCAAATAAAGATGAAAGAAGGGTAAATGCAATCTCACACACTCAAAAGAGAAACAAACAAAATAAAAGATTCAAGGAAAATAAGCATACATTAAAATTATGTTTAAGTCCTAGAATACTTTTTATGCATCTTTGGGTTTATGTCTCAATTTAAGAAGTTATGAGACTCAACTTGGTCTTGTAAAGTGAGAACAAAAAAAAGATGTCTAAAGATGGTTTTAGGTTGTTAAAGGATCTCAAAAATATGTATTATAATTTGGTATGTGGCTTGATATTGGGGTCTACCCCCTCACTTCACATGCTACAGTGATAAGGGTGTCAGGTGCTTTGCCAAAATATACCAAATTGCTAGAGATTATACTCAGCTAGTGAACTGAGTTTTGGTTTCTTCCCTTGGTAGTGAAGTCTAAGTGGGATAGCCAAGGGAAAGGTTTACCCCTAGGTGATCAAAATCCTATTTGAGCCTTATATCAGTGTTTGATGATTGATTTGAATGAGTGATTTGGTATTGTGTGTGTGATAAGAAGTGATTTTACTATGATTAATTTCACCATTTAAAATTAAACTATATGAACTAAATAAGCAAGAAAGAAATGGATGCAATTTATTATTAAACCCAAAGGAAACATTTTATTTCTTTGAAATGTGTACAAGAACAACTATGATGCACCTAAATGTGATATGAAGATGCAAGTCCTAATCCTAGGATGAGTTTTTTTTATTTTTAAAAATAAAGGAAAAAAATGAAAATTTTAACCTTTTCTAAGAGTGTAAAGAATAACTAAATCTTGCTTTTGAGAAGAAGAGATTGAAACTAATATTTCCAATGTAGAAAGGAAAGAAAGAATGTTTAATTTTAAGAAATGAAATTTGCAAAGGATGAAAAATTCACTAATGTAACTAAATGTCCTAAATAACTATGAACCCAAGAAAAGATCAAGGGTCCCATCATGTGTGCCTTAATGTCTCACTATTTTTTCATGTTTATTTTCTTTATAAAATGGGAAGAAACTTAAAGAGGGGTGTGATTTAGAATAACTTGATTTTGTTGTGCATGTGTAATCCAGTCAATTGTAGATACTTCTCTTTGGCTCGGGAAGATGACCTATAAATAAGAGAGAAATTAGAAATGGGTGGATTAGTAAGATATATGGGTAAATTTCCTAGTGAAATCTAGATCCAAGAAGCACTAGGATTCCTTGGAGGTTGCCAATCCACTCTTTAAGACAATTAAATTCTAATAAATAGAAATAGGTACTTGCATGAAACAATGGAAAATTTTTGAAATCAATACAAGAAATGCTTGAAGGGAAACAAGTGATTTCTTAAAAATAGTAATAACTTATTGAAAACTAGTGCTAAAATGTTCAAACCTAATTTAGAAAATAGTTTAGGCCTCTGTGGTGTGACAAAAACTCAAAAACTAGAATTTGGATGAAGGTCACTAGGCAAGAATTACTTCTTGTTTTGGCCAAAATGAAACACATAGTAACCGGTGCTAGTCACTGAGCGAATGATGTTGGTTAAGGCAACCATTATTGGTCAAAAAATGACTACTACTAGTCAGAGGTGACCTATTTCAATCTCCATAAGTCTTAGTTTGGGCAAAAATTATTATTGGGTTGGTTGCAGGAAGGCCTGTACAGGTTATTTCTAGGTTGGGGAATGGTTGTGAGGGCAAAGTAAATTATTAAAAGTATCAAACCTACAGGTTGGATATGTAGGTGATTGAGGTGGCATGTGGATGTTTGTTGGAATGTGAAGTGTTTGGAGTTTCAGAACTCCAACACAAAGGGAATATGGGAGGAATGAGAAAAATGGGTGCAAAACAATAAAATAATTGAAACTTAGCAACTAAACTTGTAGTAAGTACAAATACTTATCTCTATGAGTTTTTGGCTTGGAGGAATGTTGAGGTTGAGTATAAGTTGCATGGGATCTTGGAGCAGTGAAAGAAGAGTAACAGTACTTAAGCTCTTCATGGTGGTTGTTGAAGCACTTGGATGTCTCTAGTATGGTTCCTAGTTCACCTAGGATCTTTGATTCACTTGAGAGTTTAAGATTCTCATGTAAAAGATAGATTCAACCTCTTGAGGTAAGGTTTTTTAGTGACAATAAGTAACCATCACTGGTCCTAGTCAATTGGTGTCGTTTGAGGGGTTATCAGCATTGGTTAGGTAGAATAAGTCCAAATTTTCCAAAAATAGGTATTTGCACTTATGATTGATTGTTAAAATTGATGAAAATGGTTTGAGGTTAATAAATGCCTCATTGGGATACATGAAGAATAAGTCTAAGGGGTTAGGGCATTAAATGTTAGGTGTGAATTAGTCTTAAGGCTAGGTGTCACCAGTTAGCCATGGGTTTGGGTGGGTGGGTAGGTGTAAATAGGCCTTTTTAAATTAACTTAATTAAATTATCTAAAAGGGGGTAAATGGGTGTGTTAAAGGATTTTAATAATTAATCCTAACCTAAGGGGGGCGAATGGGGCCAAGGGGTGCTTTATGAAGACTAGAATCATGCAAATTTCTAATGTCTACACATCCATCCTCTGGTGTCATAATCATCTCTCTAATAAGGAGCTAGAAACAAGTATTTGCATTGCTCCTCACTACCAGGTGGTCATCAAATACATATCATAGGGAATGGATCTTAGGCGACCAATGTGATAAAATCCTAAACTATAAATGAGTCTTTGGTCATCATCAGTAAGCCCAAGGCCCTAAGTGACATCCATATGTTGAACCCTTAAAAACTCTCTAACATGCATATCACCCTAAAAATAAAAAATAATAGATACGCAATCATATCTAGTATAAAGTATGGGGAAGTATATTAGAATGGTAAACAAAGCAATATGCTAATTGTCTCACATCATAGGACACTTCTAGTAATGAATAGACAATTGCAATAGAACACAATTGGTAAACTATGGATAGTATCAATAAGGGTTTTGACACTACTACTATCTCACATACATTGTTGGTAACCTCCTAAACCTATATAGAAAGGCATAAATTTTGAAAAAAATGGCATAATGGAAAACTTCAAAGTACTAAAAATGAGGATAAAGAGTAATTTTTTCAAAAAGTACAAGGCCTAGTTGTTCCTTTATCTATAAGGGTTGTATGTAGATGTTTGAATCAGTTGGGAAAACACCTCATCACACTTACATCATATCATACCAAAAATAAAATTCAATATTGGGTTAATTGTAAATGATTGTTAAAAATGGAAAATCTTAATTATATTTATAAAATGACATTTGGCATTTATAAATGCAAATTAGGGTTTTTAATATCAATATGCATGTATATATAATTCATGACATCTTGGACCTCACTTATCTATTTTATCTCCATCAATTGTGTTGGAACCATAAAAAATGATATTATGTATGGTGACACTTCTATAATTGACTAATGTTATGACATAATGTGTGTGTGTGCATGCACATGTGTGTGTGTGTGTGCGCGCGCGCGTGCATGTGTGTGTGTGTGTGTGTGTGTGTGTGTGTGTGTGTGTGTGTGTGTGTGTGTGTGTGTGTGTGTGTGTGTGTGTGTGTGTGTGTGTGTGTGTGTGTGTGTGTGTGTGTGTGTGTGTGTGTGTTAATCAAACATATAGATGAGTTTTCATGATATCATTATGATTAAGGTAATTACAATTCATGTTATATGCATTCAATATTTCATTTGGAAATATTATTCCATCACCAATATATTACAAATACAATTTTAACTCTGAATTGATAATTTACAATTGATTCACTTTCCTAAACTTAAAGATAATAATCAAACCTATTATGGAACATAATTTATTATGACATTTAGCTACCTACTTGGGGCATAAAACTTGAATTCTATTAACACAAATGCATCCACCCACATAGGGGAAACATACATTTTAATATAATCAAATATTTCAACTAATATCCCAATGATAATACTTCTAATGACATCTACTTCTTAATCTTACCATGGACTATATACATTGCTTATATAATCATGTATTTCAACATTTTCTTTATAAGTATGTGTAGACACTAAAATTTAATCAATAATTTTTTTTAAATGCTTATCCTTGAGATATTTACCTTGCTTATTCAATTTTCCATTCTAATAACCCACAATCTCTAAGAAAACCTTCAAAGTATCACAATTACTATGCATATCTCCTATACTTTACTATTTTATCTCTAATCATCCCTATTCAACATATACTTCATTGAAACTTTAGTTTTAGAAGCCTTTGTTCTTGTTGAACAAGAACACACTAGGCATACAAGGATGCATTGTGGCCTTGTCCAGTAATGCAACATTATCCACACTGATCTAACATCCATCTTTTCAAAATGGCATGCTTCATATTAGATTTCTTTCACAAACTAATAGGTTAGTTATCATAAATATTTCAAACATTATCCTATAAAATCACATCAAGGGTCACACTTGAACCTAACTAGCTCTCACTGATAAAAGCATACATTTTATGGTTTAAAAAGAATTTATCTTCTAAGTATAGACTGTTATTGCAATTATGTTACAATACCAAAGTCCTTAGCCAAGTCTAACATTATTTTAATGCAAATTGATGGAATCATTTGTCAAACATTCTAATAAATTATTGTTAGTTTCATTCACTTGATCTTCCCTAAAGGGATAACTACATCAGCATGAGGCCTTTGGGATATGTAAGCAACACTCAATCAACATGATATTTTATGAGGATAGCTCAACTATTCCCATATCTCCCATTTTTTTTCATTTTGCATTTGATCTATTTTGTGTGCTTATATAGTAATAGGGTGTCAGTTTTATAGGTCTTATGTGCATCGAATCAATCTCTAGATAGAAACATGTCACCTACAAATAGAGTAAAGCAAGCCCAAATTTATAAATCACATGCATAGTTTATCTGGACAAAGCTACAGTAGAAGACAATAATACATTACAACCTTGTTTGCCTTTTGCATCCTTATCCTAATATACAGTGGATCTCTATTTTCTAATGCATATATGTTTTTAGGTTATGTAAAATAATCACAAATCATGGAAATTTAACACAATCTTAACTAATCTATTTTCAAGGACAATTCTCTAACCTTATCCCTGGTTTCTATTTGTAGCAATTCACAACTTCTATAAATTATATAGATCTATGTATTTACTGTATTCTATCTTATTTAATTTCCTATTTTATATTTCAATAGTTCACATTTTCAAATAGGTTTAATTGTAATTCATAATTAATTCTAACGTAAACATTTTGGTGAACCCACATTTCAATTTGAACACTGCTTATTGCTTGTTGATTTTTGGCTTAGGCTTTCAATTTAACTATGTAAATTCCTGACACTAAAAGAATATAGTCTTCAACCTTGGATAATATTTTTAACATAACTATTAAAAAAAATTGACCTTGGATTAATTTGGCACTAAAAAAGACTTATCTTGTCACCTTGGATAGACACTAACAAAAAAGCTCTTTCTTTCGACTTCAAGTTGAATTTTTTTATCTTTCCTATTAAAAAATATTTCACTTTTATTTTCAATTCATTTTTCATTTTCTTTTATTTATTTTATAAATTATGTTCTAGAATTTCTAATACTACTTAGATACTATTATGAAGGGTTATGTGGTGTTTTGTTTACAAACATCATGGCATGATGGGTTTTACTCCAATACTCATAACCATAGTACAATGTTATACACAAAATTTAGTTTTCACTTACCTCATGGTCTATCATAAATGTCAAGGATTCCCTTGTTTACACCAATAAGAAGCCACTTTTATCCATTTGATTTGTGGTACACCTGAGAGGATCGTATCACCTAGGGCAGTTACTCTTAACTTATCCTTGAAACTGGGGTTAGTGGGCTACATGAATGGTTATATCTCTATAGTTATTAATCTAAAACATTGTGATGACACTAATAAATGAATGAATAAGTATTTCTAAAAGCCTAAAAATCATTCAAACCCTTAACTAGATCATTCTTTATTCTTAATTTTTTCTTGGGTTATCTTCTTAACTAGTAGTTTTGTTTGATTCATTCATTTTGTTACTTTAAATTATATTGTATACCTATAAGGCATAGTGATAGATTAAGTGGTACTCTTTTTTCATATATGGATCTCCCTTTGTTTTCATATGTAATGGCATGTCATGATGGAAATTAAATTTACATTTAAATGAATAATGATAGTATTGATGAGGAGTATGATAATGAGCAAGAAACACACCTTGATACAAATCAACTTAATGAAGTAGATCAAGAGTAAGTGAAATAACTATCCAAATTTCATCAAGTTTTCCAAACATACCCTTAAGGGGTGGATAACATCATCCACAAAATTATTGAATCTAGAGTTGAGCATCAAGATAATTTACCTTCATATTCTCAAGTTTTTCCTTTTTGCAATATAAAATCCCCTACTTCCAATGTCATCACTTCTACCATTGAATTTATGCCTATTTCTACACCCATAGTCACTTCTACCCATTTATTCCTTGACCTAGGAAAATTTATTATTTTCCATCATTTATCCATGCCCATTCCTACTCATACTACCTACACTCATCCCATTAGTGCAACCAATGCCTCCCTTCATTAAACCCTTCTTCTCTTGCAAGCTAAGCTATCTAATATTGAGCAAGCCTTTTCTCATGCTAGCCCTTCTTTATATTTTTGTACCTTATTAAATAACCCTTTGGCCCCTCAAGTTAAATCATATCCTCTTCCAAATGGTTTTGTGGCTCCTAAGCTTCCTCTTTATGAAGGCAAAGGTGATCCTGGACAACATTTGCATGCCTTCCATGCAAATTTTATATATTATGCAGATAATGATATATTTTTAACTAAGATCTTTCCATGAAGTCTCAATTATTATGATCTTAGATGGTTCAATGATCTTCCTCTCCAATCATTTGTAAGTTTAAATATTTTGGAAAATCAAATTTTGACACATTTTTCTATAAATATTGATGATAAATTATCCTATGCTCAAATTGCAAAGATCAAACATGGTCCAAATGAGATATTTAGTAAATGTGTTCTAAGATATAATACTATGCTTGCAAAAATGACAAATCAAATGGATAATATTTAGCTTCAATATAGTTTAACTCAAATCTTGCTTACTCGTATTCAAAAGTATATCATGTTTGATAATTTCATTTCCTTTGATGAACTATGCCATATAGTTAAAGAGTGTGAAGTCAAATTGATTACATCGAATAAGATCAAGTATAGATCCAATGCTCCCTATACTTTAAGTATCAAGTTTCAAGGCAATCTTGATTATAATAACAAAACTAATGATAGCTAAAATTAGGCTTAAGTTATAGTAAATGTTATATCACAACCACCACATAAACTTATACTACAAGCCCCACCAAGGAGGCAATTCTCAAAATTAACTTCAACTCCTCATCTACTACTACAAAATCTACTTGAATTTCATGTTATTACACTTCATCCACCATTTGAAATAGACCCATCTAGATCTTAGTCTATAAGCTTTGATGAGAATGCATTTTGTGATTATTGTAGATGTGTTGGACATTCCACTAATAGATTTACAAAGTTCAAACACAAAATTAATGACCTCATAGATGAGAATATTATTGACATTGGTACACATAATGAAGAGGCTAACCCATAAATAAATGACAATGCAAAGCTCAAAATGTATAAAGATACATTTCCAAATCATGAAGCATAAGATAACATGTAAAATTATGAAGTACATTTTACATATAATGTTCATCCTCCTTCATCTTCATATTGACATCCACTTGATAGCATAATTGGTACAGTTACAAGTAAGCTATCATCATGCCCATGTATTACATTTGATGACTCTAAATTTTTTGATGATGATTATGATACACGTGTTATTAATTATAACAGATGTTGGCATACAATCAATCCACAGTGTCATGATATACAATGGATCAAGTGAAAATACATGCACTATAACACTTCTACACTCTCTTGGTTATAAGTAGTAAGATATAGAACATACATCTAGAGTTGTGAAAGCATTTTATGGTCATACACAAGATACTATTGGGCATATTGTATTGCTTCTATGAGTGGGACCTCTCATATTACCCATTTCTTTCTTAGTGTTACCAAGCAAATGTGCCTTTTATATTTTATTAAGGAGACCTTAGTTACAAAAAATTAGAGCAATTCCTTCTAGAGTTCACAAATTTCTAAAATATATTCATGATATTCGAGTGGTTAAAATTTCATGCAATTAATATGAATATCCCATGACACCAATGGTACCTACTCCTATTCCACAATAGTCGGTTGGTATAATTATTGAGAAAATTGGTAATGAATTAGTTTATACAACTATTCAAGATCATGATTTACATTCAAATAAGAATATTCCAAAATCAATTTATATACCTACTTATGAGCATGAACATATTTCATGTTCTTCACATAGTCATGAACATGAACATATTATACTTTATCAATCTATTCTTGAGCATATTATGATTTAGCTAGAAAAAAAAAGATATATACTCCTAAACAAAAGGTGGCACATAGTAATGGTTCTTTATCTAGCATTGCATCATAGGTTATTTATAAGGTTCCTACATAGGTATAGGTTGTTGCATCATCTCCTCCCATGCATGAAGATATAAGTCTAGACAAATATATAAATAATGATTCAAAGGGTTATTTTACAACACATGGCTCTTATTCAAATTTAGAGGGTTAATTTTATAGCACATATTGTGCTGATAGAATGTGAATTCTCTATATTTTCACAAAGTTGTCAAGAACATAAAACAAAGTGATAGAAAATACAAAAATGCACACTGAGGACCTCGTGAGATCAACAAATACAAAAGACTACAATCCTTAAATATTCAAACAAATATAATGAAAACCTCATTGTAACTTGTATTTATTGGGATGTGGCTTAGATGTAGCTTTAAACAGTCTTTATCAATGCTAAATTGTAGTTGGACACATCCATTAAAGTTATGGACCATGTTGATTTGATCAAAGGAATAGAATATTGATGCACAAATAAACTTGATAGATTGACAACACGTCGTTGTCTGAATTGAGCATGAAAATAGTGATGCAAAGAGGTGTATTTATACTAAATCTGGATCAAGGAGGACCCTTCATTTTAAAATCAAGATGAATGGTTACCAAAAGGTCCTCAAGTGTGCACATTGATCAATGAAATGATCCCTTCATCTTAATCAATATCAAGAGTGGAGGATGACCTTTGCAAATATCAAAGATGGAAGAATATAAGCCCTTTATCTTGTTTCTAAGATGCAGGGTGGAGGTTGCCCCTTTGTAACTAACAAAGATGAATGAATATGGGCCCTTCATCTTATTTCCAAGATTAAGGGTCGAGCATCCTCTCCAATAAATGACATGGATCTCAAAAGTGGGCCCTTCATCTTGTTTTCAAGATGAGGGGTGGAGAATAATCCCCCTTTATTGTTAATTCTTTGAATAATTGGTGTGTTCTCAAGGGTATATTCTTAGGATCTCAAGATTCCTTTTTGCATGAAGATGTCTTTTGGAGAAGGACAAGAATAAAATTAATAATTGAAAAGGGTAAATAATTAAATAGCTCAAAGACCTATTTAATTCAATACAATGTGATGGACTTGATTATTAGAGTAAAATTGAGAAGGAGAATGTGATTAACAGAGAAGGAAAAAATTTTGAATTAATTAGAGAAGGGAAAAATTTTGAATTAATTAGAGAAGGAGGAATTGAATAGAGAAATTTGACTTGGATGATAATTGAATGGATCATTTGACTAGGATGATAATTGAATAGAAAATTGATAATTGACTATATCTAATATGATTAATTGTCACACTTCAAGATGCCCTAAAGAGCATTATTACATGTATATTAGATTAAAATATGGCCTTGGACCAAACCATGTGTAATTGCTTGGAATAATTTTATTGTTTAATTTTGACACGAAGGTGATAAAAGTGGAATGTCTGCACATGCTTCTTTTGATTCAAAAAATTCTACATTTGGTACATCTTCTTTTACATAACAACTTACTCTTTTTTATCAAAGAGTTGGATACACATATGAGCATCCTATTGATGGGATCATCATGTGGACCCATTGTTGGGATGAGGACTATTTTAACCTTTTAGGGTTTTACTATGTAAATCATAAGCAAGATTAAAAGGGCTAGGTTTGTTGTTAATCTAGAATAAAATTAGAATTTATTGATTCTATGGAAATTTCAAAAAATAGTAAGCACAAGGAACAAAAGAACTTATCTAGATGTACACAAAGTTTTTCATGAATTAGGGTACTATAAATGGCTAAGTAGACACAAAGGAATCTTTCATCTTTTGATTATTTTGCAAGATCTAACTCTGGACATTAGTTCCCCCTTTAGGATAGTAGCACCATGTAGCACTAGTGTCTAATTATGTCATTAATGTCCTTTTTGTAGTGACTATATATAAATTTTAGGGAAGCTATAGGAGTTTTTCGAGGTCCTATAGGTTATTTTATGTTGCCCAGGGGATTTTATATGTCACTATATTGGCTGAATCATCTCCAAAACCCTAATGAATAACTGCATACATGAAAGAATGAACTAATTAAATGCAAAAAGAAATGAAAAATTGGGTTGTGGGATGTTATGATCGTGCAGAGCAAAACCCCTATTATCCTGGTCATTGCCTACATTAACCCCAATCCTATGGGTCTCAAATTGCATGTATTTCTCCCTTAGGGAATGTGCACCATCAACTTAGAGTATTTGAGTTGTATTATTGGTTGATTTTATGTAAACAAGTGCCAAAATAGTAAGTGTTAGATGTAAAATGCCTTATGAGGCTCCTTAAATAAGAGGATATTTATTTTGAATATAATGCCTTATTTTTTGGCTAACAAGTCATGAAAATATATAAAAAAACATAAGAGAAGGGTCACGAAGGGGTTAGGACTCAAACACAGGTGAAAAGGCCCATCAGACATTGAAGTCACAAGTGGACACTAGCGTCATGTGGTGTTATTATCCTGAAAGTGGTGCTAATATCCTAAGGATCAAAATAGATCAAAAATTGGGGATGATAGGCTAGGGGCCCCTAAGACTAGGAAAAGGTGACCTGTGACTATTAGGGGTGTTGAAAATAGGGAAAATAAGACACAATAAGGATCAAAAGACTCAATATGACCATATAAACAAGGACTATAACCATCACTAAGACCCTTATGTGAAAGAACAACTAAAGACATAGTACTTAACGCTACTTGACCAAATTAGGGTGTTTACAAGGACATTTCATAGTACCTACATGTACATATCTTATTTTCTCTTTATTTTTTGTTTATTTCTCCCATTGTTTTATTTTTGATAAACAAGAAAAATAGGTTCATTGGTTGCCACTTGTCGAATGGTGGTATAATACTTTTGTTCACAATTCATCCAAAATGTCTCCTTTTATGGCCTTATATGGATATCACCCCCCATCCATCACATCAACCTTGAAGCTCCATCCTAAGGTTTGAGATATTGAGGAACACATTCAACATCAACAAGATGTCCTCAACAATTTTCTAGAAAATTTAACCGTGGCTCAGAATCACATGAAATAGAAAATGGATCAACACCATAGTGAGCGGCATTCTAACATAGGTTATTGGGTCTTTGTGCAATTACAGTCCTATAAGTATATGTCTTTGAATCAATAGAAAAAGGATAATAATTTATCTCCTAAGTATTATGACCCTTATGGAATCTTGCAAAAAAATGGTAGTGTGGCTTACAAGTTAAAATTCACACATTCCACTCGCATACATACATTATTCCATGTATCTTACCTAAAGAAGGTAATTAGCCACAAAGTTTCTACTCAGACTGAGTTGTCTAAATTAGATGAGGAAGGTTAGGTTATTCTGGAGCTTGAAGTGATCCTTCAAATGTGAACTAAGAAACTATGGACTAGAATAATTTAGGAGTATTTGATCAAATGGAAGAATCTGCATTATGAAGATGTAACATGGGAGGATGAATATTTCCTATAGCAACACTTGGGGTTGAGTCAACATTGAAGACAACATTGTTTTGAAGGGGAGGGGCATGTTATGCCCTTATCCTATGGCATGTCTAGGGATATGTGTGGACAACTTGTGGCATATATACCTATTTTATATCCTTGTCACTTTTATTTATGTTCTTGTTAGGTCAACCTATGGAATAATCATGGCTAAGTAGAATATTTATAGGAGGTAGTGGTTAGTATTAGAGTATCATATTATGAACTCTATTCTTATTGTATTTTTATGGAGGTTTCCCCCTTGAAGTGGCCCAATCATAATATTCAAGTATTTTGCTCTTTAATTAATTGTTATTGTGGATCTACTTATTATGTTCTTAATTATATAATATATTATTATATTATTGTGAATCATCTAAGTAATTTCATTACACATCTCCTTCCATACATGAGGATACCAGTTTAGATAGATATATAAACAATTATTTAGAGGGTTATTTTATAGCACATGGTTCTTCTTTAGATATAGAGGGCTAATTTTATAGCACATGCTTCTTCTTATTTATCAAGGAGTTGGATACACATATGAGCATCTTATTGATGAGATCATCAGGTGGACCCATGATTCGGTCAAGGACCTTGATTAACTTCCTTGCATAGTACCTATATGTACATAGTTTTTTTCTCTTTATTTTTGTTGTTTATTCCTCTACACCTACTCCATTCCATCTTCTAGCCCTTCGCTCTATTTTCATTATGAGGTCATTTCAATTGCCTTCATCAATGTCTTGTTTTACTTCACCACTTTATTGAAGGTTGTTTTAACCTCTCCCTCCTTCCATTTTAAAACTTTGTTGCTTATTGTGTCTTTCCATTTTTTTTCAAATGTAATTTATGCATACTTTACTTTCCAAATATTCTAAAAAGTACAAAAAATCAAAATATTTATAAAAACATCAAAGCCAAGACCTATAGGCATATTTCCATGTTGCTAAAATACATTTTTGCATATATCATCTATCTTTTTTTTAGTCTATATCATATTTCATTACATGTTTAATACATAATGCTTTTCTCAAGGTATACGAGTGTGCACCATGACACATTTCTACATAAACAAAAAAATATTCATACATGTAAGAAACTATCTCGATTAAAAAATCTTGTATATAGTCAATCAAGATAACATTGCACCAGTCAGACAATAATGCACTGCATCCCTATCCTCTATTGTGGTCATGTCCCCGTGTATTTTAAATTATTGATTTCAATTGAAGTATAGTAACAGGGACTTCTTTTACATATTTTGATTAAAAGTAGATAATATACTCAAATATCAGGCAGATTTCAAGCTCAAGGCATACTTTTTCCATCATTTTGATGTTGGGCTAACCTTCTACCCAAAAAACTTGCTTAGTTGGGAGAATCTCTTTATTCTATGGAAACACTCTTACAAGTTTTATTCATCCAAAACCTCTTTTATATATTGGGCTGTAATAAAAATATGTCTCTTTTTCATTCATACTCTACATGTACCATGATGGATATGTTATTCATTAGCATGAACATATATATGTATGATCAAAAGATGATAATTTTAGTTTCTTTATGCTTCTTTCAGATGTTTGTTTCCTTATGTGACATGATTAAACTTGTTTGCTTCTTGTATATGGATCTTAGCCTTGTGTATGTTTAACATACACCATTTTAATTGTATGATATCATCATGCCTTATGTGTGTGTAAATTGGCCTTCTATGTTTGTGTAATATTTGCATGTCCCTTGTATTCAGCCTTTGGTTCTTATGTGTGACATTTATGCAAACTTTATTTAACTCTATCTGACATCTTACATGTCCCTTGTATGTGGCATTTGTTCCTTCTTGATTGACATTATGTGACTTTGCTTAAATGTTTGTTAATTTTTATTATGGTGGCATGATGACTATCATACACTACTAAGTATCTATGAAATATTCCTATGGTACCATTACCTACATCATGTACATACTACTTGTGTTTCAAATGCTTAATCTACTCAATACTATGCTTACACACAACTTGTAAGTAATTTACATGTTTCATACTCTACTTCAATGCTACATTAAAATACAATTATGCAATACAATATACAATTTTTTCATAAGCTTCAATGTTACATATTTTAGATTCTAATACAATTCAAATATTCACATGATATTACATGATTATATATTTCACAAATGCTCTCACTTTTTATTTTGAGACAAATGATTCAAAATTGATTTCCCTCATCTCAAAATGGGTACATCATAATCGGTTTATCTCCAAGCTTTCACAAGCAATACTTTTCATATTTGATAGTTTACAATATACAAAATTAGAAATTTTAGATTTTGGGGGCACTGCCTTGCTTATGCACTCCACTCTTATAACCACTCAAACACAGATACAATTATGTGAAGACAGTTAAAAAATTTCAAATAATTTTTAAAATATTAAATTAGCACTCTATATAGTAAAAGGGGCATAATACGCATCAGGTCCAAGTTATTACTCTACAAATTTTAGATTTTTCTTTTTCAAGTATCAGTTTCAAGAGTATACAATTTGAATCTAGATCTATCTACAGTACTATGATTTATCTTTTACAAGTTTACCATGTTTGAGATTAGTGACATTCCATGCTTTGGTTTCACTTTAGCGAGCCATGTATTGGTTCCCATATCTTTTTTTTAGTCTAATAAGTGAGCCACATTTGAGCTTAGTGACACTCCATGTCTTGGTTGCACTTTAGCGAACCAATTTTTTGGTTTCCACCTCTTTAAAATCATTATAAAGTACTCTATGAGGGTTAGATCATACAATATATCCAACTCAAGCATCATCATTTATTATTCCAATTGAGACTTTATCACTCTCAATTCATCACAAGTTCAATACTTCTCCACATGCCTCAACAAAGGGGCATGCACATCTCCATGACAAAGACAAAGTGTGTATACACACTCAGGTACACATTTCCTTTACTTTAGTAATTTTATGCATCAGATGAATAAAGGGGGTCAAATGTAGACACTGAAATTTAATCAATAAATGCTTGATAATGCTTTTCCTTGACATTTTTACCTTATTTGGTCAATTCATCATTCCAATAATCCACAATCTCTAAGAAAGCATTCAAAGTTTCACAATCATTATGATTATCTCCTAGACTTCCCTATTTTATATATATTCATCATCATTTAGCATATAATTCACCACCACTTTGGTTTTAGAAGCCTTTGGTCCTATTAGATAAGAGTGCATTAGGCAAATAAGGATGCATTGTGGCCTTATCCAGTAGTGTGGCCTTGTCCACAATACTCTAACAATCATATTTTCAAAATGACACACTTCATAACATTTTTCCCAATCAAACCAATAGGTTGGTTATTGAAAATATTTGAAAGATTCTATTATAAAAGCACATCAAAGGTCACACTTGAAGCTAACTAGCTCTCACTGCTAAAAGCATTTATTTTATGATTTCAAAAGCATTTATCTCTTGAATAAAGACTATTATTCTAATATCACAATACTTAGCCCAGTCCAATGTTATTTTATTATAGGTTAAGTGCATCATTTGCCAATCATTCTAATCAAATCTTGATAGTTGCATTAACATGATCTTCCCTAAAGGGAGAACTACATTGGTCTGAGGCCTTCAAGATATGTAGTTAACACTCAATCAACAAGGGGTTTTTTTAGGATAGTTCAGTCATTCCCATATCCCATATTTTTTCCCCTTTTGCATTTGATATCTTTTGTGTGCTTATGTAGGAATAGAATATCAATTTTATAGGTCCTTCACTCATGAAATTGACCTCCACACAAAAACATGTCACCTATAGATAGAGGCAAGTAAACCTAGATTTCCAGATCCAATGCATAGTCTATCTAGAGAAAGTTGTAGTAGACTACAAAAATGCACTATGACTTTGTTTGCCTTTTGTGACCTTGTCCTAGTATACAATAGATATTTTTTTGATGCATCTATGTTTGTAAGTTATTTAAAATAGTCATAGCTCACATAAATTTAACATAATCTAAATTAATTTGTTTGCAAGGACAATTCTTTAACCCTAACCCTAGGTTTTATTTTTAACAATTTACAACTTTTGTAAATTATCTAGATTTCTATATTTACTATATTTTATCTTATTTAACTTCATAGATTAGATTTCAATAGTTTACATTTCCAATCAAAGTTAATTGTAACTCATAATTAATTATAGTTAAATAAAATGATACATACTATGAATTACAAATTTATAATTAAATTTACATATGTATATACAGTTTTTATAACAATTATTTCTAGTTATGATTATATATACAAAAGGTATGCATAAACTTTTTTTTTAGATGAGTCACTTGTGGGCATTATCCCTTATATAAAAAAGGGGCATAAAATGGGTCTTATCTTATACTATGTAGGGGTTCAGATGGATTTTGATAGACATATTACATGATTCAGATGAGTGAGATTGATCTTACACAAATATATCACATGATATGAAGACATATTTGAGCATATTGGAAGTATTCTACATGATTTTAAGTCACATATTTGACATATGATTTGACATTATATACAACTGCAAAAGTCACATGAGCATATGAGACAAGGATTCTTCCCATTTTTGGGTATTTTACATATTTATAAGTGACATATAAGTACATATTATGACATTATATGTTATTCTAAGGAATAATTAAGGAATTTTATATCACTTTATGAAATGATTGAGACACTCTATGTTTATATTGAGGGACAAATGGATCACTTTGGGGCATGTATTTCATCTCTGTACATATATTATACTATATTTGAGGAATGATGGAGAACAATGGAGAACCATCGTACTATGTAAACACTCTTTTGGATCTATATTCATCTAGAGTGGTTGATATTTTTACATACAAACCTTATTTTGAGGCTCCATTTTACATAAATATTTGGTACATGATCCCACAAATAGAGGTTGTTATCAAAATACCCATGTTCAATTATTTGGCCTATAAGAGAGTAAGTCTAGATCACTTTCACTATATGATTTAGGTAATTTGGTGCCCAACGCATTTTTTATTCAATCAACATGAGCGCACTTTAGGAGCAATAAAAGGCAACATACCCTAGGTGTATTCATCCTTTTGTTAATTTGAGTAATTTGATTTTTTCATTTTGATTATACTATTATCTATTTGGGATAGTAATCTATCTACTTGTATTCACAATTACTTGAAATTATGCATGGGACACCATGGAACATTAGGGAAATGAAGTTAAAAGTTCAAATAATAGCACAAG
The DNA here is from genome assembly GCA_037957365.1 of Torreya grandis. NCBI lineage: Eukaryota > Viridiplantae > Streptophyta > Pinopsida > Cupressales > Taxaceae > Torreya > Torreya grandis. The sequence continues at coordinate 4,855,933 of JARHVA010000323.1, forward strand.
TACACATTTACATTTAGCCCTTTAAACTAGCATTAGTATTACATTTAAATACTAGATTAATTGGGGGTGTGTTGAGTTCTGGAGCTAAAAGCTTCACCAATGAGCTACATAGTAACCAGCATCAGTGGAATTGGTCAAAACCAACTGACATCGGTTAGGGGTCGACTGGCATCAGTCATCATCGGTCAGAACCAACCGACATCGATTATGGGTCGGCCGGCATTGGTCATCTTTAGACCGACATCGGACTTCTATGCATTTCCAGAATTAGACAGCGTTTCTAATTTTAGGAGAACAGCTAGTTTGCATGTAAAGACAAAAATTAGTCTTGAGTTTGTTTTTCTAATTATTGTTTGCTTCTCAATTCTATTTAAGAGACCCATGGGGTAGTATTGTAATAGAGTGTGCAAGATCAATTAGATCTGTGGGGTGCAAGATCAAGAAGATCTGCAACACAAGAGGTGAGCAAGATTAAGTTGATCTGCAAGGTGCAAGATCAAGAAGATTTGCTAGAGAACAATTCAATAATTGAGTTGGTTTTAATTGATTAAGAGAGAGAGAAATCTTGAAGGAGAATTACTATACATCTGAGAGGTGTGAGAAGAGAGAGATTTCTTCATTGTATTTCCTTCTGGAAGAGTTTAATACAGATTGTATTGTTTCTTGTATCTCCTATTCTTTGTTGTTTCTGATTTCTAGTTACTTATTCCTTTTGGTTTCAATTTCATGTTTATTTGCTTATACAAAATTTATCAATTGTACTGTAAGATCCTGACAAGTGGTATCAGAGCTATGTGTATACACTAACAATTGGTATTAGAGCACAGGTTTCAGAGCGTGTTAGTGTTTGTTGATTACAGAATTCACTCACAGGGGTTTTTAATTGAGTGGGAGTAAAGCAATGGCAGAAGAAAGTAAACTAAGAATGGAGAAATTAAATGGCAAGAATTATCAATTATGGAGGATGCAGATTGAAGATTATCTATATCAAAAAGATCTATACTTATCATTGGGTGGGGTTTTAAGTAAGCCCACAGATATGAAAGATGAAGAATGGAATGTTCTTGATCGAAAGGCTCTTGGATCTATAAGGTTGAGCCTGGCATCTTCTATGGTTTCCAACTTATCACAGGCAAAGACAACGGTAGAGTTAATGGATAATTTGGAAAATTTATATGAAAAATCCTTAGCTTTGAATAAGGTATATCTTATGAAGCAATTATTTAATTTGCAAATGCAGGAAGGTGGATTAGTATCTAGTCATCTTAATGATTTCCATAGATTAGTAAATCAGTTAAATTCAGTCAAAATAGTTTTTGATGATGAAATTAAGGCTCTCTTAATCTTATGCTCTTTACGTGAAAGTTGGCATAGTTTGGTAATGGTAGTTAGTAATACTGCATCTACTTCAAATATCTTGAAAGTTGATGATGTTGTTAGTTTAATCTTGAATGAAAAAATTTGCAGGAAAAGCACAGGGGAAACATTAGGTAATGCTTTAAGTGTTGAAAGCAGCAGATGGCAAAGAGAGAAGGGAAAGCAAGGGAAATCAAGGTCAAAGATGGGAAGTAGATCCAAATCCAGAAATAGAAGAATAACCTGCTGGAATTGTGGAAAGAAAGGGCATGCAAAGAAAGATTATTGGTTGAAAGAAAATTAGCATGAAGGTAATAAAGAAGAAAATGATGCAAGTATTATTACACAGAATGCTCTTATATTTCCGTTGGATAAAGTAGAATCATGGGTTTTAGATTCTGGTGCCTCTTTCCATGTAACCCCAAATAGAGAATTTTTCAATGATTATGTCCATGGAGACTTTGGAAAAGTTTATTTAGGGGATGATGAGCCTTGTCAAATTGTTGGCAAAGGAAAAGTGCAGCTGAAATTGTAGAATGGCAACATATGGGTGTTGAAGGATGTCATGCATGTACCCATCCTGAAGAGGAATCTAATTTCTGTAGGAAAGTTGGGTGATGAGGGTTGCACAGTAACTCTCACAACTGAATCTTGAAAAGTTTCTAAGGGTTCACTTGTATTAGCAAAAGGTAAGAGAGTGGGTACACTTTATATATCTACTTGTATTACTAATTATTCTCCTTCTGTTTTATCTACTTCAAATGTAGATGCAAGGTTGTGGCACTGTAGGCTTGGTCACATGAGTGAGAAGGGAATGAATGTTCTTAAGTCAAAAGGTAAGCTTTTAGATTTGAAAAGCATAGATCTAGATTTCTATGAGCATTATATTTTTGAGAAACAGAAGAAAGTGAGGTTTCTCAAAATTAGGTCAACAAAGAAGAAGCACAAGTTGGAGCTTGTTCACACAGACGTGTGGGGACCGGCTCAGGTAGCTTCTATTCAAGGATCATAGTATTATGTTTCTTTCATTGATGATGCTACAAGAAAGGTATGGGTTTATTGCATAAAGAGAAAATCTCATGTTTTTGACACTTTTAAGACATGGAAAGCCTTGGTTTTCAATGAGAAGGTGATGTATAGTGATCAACTCAAGAGGCTGAATAATTCTGAGCAGGGCAATCTTGATTTGGAAGAGGTTATGATCCAAAATGAGCTCATGGGTAAAAATCATCACTCACAAGAAAACACAAAGACCGACATTGATCAAGTAGGAACCAACGTCGATTAGGCAGAGACCAACATCGGTCAAGTGGAAATGATGTCAGTCAGGTGAAATTGACATCAGTCGGGTGCAGATCAAAATCAATCAGAGATGACTGGGATCAGTCACTATCAGAAGGAAATTTGGGTAGACAGCAAGCTATAAATGAGTCTCAAACACCCATGAGGAGGTCTGAAAGCGTAAGTAAACCTCCAATTCATTATTCCCCTTCTTTATATTACTTGTTGCTCACTAATGGTGGAGAACCAAAAAGTTTTGATGAGGTAATGCAGGTAGAATCCAGGAAACAGTGGGAGCATGGCATGAATGAGGAAATTGATTCCTTGGGAGAGAACCATACATGGGATTTGGTTGAGTTGCCAGCCAAAAAAAAAGCACTAAAAAACAAATGGGTTTACAGGTTAAAGGAAGGAGAGAATGGACAAATGAGACATAAGGTCAGGATGGTATGTACTAGACCAGATATTGCCCAAGCAGTGGGAGTTGTAAGCAAGTTTATGGCCAATCAAGGAAAGGAACACTAGAAAGCAGTTCAGTGGATTCTCAGATATTTGAGAGGGACCAATAGTAGGCATTTATGCTATGGAGGGTCAAACACTTCTCTACATGGGTATGTAGATTCGGATATGGCAGGTGACTTGGATGGCAGGAGAAGCACCACAAGATATGTGTTCACTATTGGTGGAACAGTGGTTAGCTAGATTTGAAAGTTGCAGAAGGTTGTTGCCTTGTCTACTACAGAGGTAGAATACATTGCAGTCACAGTGGCTAGCAAGGAAATGATTTGGATGAGTCAGTTCATGGAAGAGTTGGGAAAGGAGTAAGAGAGTTACAGATTGTACAGTGATAGTCAAAGTGCAATTCATTTGGCAAAGAATTCAGCCTTTCATTCAAGAACCAAACATATATAGCTTAGGTACCACTTCATTCGACCGGGATTGAAGGATGGACAGTTGAAGCTGGAAAAAATCCATAGGAATAAGAACCCTACTGATATGTTAACAAAGTTGATAACAAAGGAGAAGTTAAATCTTCATTCAACTTTTGTTGGTCTTCAAGATTGAACTTGAAGATGGAGAAATAAGCCAGAGAAACAAGCTAAAGGATGTTGTTGTACAGGTACAAATGCAGTTGTTTATCTCCAAGTGGGAGATTGTTGAGTTGTGGAGCTAAAAGCTTCACCAATGAGCTACACAATAATTGGTATTGGCAAAATCGGTCAGAACCAACCGACATCGGTTAGGGGTCAATCGGCATCTCTCATCATCAGTTAGAACCAACCGACATCAGTTATGGGTCGGCTGGCATCAGTCATCTTCAGAATGACATCAGACTTCTATGCATTTCCAGAATTAGACAGCGTTTTTAATTTTAGGAGAACAGCTAGTTTGCATGTAAAGACTAAAATTAGTCTTGAGTTTGTTTTTTTAATTGTTGTTTTCTTCTCAATTCTATTTAAGAGACCCATGGGGTAGTATTGTAATAGAGTGTGAAATATCAATTAGATCTATAGGGTGTAAGATCAAGAAGATCTACAACACAAGAGGTGAGCGAGATTAAGTTGATCTGCAAGGTGCAAGATCAAGAAGATTTGCTAGAGAACAATTCAGTAATTGAGTTAGTTGTAATTGATTGAGAGAGAGAGAACTCTTGAAGGAGAATTACTGTACATCTGAGAGGTGTGAGAAGAGAGAGATTTCTTCATTGTATTTCCTTCTGGAAGAGTTTAATATAGATTGTATTGTTTCTCGTATCTCCTATTCTTTGTGGTTTCTGATTTCTAGTTACTTATTACTTCTGGTTTCAATTTCGTGTTTAGTTGCTTATATAAAAGTAATCAATTGTACTATAAGATCCTAACAAGTGGCATCAGAGCTATGTGTATACACTAACAGGGTGTACATTTTGTAGATAAACAAATTTAATACGAGCCTTATTTTCACAATGACTATTTGTGTAACTTTACACACATAAACTCTTGTTACAAATTAGGGACTTATCAGTGATTTTGGTCTTAGTATTTTACTCCCTTTACTACTCTTTTATTTGTTCACTCTTCTATTTTTTTCACTTTCTCAACTTCTTGGTATGTGAAATGGATCCTTGTCTTGTCTATTTTTTATTTTGTCTTTATGCTCAAGATAGTGATGGTAAACTTGGATTGTGCCATTTAATAGTAGTGTCCAAGGTTGTTAGTGGTGTCCTAACATAATTTACACTCTTTTATTGGGTTCAACACCCTTTATGTCATCCTCTTTTATCTTTTTGGTTATTTTCAAGTTGGTTTTTACCTGCCAATAGTCTCCTATTCAAACTTGAGACCACTCTATATATAAATCCCCTAAAGACATTTTAGGGAAAACATTCATTGAACAAAAAGGACACCTAACTAACTTATAATGCTTACATTTGTTTGACATACTTTTGAAGTTTTTAAAGCAATAGTTTTGATCATATATGTCACTTTCATGCTTGTATCAAAGGACATAAACAAATTTGCATTTAGACTTGCATTCACATGATTTTACACACATGCACACATAAATGGGAGAACTATGTGTGGTTTGAGTCCACACTTATCCATTTAGTAGGGAGTAGTTGGGGTTTTCCAACCCAAATTACTAACCCACTTTTAAGGTATATTGTGGTCAATCAAACATAATTATGGTTTCAGACAAAATAGATAAAAAAGTATTATTGCATAAGATCAAAGATTGTGCATCCACAAAAACATATAGAGGCACAGGTACAAGACTCCCAAAAGCTATAAAACTACATTATGCATAGAAGCACTATTAATAAACCCTTACAATGTCGGTTGCCATAGGTGTCTAACTTTGTCGTTAGCATCTAGATAGTCTATTAGCCTTATTTCAAATCTGAACACTTAACGAAGCACATCCAAATCTTATGACATCTCTTATGAGTGACTAATTGTTATAAATAAAAAATTATATAATCCCTCTTTATTCTTGTCAATTTTAAATCACGTAATTGTAATACTAATTATTCCTTACCAATTTAAATTATTATATTTATATCAATATTTTTTGTAATCTAGATTAGAATATAATTTCAATTTTTTCATATATTTTAGGTGTCAAATAATAAAAAAGGAGGAACATCATTAACATTTGTCATTTTTGAATTCAAATAAGTAAAATTAGCAAGCAAAGGAAGTTGAATCAAATCACAAGTACCACCACTCAATCTATCACTTCGCCTTGTAGGGTTTGTAGATCTAAGCTTCTTAATTGGCATAAGATATAAACATGTCAAAAATAAATGAAGTTAGGGCTAATGAGGAAAAACTTAAATTTGAAAATTATATGTGGTAGGTAGAAATTAGACCCTAGAGAGATAGGGAAATGAGACCCTATGGTTGGATGATCACAAAGATTGGGTTCAGAAAAATGTTTTAACATTTTTTTCACAATGGTAATTACACTATACATAATGTAGTAAAGCTAAGAACAAGGGAGGCCTTATTTTATCTACTTTTGGCTTAAGTGGAATTATCAGGATAAAATCATAGAAAAGTTAGATTTTATAAGATATAACATCCACTTACAAATATGAGTGTAAATAACATAGTTCTACTAATGCATTGCTACTTATTGTTTATGGAACATTAAAAGAACTGGGTATTTAGCTTGTATGTAGAATGTGTAGGACTGTGATAAGGTATAGTCATTAGCAAAGATCAGAAAGGGGCCTATGAATTCTCATAAATGGAAACATAGTGCCTATGATGACTAAGATAAGTCTACACTTCTTAAACATTTTTGGTAGTGAAGAAACATTTGTTAGAATGCATAACCAATTATGTTGACTATGTTGATTATATGATTATTTCACTCCTTTCACCTATGTCTACCACTACTTCATGTATATTCAAATATTTGTGATTTAATGTGAATAATTATGTTTTGCTTCTCATTGTTTCAAAACCCTAGCTCATTGTATTGTAAGATAAAATCATTGTGCATGGGAAAATAGGTGAAAGGGATGGGTTGAGCTGACCTCAGCTACCCCTTATGGCTAAGCATTGCCTATGTAAATAATAATCTGAAGAGGGAAGTCAAACTGAACATAGTTCTTCCACCTAGCTAAGTGTGTGCAATCGGTGTAATCTACCATGCAATGTAATCCTATATATAACTTTAGACACTTAAAAACTTTTTATTTGACCATGTAGTTGTATTCATACTTAGATCAAGGATTATTCCTTTGATGGGTTTCATATTTTAAAACTTTAGGATAGTTTCTCTCAATATGCAAAATGTTTTTTAGTGATGGTTAGAAAAATGATATATATCAATAGGATTAGTCTTGTTTTGTTTATATAGTTGACTCTTTGGGTTATTTCCTTTGAATCAATATTCAAAACATATTATCTAACCCATATGAATAATTTAAATTTGGGAAAGTGATCGTTAAATGCTGTGGTGACACATTTGGCTCACATGGACAAATATATAGTGTGACATTATCTAAGGAAGCACATACCTATCCAAAGAACATGAACAATGATATAAGATCAATAGAAAGACTGAGAAATATATTAATTTATTCAAATAGAGACTAGGGAAATATTGTGTAACAGTAGCATCAATTTAGGAAAGTTAAGTCGATATGTGGATGAATGGCTAAGGAAGAATGTGAATAAGAGTTATGTTTGTGTGTATAAGTCAATTTTGTTAAATATTTGTCAAATTTGACAATTTCATATGTCCAATACTAAATATGAGTGTCTACAGTTTCCCCTCTTTTATTTTAGTAAAGGAATTTCTAGAGTAAAAGAATAAAACATGATACCTGAGGATAACCATGATGGGTGTGCTCAAGTAGGCACTGAGTGTTGCACCTTGCTCCAATCAAATTTGTAATGAAACATGTAGAAATTAGTTTTCAAAATTATGATATAAATTTGAAACAAAACATTAAACATATGTGAAATCAAGTATTAAGGAATGAATAAACTTCTACATATGAGAATTGTAATCACCTAAAACTAGTATTTGGATGTTAAGAGTGCTATTTGAGACAACTTATTACAAGATTGTCCCTAGACCTATCCTAAATCCTTCTATCACACTTTTCCATCCTTTGTGTAGACCATAGGCATTGCTAGTTAGCTAAAACATAGTCTTAGACCTTTATTCCTAGATCCTAGCCCTTCGTGTCAAACAGTCTACCAATTGGACATTAGCACCACATAAAGGACACTAGAGCCACATGGTGCTAGTGTACCCAACATGGCGCTATTTTCCCTTACCCTAACTATTTTGAATAGATATATTTTCAAACATTAAACCCTCTTAAGATTGGCCTAAGCACATTTTATTATCTACACAAGCCATGAAACACTATAAATACAAGACTCTTGGACCTATATCCACTAGATGGAAAAGAGATGTAAAAAATCTATTCAAACAAGAAATAAGTTGAGCAAAATCAAGGTTATTAATCCCTATTTTACCCTACTTCTACATATTAACATCTATAGCTACCCTAAGCCCAGTTTTTCAAGATTTCCAATCTCAAGCACACTCAAAGCATTCAATACCATTATCACTTTATCATTCACTTGCACTTGCACTTGCAATAACACTTAGGTGGGAGAAATACATCGGGCTTGATCCATCTTCAGAGTATTGGTATGTAGTATGTCTAACCTACCCTACTAATAAACACACATTTTCATATCATGCCCTACTTGTATGGAGAATTAGGGTTTACATCATAAATCAACTATTATAGGCACAATAAATAGTTCCATACTTTATACACGTAGTAATAGAACCCAAAAACATAGGTCCAGGTACACCCAAAATTTAGGAATAGTCATGCACAAAAGACACTAGCACCATTTTTAGGACACTAGAGCCATATGGTGCTACTGTCCAAGTTTGACACAACTATCCAAGAGAGGATCTAACTTAGGGATCTTGTTGATGACACTTATACCTATTCATATCCCAATTTTTAGCACTCAAATCTTCTACATCAGGTGTTTTCTAGATAAGTATCTATTTGCACATATTTATTACTATTTTTAAAAAGTTAAAACAAGTTAAATTTTGTAACAAATCAGTTGTTATTTATTGCATATTATTTCACTGATTTAGATAACTCAACCCTTTAATCAAACTTAGGTTTTACATAGCTAAAACCCTAAAAGTTTAAAACATTTGGTGAAGCCAACTTACTTCAAATATTGCTTAAAACCCCTAGTTTTACATAGGGTTTACCTTCTAATTTTTTTGCCCTAAATTAGAGTTACAAACTTCTATTTTTCAAATTTTTTGGCATAACCTAACTCATTTAATTAGTCCCACTTTAGGGATTCATTTATTTAATGCAATTTAATTTTTTGCACAAACCCTAACCCTAGATTACCTTAGGGTTTACATTTCCAAAATTCAAATTTTAGATCCATATATCTTCTTATTTGTATTTCATATAATCATGATCATAGTGATAAAAGAAATTAATCACTTTTTGTTGAAAAGTGTAATACTTCCATTTACATGCTTGTTTCCTTTAATTCAGAATGAACTCAAAAAATACATGAACACATGTATAGATGATGATTTATATCAATTGCAATATATGTCATATCTCATAACATGTTATCTTTCTCCTATGTGGAATTCCATTAACAAGTAAACCCATACACACATAGAAGATTTAGCACATAAGATTAAAATTATGTTTCAAGTTCCAATGGCATATCTTATGCACAGGAATGAATCTCCTTCTCCTCATCTCCATGAGGGTGATAGATACTTTCCCTCTAACCAAGTCCATGTTATCATCCCCCACAAGATGAAGCAACCTATACCAATGTCACTATTCCACATATTCATCCTATTCACACCTCTTCCTTATAAGAAGTGTGCCTACATGTTCAATCATAAACAGTTAGGGTTTGCATTTATGAGACTCTATGTGATCAAATTATCAATATGATAAAGATAATTACAAGTTTATAAAATTAGAATCAACTATAACATGAAAAAATTACAATATTAGAAAATCAAATTATAAGATAAAGGCCTCCAAGGCACAATAGTGTAAATCATGTATATACATCTTCACCTTGTCAATTTGTAGCAAATAAGATTACATATCCAAATCATAAATCACAAAAAATTGCATATACAACTAGTGATTCAAAAAGTATTCAAAGGTCAAATAAAAGTTCAAAATAGGTACTAAGGGAAATGATTAAATATAAGTTGATCAACCTACCTCCTCTATACCCAATTGGGAAATATAGATATTTATATGCATATCATAGAATGCATGGGAACCACACTGATTCATGTTTAGCATTGAAAATGAAAATACACTAGATAATGGATACAGATGACTCACGTAATGATACATCATCCAAACAATATACAATGGCACATATACTAATTCAAAAAGGGTCAAATTCAAAAACAATACAAAAATGGTTATCAAAACATAACTCAAAACAACAAAAGGTTCACAAAACACAATCAGATCAAGAAACCATACAACAAGCATAGGTAAATCAAGAAAAATATGCAAATCAACCTCTTTGAAATAAGGCTCAACATTCAAAACAATATGGGTTTGTTCAAAAGTATCTACAATAATATGATTATCATGGTTAAGGTTTGGGAAAGCAAGCCCAATGCATCACTTCTCCTATTCTAGCAGTTGATAACATTGGTCAACAGGGTTTGGGATTTATTGAACATTCTAAGGCACATCAGTCATAGATAAAGTTTATCAAGGCAAAACATCCAGATACACAAGAAATGTTATAGAAAGAGCAAGAACTTAAGTTGTAAAGACAAAATCATGTTAAGTCAACAAGCATTCTCAAACAAGGCTTTCTAGCAAAAGACCCTCCACAACACCATATGTCTACAATAAGCACACTTTTAAAGGGAAAAATCATAATCAATATTCCAAAACAATATTCAGAAAGGCCAACTCCATAGTATGAGGCAATTCCCTTTAGCATTCTAGGTTATCATGATTCTAATGTTCAACAATCTTATGATTTTGATGATGAACAATACTCAGATTCCTATTGCAACAACATTCAAGTACAACATAGCATTCACACTACACAAGAGATTACCATTCCTATTTTTAACACAGGTTATAGTGATAGTGAGTCTCCCATAAGACTCATTTGTTAGTATGGTTTCTCTTCTCTTTTACATACTTTCCCTCTCTTTTGTTCCTTGTACATAGTTTATTTTCATTTAATTATGCATAGCTTATATACAGAAAATAAAATAATAATAACATGCCAAAACACAAAAACATTCAAATATTACTTAGAAAACATAGAAATTATAGATTGTATGCATTGTTATGTTTACATTTCTTATACTTGCTAGACACTACATATGATAGCTATCTTAGTATAGTCAATTTTATCATACATACATGTTTCACTCATTCTTGTCGAGTGCTAATAGATTACTTACAGGACTCAAGTCCACTACACTGATCCAAACTTGTTATCATCCACCCACTAGGGGCATATACATCCATCTATATTTATTTATTTGATACATCTACCCACTTGGGGGCATCTCATACACAATTTTTATTACCAGGTTCTATCCTTACATTCCTTATACTCTAGTTTACACATTGATATATCTTGATATTGATCATTACTACTCATACTCAAAAAAAATTCTGACTATCACTACTTTAGACTCAACATATGTAAATCCTATCTCTTACATAGATTTGTATTACATTCATGCATGCTTTCATTTCTAGTTTTCCTGATTTAGACTTGATGGTCTTCTCTATGCTTCTTTTATTTCAAGGGCATTTGAATATGCCACTATTTTTTAGCTTTATGCCACTTCTATTCATGTATGCCTTGGACATGTGCCCATGTCCCTTGTGTGTGTTTTCTTGATGTACATGTAGACATTTGAACATGTCCTTTTATGTGGCTCTAAGCCAACTTGCTTTTACTTGTGTATGTGGACATTTGAACATGTCCTTATATGTCTTATTTTCTAAAATTTAGTGACATGTGCCCATGTCCCTTGTATTATGGCCCCTTGGCCTATTTTGTGTGTCTCATGTGTTTTATATGTATGCATTATTGAATGCATCATGGCCATGACTCTTGTATTTACTTATTACACACACCAGTTTTTTAGTCCATGAGGGACCTCATGCATATACCCTTCCTACTTGGGTGTTGTGATGGACATCATGCCCCAACCCCCTCGGTAGATACTCAGATTTGTTATTATACACATTGATTACATCTATCTTGACACCTTTTTGCAATGTTAGACACAACATACATACTTGTGCTTATATTCTTTTTACATTCTAATGTTATATTTGCACATTATATCAGATTATCACATGGTTATCATATATGCTTCGACTAACACATTTTGTAGAGCTATTTATTTTAAAGATAATTATTGCATAGTTTCCACAACTACCCTCAAAAGAGGGGGAATTAATATGGGTTTGTCATAGAGATCAGGGTCCTACATTGTATTCACAAAACATTTTTAACACACAAGCTCAATTTGAGAAAATCAGACACAAGTAAAACATAAGGAGAAATAGGGACTTAGAAGGCAATTCAATGACTCAAATTTCAGACCAGACAAACATTAACACATAAATTGGGACACTAGCATCACATGGCACTACTATCCAAGACATGGCATTATTATCTTGTAGCCCTATTTTTAAGGTAGTTCAAATTATCTAAAATAGTACACCAAGTATAGTACAAGTTTGTAAAGATACAGGTATAAGTTTGATAGTTATACTTAGTTTTAGCTAATATTTACACTAGTTTCACTCAGATTCATATCAGTTTCTCATATTGGGGGATCCATACATGGTATGATCATACCCATATTCAGTTTAGATCCACAAATACATTCATTACAAATCAGTCCAGAATTAGTGTACTCAGATATCAGATTGGGGGTATGTGCATAGCACATTGTTTCCATATACTAAGTTACACACAAGGTGATTAGATGGAATGGAAAAATCCATGTCATTCCCTACATTATATACACTTGACATCATCTTATAGGTTGTCACTTGTTTCATGCCTTACTCTATCTGCAGTGGTTGGCATTCTTGAATGGCCTAGTGTTGCCTAATGTACACGAGTGGTCATAGAGCTGACATACACAATTAGATATACCCAGTTAGATATTTTTATCACTTTGTGTAATTTAATTTTAGATGCATCTACTACACATGGGTGGGCAATGATGGATTCATAGCCTACTTGAGTTCTTAAGCCACCCACATGAGAGGGTTAGACACACTTACAATCTAATCCAAGCTATTCACAGGTCATGATCCACCAAGCAAGGGTGGGTAATGATGGATTCAAAACTAAATTCAGTTCTTGAGCCACCCACACATGAGGATTGAGTAAGTTATCAGTTCATTCCAAGTTATTCAATGATTTCATCATTATGTACACATACACACAAGTCACCAAATTCATGCATTGGTTCATGTACCTAATGAGGTGTATTTGTTCCTTTCCTCTTTCCTATCTCTTTATTCAGCTTTACTCAGTTAATTATTTAATCATCATAATCTTTTTGTCATGGCCTCTCTCCCCGCACTATGGACTAGTACTCATACTTTAAGTTGTTTTGGACCTCATTTAGTATTTGTGTCAAGATGAGTTGATTTTTAAGTTAACTTAACTTTTGTGTTGATTTCAAAGAGCTATCAGGTCATCAATGGGATTTCACAAGAAAGCAAGGTATGAATTTAATTTCATTTTGAAAATTCCTAAAATTAGGAAATCAAATCATTAAAAGTAGTATAGTTATTTCTTTTTATAGAAATATATGCAATATTTACAATTGTGAATGAGGAAAATTTAATGAGATGAATGTTTAGTCCTTTCCATTACTCTCTTTGCAAAAATATAATTAATGAATGAATTTAATATTAGATGAAATTTTCATTCAGTTTGATATTATTGAAAATACGTCAAAAGTTTTTTCTATTAATAAAAAGGAACTTTTCTTTTATTTAATTATTTTAATTTTAGAACTATCAAATAAATTATAAATAATTTTAGGTTATAAATTAATTACATTTAATTTAACCTTAAAAATGTTAAGTTAAGACTAATTTAACTTAAACTACCCTAACTGATACTCTACTACCTTAACTCATGCTTTAACATGCAAAGGAACCATCGCCCCACCTTAACTCATGCTTTGGCCATGTAAATAGAGGGATCAACTGCCAGATAAGAGATAGTTAAAACCATTAACTAAGGAAAATTTGCATTAAAAAAAGGGTTATAAGAGGAGATCAACGTAGAAGTGAAAAGGGAGGGAAAAAAAATGGAAGGGGAACGCATAAGTGAAGGACGAAAAAGGGAAATGCAGAAGTGAAGCATGAAAAAGGGAAACACAGAAGTGAAGAAGGAAAAGGGAAAACATAGAAAGAAAGAGGGGAATCAACGCTTAAGGGAGGAGGAGAAATTTCATTGAGGAGACTCTGAGCTTTCAAGGAAGGAGGCATATAGAATTAAGGAGATCATTAACAACAGGTAATTACTATGGAGTAACCAATAAGACAGAGTAAGGTTTCATTCTTTTCTATTTTTTGAACAAATGAAGACTATTCATAGAAATGGGTTAATTCTTTATATTACATGAGTGATGGGTAATCATTTTTCCCATATAATTATTTGTATAGTATGTGTCTTGCTTTTATAATAATAAGTTAATCTAGTACATTCTTTAGGAATAGTTTTGATTCATATTACATATTAGAAAGTGTTCTCATACTCATATTTTGAAATAATTTTTTATTTCATATTAAAGGATAGTCTAATATGCTTAGATTGTTTAAATTTAAATTTTGATTTCATATTTGTTCTAATCAAATTTACAAATATGTTACAAGGAAATAATTTACGAAATTCATATTTATAACTAGAATGATATTCTATTCAAAACTTTCATTATGTTACATGGAAATAAATTTCAATTTCATCTTTATAATTAGATGATATTCTAACCTATTTTACATTGTGTTAATTAGAAATAATTTTCAATTTCATAATTGTGTAACTAGAAGTTATTTTTATTCAATTTTACAATGAGTCCTTAGAGATTCGTTATAATTGATTTTTATACTTGTGTAAGTAGAAATCTATTGAATTTTTTTTTTATAATTATAATTCCATAGTTGAAAATTTTATTTTTAAAAAAAATCTTTTTTTTTAATATTAATAGATTATTCATTTTATATTTAGAATTTGTTGGAATACTATTATAATGCATTTTATAATAAGATCTTAGAAATTGTTACATTAATTTACATTATTCCTAGAAATGGTTCAAAAATCTAATTTGTTTTGTTCCATATTGGAAAATAAAATTTTCTTTTATTATCCTTGAAAAAGTATGGTAATATATTTTCATTCTAGGGTAGATCCCTCAATTCAAAACCTTCCTTTTAAACGTATAAAAGAATTATTTAACCTTAGGTCAAGTTCAGTATAATATTCTTAAACTCCATGTGTATAAGTTATTTTCTATAAAAGTTTACCTAAATAGACTAAAGATGTAATTGTCTAAAATATCATTTTTGAAAATGGACATAAGGATTAAACTAAAAGATCATGTTATAGATTATGTTTCTATCTTCCTACTCAAGAATTTGCTTTTTAAATATAATGCATTAATTTATTATATTATAGTATTATTTACTTTTAAATCTCAAAATTAGACCAAGAATTTAAGGTTAAATAAATCTTCATGGCATTTGATATTAAGTGGTGCCTCTGGCTCATATTTACAGGTATTGCCATCATGCTTGAGCTACAGCATCCATACCTAACATAGCTACAATAATGATGTCTGGGCATTGTCCCTATAAACCATTAAGGAGAAATAAGGACCATATCGTGTCATTAAGACCAAGGGGTGGGATAATCCCTCTTGGTCAACAACACTAATTAAGATAATAAAATAACTTGAACTACCTTAAAAGATTCTGACTTATGAACTTATGAAATAGAAATTGAGAAAGTACATTTCTTACTCAAAACTCGGTACCACTGAAAAGGAGCAATAAAAACCCAATTTGAGAATGTTAAACTAGTTAATATCAAGAAACTACCAACCATATGGCTCTCAGATAATGAAACCTTGGCAATAGCAACTGTAAGGATTAGGTTGTCTAAAGTAAGGATCAAAATATTGTTGATGTAAATAAAAGTGGAAAGGGATGTAGCTTACAAATGTTCATTTCTTTTTCTTGTTAAGACTTAGGGTTAGTTTAGTTAAACAAGTACTTAGTTACTTAAACTGATACTTTTTACACTCCCATTTGGGTAAAAATCACAAAGGAACTATCTGGGGAACTGGGCCCTTGAAAAGTTGCATACCCAAACCTACAATTCACATGAAACTTAGAATAGAAAATAGAACTACATGCATACTACACCTTGATCTTGTTTGGAAGCAAGTATGTAGGTAGTCTGGGAAGCGAAGGATGCTTCTAGTACATAGGTGAAAATGATGGGATTGGGGTTGTGCACTAAACAAGATTAAAGTTAAATAAAAAGGTAAGACCATTTTAATAAGACCCTAGTTTAGATAAACAAATCAAAGATAAGAATTCTATGATATACTTAGAAGGATCTCAGTTAGATCATCATAGTTTTTGAGGCTTTAGGTCAAATTTCAAGGTAGAATATGACTATTTGTTATATGTTAGATACTCCTGTCATGATGACCTTAGTGCTTATCTAATAGAGGTGAGTGGTGAATAGTGAGCGACTCAAGATCTGGTTGATCCTGATGAGTCAAGTCTCTGGCCAAAGCATAACTTACTCATGTGTAGATGCCTAACCCATATGGTAAGATTCTTACTCATTTGGCAAAGGAATGTCTAACCCATATGGTTAGAATGCTTGCCCATTTGGCAAAAAAAATAGATACTTGACCCATATGGTTAGATGTTTGCTTGGTTGGCAAAGAATATCTAATAGGATAAAGTATACTTGAGTTATATTCATAGACAAACATTAATTAAACAAGAAAAAAATTATGTTTTAGGATAGGTTTAGGTCACTACATTGTGGTATCAGAGGCTAGGTTTGAAAGCTAGGCCTGAAGCCTACTATGACCTACACTTAGTAAAATATTGATTATTGATGTTAACTTATTGAGAAAACTAAAAATTATGAGAAAACTAATTTGGTTAAAATTGTCTATTCAGACATGGCTCATGGAAAACCTTCAAGGAAAGGAAAAGGAATAAATAATAAGGGGGAAATGGAACTTCCCTCCACTTCGAAAGAACCCATTTACACTTCTAACTCAAAAACAATAACTGTAATCCTAAGCAAACTCAAACCTTTGAAAGTGGAACCAATTAAAACAAAACTAGCTATGATTGAACCTATAGTCAAATGTCCATTTAAGAGGCCCTAACAAATAAGAGATGTTCAGACATGGCTCATGGAAAACCTTCAAGGAAAGGAAAAGGAATAAATAATAAGGGGGAAATGGAACTTCCCGCCACTTCGAAAGAACCCATTTACACTTCTGACTCAAAAACAATAACTTTAATCCTGAGTAAACTCAAACCTTTGAAAGTGGAACCAATTAAAACAAAACTAGCTATGATTGAACCTATAGTCAAATGTCCATTTAAGAGGCCCTAACAAATAAGAGATTTTCCATTTAGAATGGGTTCTAATTCACCCTACATAAGTCCTAAAGTATGTAAGGAATATAACCAATGCCACCAATATGTGGTTCACTCAGAAGACAAAGTTCTCGAAGAAATGGAACAAGATGAAGAATATTATGTTTAGAATAATTTTGAATCAATGTTATATAGACATATATATGTTATAGTCATAAATCTTATCCTCTATAAATCTAATAAATTTATGTAATAATAAGATTAAAGAGACTATCAAATGCTTACTTTTTTGTTAATTCTGTGTGACTATAATCAATAATAGAATGTATGAGAAAATTAGAGTTATCTAAAAAAATGAATTATGCTATCAATTATCTTAAATAAAAACTTAAAATATTGTGTTATTTCTATCAGGAAACCAAATGGAAAGACCTAGATGATCAACTAAGAATCGAAGGGAAAATTGAGAAACACAGAACCCAACAATGATAATGTTGAACAATAGGCTCCAAAAAATAGAGAATCGGGGATAGATGCCATTTTCAATTTACTAACCAAGCAAAGATATAAAATAGACTCACTCAAGTAGGTGATTAACAATCTTAGGTCAAGGCAAGAAAATATAGAAAATATAATGGAGCCTAGCCTTGATAATCTACCTGAAGAAAATCCACCACCAGTCAATGAGATGGAGGTTGTAGCTCCTAGAATTAAAGTTCCATTTTCTAATCTAAGCAAGGATTTGAAGAAGATTTTACCCCCTAAGTTTGATGGGAAATAGTTAGATGAAGGCACTGATAATTGGCTAAATGAGATGGAGAAGTACTTCGACTTGAGAAACTAAAATGATATAACTAAGGTGTTGTGAGGATCCTACCAACTGGTAGGAGAGGCATCTAGCTAGTGGACTAACATGGAGAAATTAAATAGAATAACCAAGGAAAATTTGACCTTGGATCAGTTTGACTGCTATTTCAGGAAGAAATGGTTACCCTAATTATTATTTGATGAGAAGAATACTAAATTTCACAACCTAAGGTAGGGAATCTTGTCAATCCAATAATATTGGGATAGATTCACCAAATTACATAAGTATGTGCCCATGTACTAGAAGGATGAAAGAGGTGAGACTAGAAAGTTCATCATAGGATTGAATTCAAGTATAAGAGCAAAAGTAGATATGCACGGCCCTAAAAACATGAATGAAGTGCTAGAAAAATCCCTCAAATAGGAATGGAAGTTATAAGCCCTATCTATGGTAAGACAAAACTTTAACAATGATAGAAATAGAGCCTTCAAAAGGAAACTAGATTTCAGAGGAGAGCAAGTTGTGGATAAAAACCCAAGAGCAAATCCAACAAGTAGAGCACCGTCACAAAATCAAAATCAAAGAAATACTTTTGAAAGGAATAATAATAGGGGAGGAAATAATAATAGGAATGATCAAAGGAATTATAATCGCCCAATATATCCTCCATAAATTTATGGTGATGCCCCACAGAACCCAGTACCAAAAGGCCCACTAAGAAGATGTTTTACTTGTGGAGGAAATCACTTTGACCAAGAATACCCAAGAATGCAGGGATAGATAAGGGCCAATCAGCCTCAGAGAGGACCATAGCAAATGATCAACGCTATAGTAAAGAATCACCAAAATAGATACCAGAATGTGCCAATTGAACTCATAGGTAGATTATTGGGTAAACCCATTTCAATTCTCATAGATATCAATTCATCAAAATGTTTCATTTCTCTTGAATTAGTAATAAAAATGTCTCTTCTAGTGAATCACATGAATTTATCATGGACGGTCCAGTATGGGGATAAGGTAGTCAAGGAAGTGTCTCAATGTCTACCCAAGGCAAAAATACAATTTCTAGATTTTAAGACAAGTTAAGACCTATTTGTAGCACCCTTAGGAGCTTATGATGTAATAATAAGGATGAGTTGGCTCACCAAGTAGTAAGCTGAAATAGACTGTTATAGCAAGTTGGTTAGGTGTTACAGCGATGAGGGAAGATGAGTCATGATTCAAGGGGGTCATAGGCCCATAAAAGTAGAAACCATATCAACTATGCAGCTGAAGGAGAGAAGGAAGGGAGCTCTAATTTTCATAGCAATTATAGATGATAAGGATGAGAGAAAAGACAAACCAAACCTAGAAGGGTATCCATTCCTAAAAGAATTTAAGGATGTGTTTCTTGAAGAATTACCTAAAATGCCCCCTAAGAGAGAATTTGATTTCTCAATTGATATTTTACCAGGAGCTGAGCTAGTTTCTAGACCACCCTACAAAATGAACACAACTGAGTTGATGGAACTTAAAATTTAGCTAGAAGAACTCTCAAGTAAAGGATTTATTAGACCAAGTGTGTCTCCTTGGGGAGCACCAGTCTTATTTGTTAAAAATAAATATGGAACTCTAAGATTATGCATTGATTATAAAATGTTGAATAAGGTCACAATTAAAAATATATTTCTCCTACCTCGAATAGAAGACCATTTAGATCAAATGAAAGGAGCAACAATTTTTTCAAAGATAGACCTTCAATCAAGATATCATTAGCTAACAATTAAGGAGGATATTCTAAAAACTACTTTCAAGACCAGATATAGACACTATGAGTTTACTATTGTACCCTTTGGAGTGATAAATGCTCCTTCAATATTTATGAACTTAATGGACAATGTGTTCCATAATTACCTAGATAAGTTCATCTTGGTGTTCATAGATGACATTCTAATTTACTCTAAGAATGAGGAAGAGCACTTGGCACATCTTCAATTAGTTCTTCAGAGTTAAGAGAACTTAAACTATATGGTAAGTTGTCCAAATGTGCATTCTTTAAGAAGGAAATCCACTACCTAGGCCATATCATATCCAAAGAAGGAATTGCAGGAGATCCAAACAAGATAAAGGCAATAATGGAATGGCCAATTCCCAAGAACGTATCAAAAGTAAGGAGTTTCATGGGGTTAGCAAGATATTATAGGAGATTTATTGAAGGTTTTTTTAGGATCGCCAACCCGATTATGACATTAAAAAGGAAAGGTAAGAAGTTTATATGGATAGAGAAGTGTGATAAAGCTTTCCAAATTTTGAAGGAAAAGTTGGCGATGGCACCCATCTTGAAGGTACCCAATCTGAATGGACATTTTATGGTTGTAACAGATGCATTCATCGAAGGATTGGGAGGAGTACTCATTCAGAATGGTGTAATAGCATATGAGTCCAGGAAATTAAAAACCCATGAAGTAAAGTATGCCCCTTATGGTTTATAATTGGCAGCAATTGTTCATGCCTTATAGAAATGGAGACATTTCCTTATTGGGAAACATTTTAAACTAAAAACTGACCATCAAAGGCTAAAGTACATATTCACTCAACCCAATCTGAATGCTAGGTAAAGAAGGTGGTTGGAATTCTTGAGTGAGTATGATTTTGAAATTGAGTATATCAAGGGAAAGGAGAATAGGGTTGTCGATGCTTTGAGTAGGATAAGACACCTAATGAATATAACAATGATTAGATTTAATCTAAAAGGGAAAATACTGGAAGGATAAAATCAAGATCCTTGGTATAATTAAGTTAGAGTGATGATAGAAGAAAATTTGAAAGACCAAAGAACTGAAGGATATACCTTGGACAGTGAGGGTTTGCTTTGGTATAAGAATAGGATATATGTTCCAAATGTAAAAGACTTAAAGAAGATAATTTTGACTAAAGCTCATGATGCACCCTACTCAAGTCATCTAGGGGTAAATAAATTGTATGTTGATCTTAAGAAACTATACTTTTGGCAAGGGATGAAAAGAGATATAGTATTATATGTGGCACGATGCTTGGAATGTCAGAGGGTTAAAGCAAAACACCAACATCTTGTAGGATTTTTATATCTGCACAATATTCCATAATATAAATGGCAAGTTGTTAGTATAGATTTCATATAAGGATTACCTATGACACCCTATAGGCATGATGTTATTATGGTGGTAATCGACAAGCTTACGAAGGTGGCACATCTCATACCTAGGAATTTGATTGATGATGCACCAACTTTAGCCAACTAATTTGTGAAAGAAGTGGTTAGATTGCATGGAGTTCCAAAAAAGATCATATCAGATAGAGATTTCAGGTTTACTTCAAGGTTTTGGATGATCCTATAGTCAGTTTTAGGTACATAATTGAACTTTAGCTATGTATTTCATCCCAAGACATATGGGAAAATAGAAAGGACAAATCAGGGTGTAGAAGACCTCCTAAGGATGTATTATATGGATCAGCAAACCAAATGGGAAACTTATCTTCCATTGGTATAATTTTCCTATGATAACTCATTTTAAACATCTTTAGGTATGGCTCCATTTGAAGCTCTATATGGGAAAAGTTGTCAAATGCCACTTAGTTGGGATAACCTTGAGGACAGAATAGTAACCAGTCCTGAAATGTTGAAAGACATGGAAGAACAAGTGAAAGTTATAAGGCAGAGGTTGAAGGAAGCATCAAATAGATAGAAGAGCTATGCAGATAGGAAAAGAGTTTAGAGAGAATTCTTGATTGGTGACAAAGTGTGTTTAAGGATCAGACTGCACAAAAGTTCCATAACCTTTGGGAAAAAGGCAAAGTTAGCTCCTCACTTTATAGGACCTTTTGACATCCTAGAGAGAATCAACCTAGTAACCTATCGATTATTATTAGCCCCGTAGCTAAGTCGCATTCATGATGTCTTCCATGTGTCACTCCTTAAGAAATATGTGCCTGATAATAAACACATTTTAAACTGGAATGCTTTGTAGGTCCAAGAATCCAACATAATAACAATAGAGCCATATAGAGTGTTGGAGAGGTGCTGGTACCAATTACAAAACAGAGAGGTTGATCAGTGCAAGGTATAGTGGGATTAATATGGTGAAGGAATTGCAACTTGGGAAGACACTGAAGAAATGAAAAACATGTTTCCATTTTTATTTTAAATTGATGAACTTAATCAAACTTTTATAGTGCATTGGGATAATGCACAATTTAAGGGGGGAGGATGTCACGATCTCTCTTCTCGCACTGTGGACTAATACTCATACTTTAAGTTGTTTTGGACCCCATTTAGTATTTGTGTCAGGATGAGTTGATTTTTAAGTTAACTTAACTTTTGTGTTGATTTCAAAGAGCTATCAGATCATCGACAAGATTTTGCAAGAAAGTAAGGTATGAATTTAATTTCATTTTCAAAATTCCTAAAATTAGGAAATCAAATCATTAAAAGTAGTATAGCTATTTCTTTTCATAGAAATATATGCAATGTTTACAATTGTGAATGAGGAAAATTGAATGAGATGAATGTTTAGTCCTTTTTATTACTCTCTTTACAAAAATATAATTAATGAATGAATTTAATATTAGACAGAAATTTCATTCAGTTTGATATTATTGAAAATAAGTCAAAAGTTTTTGTTATTAATAAAAAGGAACTTTTCTTTTATTTAATTATTTTAATTCTAGAACTATCAAATAAATTATAAATAATTTTAGTTTATAAATTAATTAAATTTAATTTAACCTAACAAATGTTAACTTAAGACTAATATAACTTAAACTACCCTAACCAGTACTCTACCACCTTAACTCATTTTATTAACATGCAAAGGAACCGTCACCCGACCTTAACTCATGCTTTGGCCATGCAAATGAAGGGATCAGCTACCACATAAGAGATAGTTAAAACCATTAACTAAGGAAAAATTGCATGAAAAAAAGGGTTATAAGAGGAGATCGATGCAAAAGTTAAAAGGGAGGAAAAAAATGAAAGGGGAATGCAGAAGTGAAGGAAGAAAAAGGGCAACGTAGAAGTGAAGAAGGAAAAGGGAAAACGTAGAAGGAAAGAGGGGAATCAGCACTTAAGGGAGGAGGATAATTTTCAATGAGGAGACTCTAAGCTTTCAAGGAAGGAGGCATCTGGAATTAAGGAGATCATTGACAGTAGGTAATTACTATGGAGTCACCAATAGGATAGAGTAAGGTTTCATTATTTTCTATTTTTTTGAACAAATGAAAACTTTTCATGGAAATGGGTTAATTCTTTAGAATACATAGTGATGGGTAAACCTTTTTCCCATATAATTATTTGTATAGTATGTGTCTTGATTTTATAATAATAAGTTAATCTAGTATGTTCTTTAGGAATAGTTTTGATTCATATTACATATTAGAAAGTGTTCTCATACTCATATTTTGAAATAATTTTTGATTTCATATTAAAGGATATTCTAATATGCTTAGATTGTTTAAATTTAAATTTTGATTTCATATTTATTCTAATCAAATTTACAAAAATGTTACAAGGAAATAATTTTCAAAATTCATATTTATAACTAGAATGATATTCTATTTAAAACTTGCATTATGTTACATAGAAATAAATTGCAATTTCATCTTTATAATTAGATGATATTCTAACCTATTTTACATTGTGTTAATTAGAAATAATTTTCAATTTCATAATTGTGTAACTAGAAGTTATTTTTATTCAATTTTACAATGAGTCCTTAGAGATTCGTTATAATTGATTTTTATACTTGTGTAAGTAGAAATCTATTGAAATTTTTTTTTTAATTATAATTGCATAGTTGAAAATTTTATTTTTTTTAAAATCATTTTTTTTATATTACTAGATTATTCATTTTATATTTATAATTTGTTGGAATACTATTATAATGCATTTTATAATAAGATCTTAGAAAATGTTATATTAATTTACATTGTTCCTAGAAATGGTTCAAAAATCTAATTTGTTTCGTTCCATATT
The DNA here is from genome assembly GCA_037957365.1 of Torreya grandis. Classification (NCBI taxonomy): domain Eukaryota; kingdom Viridiplantae; phylum Streptophyta; class Pinopsida; order Cupressales; family Taxaceae; genus Torreya; species Torreya grandis. The sequence goes on from JARHVA010000323.1 coordinate 4,880,074, forward strand.
GGAAAACAAAATTTTCTTTTATTATCCTTGAAAAAGTATGGTAATATATTTTTCATTCTAGGGTAGATCCCTCAATTCAAAACCTTCCTTTCAAACGTATAAAAGAATTATTTAACATTAAGTCAAGTTCAATATAGCATTCTTAAACTCCATGTGTATAAGTTATTTTCTAGAAAAATTTACCTAAATAAACTAAAGATGTAATTATCCAAAACATCATTTTTTAAAATGGACATAAGGATTAAACTAGAAGATCATGTTATAGATTATGTTTCTACCTTTCTACTCAAGAATTTGCTTTTGAAATATAATGCATTAATTTATTACATTATAGTATTCTTTACTTTTAAATCTCAAACTTAGACTGAGAATTTAAGTTTAAACAAAACTTCATGGTGTTCAGTATTAAGTGGTGCCTCTGACTCAAATTTATGGGTAATGTCATCACATTTGAACTACTGCATCCATAGCTTAACACAATTACATCAATGACATCTGGGTGTCATCCCTATAAACCACCAGGGATAAATAAGGACCATGTCATGTCATTAAGACCAAGGGGTGGGAGAATCCCTCTTGGTCAACAACACTAAGTAAGATAGGAAAATAACTTTAACAACCTTAAATGATTTTGACTTGTGAACTTATGAAATAAAAATGAATAAAGTACATGTTTTACTCAAAACTCAGTACCACCGAAAAGGAGCAATAAAAACTTTGATAATATTAAACCAGTTAATATCAACAAAACCACCAACCATATGGCTCTCAGATAATGAAACCTTGGCAATAGCAACTGTAAGGATTAGGTTATCTAAAGCAAGGATCAAAACATTGTTGATGTAAATAAAAGTGGAAAGGGGATATGGCTTGCAAATGTTCATTTCTTTTTCTTGTTAAGACTTAGGGTTAGTTTAGTTAAACAAGTATCTAGTTACTGAAACTGATAATTTTTATGCTCCCATTTGGGTAGCAATCATAAAATAACTATCTGGGGAACTGGGCCCTAGAAAGGGTTACATACTCAGACCTACAGTTCACATGAAACTTAGAATAGAAAATAGAACTACATGCATACTACACCTTGATCATGTTCGAAAGCAGGTATGTAGGCAGTTTGGGAAGCAAATGATACTTTTAGTACATAGGTGAATAGGATGGTGTTGGGGTTGTGTGATAAACAAGATTAAAATTAAATAAAAAGGCAAGACTATTATAATAGGACCCTAATTTAGATAAACAAAGCAAAGATAGGAATTATGTGATATACTCAGAAGGATCCTAATTGAATTGACGTAGTTCCCAAGGCTTTAGGCCAAATTTTTATGCAAAATGTGACTATTTATTCTATGTTGGATACTCCTATCATGATGACCTTAGTGCTTATCTAGTAGAGATGAGCTGTGAATAGTGAATGACTCAGGATCTAGTTGATCTCGATGAGTCAAGTCTCTGGCCAGAGCATAACTTACTCATGTGTAGATACCTAACTCATATAGTTAGATGCTTGCTCATTTGGCAAAGGAATGCCTACCGTATATGATTTGAATGCTTGCCTATTTGGCAAAGAATAATAGATACCTAACATGTATGGTTATATGCTTGCCTAATTGGCAAAGAATATCTAATAGGATAAAGTATACCTGAGTTATATTCATAGACAAACATTAATTAAACAAGAAAAAAATTGTGTTTTAGGATAGGTTTAAGTCATTACACTTGTACTTTTTATATCTCTTAAGTAAGGAATGATTTATGCATGTTTCATTACAATTCATGCTTTAGATCATGCTTCACATATGTAGACCCAACTTCACATACTCAGACTCAACTACATGAGCTTCACTTCCTAAGTAAGTCCAGGTATGTTTCTTTTTTCTTTGTACTAGTTATTTCACTTTACTACATTTCTAGCATAAAGGGGGGTAAATGTAATCACCTAAAAGTGGTATTTGGATTCTAAAAATGCTACTTGAGACAACATATTCCTAGCTTAGTCTTAGATCCTTCTATCACACTTTTCTAGCCTTTATGCAGACCATAGGCATCCCTAGTCAGCTAAAACATAGTCTCAGCCTGGCCTTTCATGCTCAACAACCTACCAACTGGACATTAGCACCACATTAAGGACACTAGCCACATAGCACTAGTGTACCTAACATGGCACTAGTGTCCCTTACCCTAACTCTTCTGAATGGATATATTTTCAAATGTTAAACCCTCCTAAGGTCAGCCTAATCACATTTTATTATTTACACAAGCTATAAAACACTATAAATACAAGACTCTTAGACTTATATCCACTAGATGTAAAAGAGATGCAAAAATCCTATTTAAACAAGAAACAAGTTGAGCAAAATCGAGGTTATTAATCCCTATTTTGCCCCACTTTTGTATACTACCATCTACAACTACCCTAAGCCTAGATTTTCAAGATTTCCAATCTCAAGCACACTCAAAGCATTCAAGACCACTATCATTCTAGCATTCACTTGTACTTATACCAGCACTTATGTGGGAGAACTACATCAAGATTGATCCCTCCTAAAAGTATTGGTATGTAGGCAATTATCTTCACAGTGGAGTTTTGAAGATGTCCAACCTACCTTACTAATGAACAAACATTTTTAGCTCATTCCCTACTTGTAAGGAAGATTAGGGTTTGCTTCATAAATCAGTTATTAAAAGCACAATACAAAGTTTCAAACTTCATGCATGCAGGAACAAAACCTAGAAATATAGGTGTAGGTGCACCCATAATTTAGGAATAGTCCTATATAGAGGACACTAGCACCATTTTCAGGACACTAGAGCCACATGGTATTACTATCTAAGTGTGATGCTACTGTCCAAGAGAGGATCTTACTTAGGGATCATGTTGACAACACTTAGACCTATTTGTATCCTAGTTTTTAGCACTGATATCTTTTATGTTAAGTGTTTTCCAGATAAGTCTCTATTTGCACATATTTATTACTATTTTTAGAAATCCAAAACAAGTCAAATTCTTTAACAAATTAATCATTATTTATTGCATATTATTTCAATGATTTAGACAACTCATCCCTTTAATCAAACTTAGGTTTTACATAGCTAAAACCCTGAAAGGTTTAAACATGATAATGATCTCTTTTAAAAACTTTGTTTCTAGATACAATGGAGAATGGGGTGATCATGTCCCTTAGATATGCCAGTATTAAACCATGGGTTACGATAAATATGCCCCAACCCTAACTGAAAACATATAAGTGCCTATAAGTTAAGTTATGCAAAACTTTAGCCCCACACAACTCACCATATCTACAAGATGGAATCCACTATGGTTTAAATCTGAGAAATGCCTGAGAATATACATTTTTAATCATCCACTATCGGTAGATTATATGATTGAATTTAAGTGATGCTCAAGTGTATTTTTTTCAGAATGTTCCACATATGCCCTACATATATTCTTAATCCAATGACTTGTGTAATTTGAGTCCAATAACTTATGCCATAATATCATAATATCTATGAAATTGTGAACTTATGCCTCACATATGCCCCCAATATGATGATTTTTGTAATTAAAGTCATATATAATTTATCAAATACTTTTCATAAAATATGTGTAATGTCACTCATAATCTTGTAAATTCATGACATATGCCCCCAAATATGTTCTAAAACTATCATAATTTTAGTAAAACCTATAATAATCTACATAAACATATACTAATCTAATGTAATATTTGCCAAAAATCTAGAATATTTGACTGTGAAGGCTTAGTTTCTAAGACAAGCCACTATGTATGCTACTCTTTTGAGGTGAGGGATGTAGCATATGGATTACTTGTGTCAAAATAAGGAGATATACACATCATGTTATATACTAAAATATATATTCAGTATAAAACATGTACTAACATGTGGAGAATAAGTCATCATAGTAAGAAAAGGTCATTTGAGTATATATGAAACATGCATCCTGAAGCATATAAATGTCATATCATGATAAATATAGGAATAAGAAACATAATTAATAGGAAACATAGCAATGGGCATCTCTAAATTGAATAAGAAACATGTGGAAAGTGCATAATATGTATCATGGTACCACATATAAGAAGAGGAGTGTGTGATATGGATGACGACACTAACAAGTTTAGTAGACAATCTTAGATTTATCCACACATATCAAATAGAGTCACATGCAGTGGCATCACCATGACACCCACAATAACACTTAATGTCGCACAAGGCAAGTGCCAAACTAGTGGACAATCAAATGTCACACAAAGCAAGAGCCACACATAATAGACAATCAAATGTTACACAAGGAAATAAATATGCACAATAAATAATCAAATGTGACACGAGGCAAGAGCCACACATAATGGATAATTAAATGTCACACAAGGAAATAAATATACACAATGGATAATCAAATGCCACACAGGGTAAGAGCCAGACATAATGGACATTCAAATGTCACATAAAGAAATAAATACACATAATGGAAAATTAAATGTCACACTATAGATGCTTAAATATGAATTTATATGTTAAACTAGTCTTGTACATTTGACAAATATATCTCAAGGCTCTAACCTTCAATTTAACCTTCCTTGAAACCAAAAGGCTCACACTCACCACCTCATTGGGTATAATTACTTACTTATTAGCCCAACCCTAATTATTTTGATTATCTAGATCACATGTAACCACATAACACCTAAAATCTGATATATATATATATATATATATATATATATATATATATATGTATATATATATATATATATGTATATATATATATATATATGTATATATGTATATATATATATATATATATGTATATATGTATATATATATGTACTTCATTGTCAATTACAGAACCTCAACAACTTTCTTCTATCTTAGACATTTACATTCATGGAAGAACAATAACATCGACACTGTTGTCCCTATTCTAATGCAAGTGTCTTACCCTACAAACACTCAAATTTGTAAATATTTTGATATGTATAGGTCTGCTTAAGAATGTAAATAACCCTTCTATGAGGATTATTTCAAAAGAGATAGTATAAATACAAGTCAAAGCCAATTCATTTGGACATCTAGTAATTACCAAACAAACACCTACCAAAATTAAATTAATTGATCACAAATCTAATCTATTCATCCCTATTTACATATCAAGCAAAAGAGCAGTCATAATACAGGTCTAAAACACTCAAAAGATAACCTATGGGCCATATTTATCAAGTTACAAGTTAGACCACTACATGCATTGTCATATAGAATATTGCACCCCTGTACACACAGATTCCCACACATAGGGGATAACTACATAAGTTGAAGCCCTCTTTGGAGTATTAGTTATGTAGGCAACACTCATTGACATAAGGGTATTTGGAGTCAACTTGACAATGTGAGCCCACTAACCTATTTTTCCTAAGGTAGCTTAACCTAAGGTAGAGAGCTAGGGTTTTGAGTTACAAACAATCATCAAAAGCCTATTCATGGGATCTAGATACATCAAATTAGAGGTGATAGAAAACCCAAAAGATAAAGGTGATCACATCTTGATACAACAAATATACTATACATGATAGTTACGTATGGATTCAAATGGTAACATCGATGTAAGTGTCCACATGGTAACACAAGTGTCTAGGCAACTAGAAATAATATTTCTATAATCTGATGACTATTTACCGAACATCAAACAACCTATTTCTACAACTATACATCTCATATAAATTTGCACATCATTGCATAAGCCACATATTATTTCTTCTTTGTGATTATGCAATCAAAATATTGTTTAGCATTGTACTTCATATATTTATTATTTTCATTATACAACACTGAAATTGAATATCACAAACTAAATTATTTAATTGCCTTGCTTTTAAGAATGTGTTATATCACTCCTGAATAGCCCATTCCTCCCAACCCTTAATTTCCAAAAAGAGTTAAATAGACACAAGGTAAGAGCCACACACAATGGACAATTAAATGTCAAGCATAAAAATAGAGTCAAACATGAAACATAGAATCACATAATGAAATAGATAAGAATGCATATCATCATGTAACACACAATCATTAATCATGCATAGAACATGTAAGGCTAATCTACACAATCAATCTTGTCATTGCATATATCAAAATATAATATCTAATGAAATATCATTCTAAGTAGTATGAGTTAGAGAAAGTCATGTATAATCATTATAAAGTAGTTTAATATGATCAATGCAAATAGAAAGATAGAACATGTGTAAATTAGGAAGATGTTGCTAGTAAGAACATGCCCCCAATGTAGGAAGATAACCCTCTATATAGGAATGTCATTCATCTATGTGTCTATATCATAGAAATCTTGTGTCTTGCATCTCACTCATGTATACCATAAAATGCTTGTGCTTAGGAAAAAAGTGTGATAAAACATAAAACAAATATGTAAATAAGCAAAACATGTCATGCATAGATCATGGGTTTTTATCTTTTTAATGTTTCTATATTTTTTTAATATTTTTATATTTTTTTGAGTTTTGATTTTTTTTTAAAATTTATGTAATGTTAACTCATGATCCCATCAATGGGATGCTCACATGTAGATGTGTCAAATGTGGCTAATGTTACGCTTCATGATTGAGCAATAACATCTGTATTTGTGTCAGAATTTGAAAAATAATTTTATGATGTGACATATCATCATGATCATCATCAACCATATGACCTTGTGTATGCAATGTAGTTCTATGATCCTTAGTATGATGTTTAGTGTGATGAATAATAGAATAATGTGTATGTGTTCATTGTGGAACACGTGAAGGAGTCTATAACACTATTATAAGAAATGGAGTAGTTAATGGTTGTTTCAAATCCTAAATAACATTGTGATGTAATGGGCATTGAAGTACTATTTGTCTAGGAAAACCCATTATCTTCCTCTAAATTTTCTAAATATAATGAACTATAGTAGGTTATTCAACTGACTACAATAACGGTGGGGTTGGAGGAGGAATAATCTCCTATTGAAGAGGAACTTCATATGGAATACCTAAAATTTTGACCACCTATTTTAACCTTTTAGGGTTTTAATAGTGTAAATCCTAAGTTTGATTAAAGGATTGAGTTGTTTAAATTAGTGCAATAATATGCAATAAATAACCATTGATTTGTTATATAATTTGACTTGCTTTGACTTTCTAAAAATAGCAATAAATATGTGAAAATAGAGACTTGTCTAGAAAACACCTCTTCTGAAAGATCTACATGCTAAATACTAAGTTAAGAATAGGTCTAAGTGTCATTAATAAGATCCCTGAATCAGATCTTCCCTTGGATAATAGTGCCACACTTGGATAGTAACACCATGTGGCTATAGTGTCTTGAAAAAGGTGCTAGTGTCCTCTTTGTAGGATTATTCCTAAATTTTGGGTGCACTTATTCATGTGTTTCTGGGTTTTATTCCTATGCGCATGAAGTTTGAAACTTTATGGTGTGCCTGTAATAGCTTATTTATGATCCTAACCCTAATACTCCTTACAAACATTGCATGAACTAAAAATGTGGGTTCATTAGTAGGATCGGTTGGACATCCTCAACGCCCCACTATGAAGAGAGTTACCTACATACCAATACTCAAAGGAGGGATCAAACCTGATGTAGTTCTCCCACATAGTGTTTGGTGCAAGGGCAAGTGAATGATAGTTGTCTTGAATGCCTTGAGTGTGCTTGAGATTGGAAATAATTGAAAATCTAGGCTTAGGGCAGTTGTAGATGGTAGTACGTAGAAGTAGGGTAGAATAGGGATTAATGACCTTGATTTTTCACAACTTGATTTTTGTTTGAAAAGGATTTTTGCATCTATTTTCCATCTAGTGGATAGAGGTCTAATAGTCTTGTATTTATAGTGTTCTATAACTTATACATATAATAAAATGTGCTTAGGCTGACCTTAGGAGGGTTACACATTTGAAAATATATATGTTCAAGAGAGGTATGGTAAGGGACACTAGCACCATGTAGGGGACACTAGTGCCATGTGGATCTAGTGTCCTCAATGTGGTGCTAGTGTCCAGCTGTCAGGCTGCTGGGCACATAGGGCTAGGATCTAAGAATGAAGGTTTGGGACTATGTTTCAGCTGACTAAAGATGATTTTGGTCTACACAAAGGCTATAAAAGTTTGATAAAAAGGATATAAGATAGGTCTAGGGCTAAGCTAAGAATAGGGTGTCTCAAGAAGCACTCTTAGCATCCAAATACCACTTTTAAGTGATTACATTTGCTCCCCTTTATGTTAGAAATGCAACAAAGTGAAATAACTAGTATAAAGGAAAAATAAGCATACCTAGACTTACCTAGGAAGTGAAGCCCGTGTAGGTGAGTCTGAGTATGTGAAATTAGGTCTGCATATGTGAAGCATGATCTAAAGCATGACCTATAATGAAATATGCATAAATCAGTCCTTAAGAGATATCAAAAGCAAAAGACTATGCTAAATAAAGAAATAACTGAGTAAAGTTGAGTAAAGAGATGGGAAAGAGGAAAAGAATGAATATACCTCATTAAGTACATGAACCTGGTGAAAACCTATGTGTGTGCATGTAGGTAGTGATCAAATAATTGAATATCTTGGATTGAGTTGATAGCTTGCTCAATACTCATATGTGGGTGGCTCAAGAACTCAAACTAATTTTGACTCCATCATTGCCCGCCCTTACTTGGTGGATCATGACATGTGAATAGCTTGGTTTAGACTAAAAATGTGTCTAATCCTCTCATGTTAGTGGATCAAGAACTCAAGTAGGCTATGACTCCATCATTTCCCACCCATGTGTAGTAGATGCATCTGAAATTAAACTACACAAAGTGCTAGAAATATCTAACTAGGTATATCTAACTGTGTATGTCATCTCCATGACCACTCAGGTATATTACGTAGATTTGGGCCACTCAAAAATGCCAACCACTACAGATGGAGTAAGGAATGAAACTGGTCACAACCTAGAATATGATGTTAAGTGTATACAATGTATAGAATAGCATGGAATTTACCATTCCACCTGATCAACATGTGTGTAACTGAGCATATGAAAACAATGTGATGTGCACATGCCCCCAATTTGATATAGGAGTATATTGATTGTGGACTGAGTTTTAATGAGTGTATCTGATTATCTAAACTAAATGTGGGAATGATCATGTTGTGCATGATGCCCCCAATCTAAGCATTTGACATGAATCTAAACTAAACTAGTGTGAATATGAGATAAACTTGAGCATAACTATCAAACCTATAGATGTGTATGTGCAAAACTATATTGTACATGGTGTAATGTTCTACCTAATATAAAATTCCCTTAAATTGGGACTACTGGACAATAGTACCATGTGCTAATGTCCCAATCTGGGTGGTAATGTATGTCTGGTCTAAAATCTGAGTCTTTGAATTGCTTTCTAAGTCCCTTTTTTCTGTCTTACCTGTGTCTGATTTCTTGAGACCGAGCCTATGTGCTAAAAAATATTCTATGAATGCAATGTAGGAGCTTGATCTATGTGATAAACCCTTATGAATTCCCCTTCTTTTGAGGGTAGTTGTTGACCTATGCAAGAACTATCCTCAAAATAAATAGCTCATCCAATACAATGTGCAAATATAACATTGAAATGTAAGAGAATCTGAGCATAAGTATGTAATGCAAGATGTATGTTGTATCTAGCATTGCATAAGGGTGTCAATATAGATATATTTAGTGTATATAATAGCAAATATAAGTAGATACCTAGGGGGATGGGGAATGATGTCCATCACAACACCCAAGTAAGAAGGGTAGATGCATGAAGTCCCTCATGTCATCGAAAATTGGTGTGTAACAAGCAAAGACAAGTGTCATAGCCATGATGCATGCAAGAAAGCATACATACAAAACACATGAGACATGAAAAATAAGCCAAGGGGCCACAATATGAGGGACATGGGCACATGTCACTAAATTTGAGAAAAGAAGACATGCAAGGACATGTTTAAATGTCCACATATGCAAGAAACAAGTAAATTGGCTTAGATCCACATAGAAGGACATGTTCAAATGTCTGCATACACAATCAGGAAAGCACACACAAGGGACATGGGCACATGTCCAAAGAATACATAAATAGAAGTGGTGTAGATCAAAAAAATAATGGCATATTAAAATGCCCTCGAATAGAATAAGCATAGGAAATACAATCAAGTCCAACTAGGAGAGCTAGAAATGAAATTATGTATGAATGTATTGCAAATCTATGTAAATTTTATGATGTACATATGTTGAGTCTAAAGTAGTGCTAGTCGGCAAAAAAAAATTGAGTATGAGTAATAATGGTCAATATCAAGATATAACAATGTTAAAACTGGAATGTAGAGAATGTAAGGATAGACCCTGGTAATAGAAATTAGGTATGAGATGCCCCCAAGTGGGTGGATGTATCAAATAAATAAACATGGATCCGTGTATATGCCCCTGATGGGTAGATGATAGCAAGTTTGGATCGGTGTAGTGAACTTGAATCCTATAAGCAATCTATAAGCACTCAATAAGAACAAGTGAAGAATATATGTATGATAAAACCAACTATACTAAGATAGCTAGCATATGTAATGTCTAGCAAGTATAAGAAATGTAAACATATCAATGCATAAAATCTATAAATTTTGTCTTTTTTGAGTAATATTAGAATGTTTTTGTGTTTTTGACATGTATTATTTTTATATTTTCTGGATATAAGCTATGTACAAGCAAATGAAAATAAACTATGTACAAGGAGTTAGAAAGAAGAAAGTATATACAAGTAGATGTTGAAATTGTAAATGAAATAATATACAAGGAAAGTGTAATGTCTCTATAGACCCAAGAGCACATCCATGGGATGTGGATAATCAAATGGTGGATATGATAGAAGATCATCCAGTGTCAGATACTAAATTTGTCCCAAACTCAAATAAGTTATCAACATCATAGTCATCATACCAATTTATATGTATCAATGGAGCCTTATCCTTGGCATGAGTTTGAAGTCTGTACATCTGAATGGTGTGTTGCTCAACTATTTAAGATGACTCTCACGTAGTCCCAGGGTAAACCACATTAGACCACAGAGTATCTGTGTGAAACCTATGGTTCTCTTCCATGTCATCATGTAAGATGAAAACCATGTGTCCATCATGAGTGAATGTTAAACATCTATCTGACTAATTAATTATGGCATCCATCACCTGTAACCATGTACTACCAAGTATAACTTGTAAATGAGTGTCCCTACTCAAAATGAAGAATAATGTATTAGCCACCTTGGGGCTACATGCAACTGGTAATGTAATGTGTCCAATAGAATCCTGACAATGTATAGCATGTTGTAGCTTGCTCTCCTAATAACCAATTTGGTGTAAAAATGCCAAAGTGAAAGTGTTAGGATTAGAATCCTCATCTATAGCCACATGGGGAATGTATCTGTCTGCTACAAAAATCTATATAGTCAATGGATCATTTCATGAATATATATGTCAGTGATGACTCTATCACAATGTTCATATCTATGAAAGAGATTGTATTGATGATGGTGGTATTGCCTATGGAGTTGGAGCATGTATGATTTGGATAGTGCCATAGCCTTAAATTTATTTAGTTTATGTTGTAATATTGTGCATGTGTTTGCATCATGTCCTGTGAGTCTATGAAAGTATCAAAAGGGTTGACCTTCCTATGGTGACAATATGTTGATTAATCTATGCCAGACTATGCATAATGTCATCAATCCTCTATCAAGTAGTATATATAAGATCTAGTGTAGTATGTCTTGTGAACTCCCCACCTGAATCTGTATGACTGAATCTATATACATGGATGTAACCATATGTATTGAATGGATCAAGATATTTGCTACTAACTGTAGTTGAGTATGGGAATCTATAGCTATAGAATCCTGAATAAGTGGTGCTACTGGTGTAGGGTAAGGTATGAGTGCCTTTGAATTATCCATGTACTCTCTTATTCCCACTAGTGTAAAACTTAATCCACATAAATAATCATCAATATATATAGGTAGTTGATCCTCCTCTACATTGGCCTATGAATATGTGTTAGAATTATGAAGGTAATCCTTTTTTGAATTAATAAGTAGTGGTAATTATGTTGTAATAATCTCATCATCTACCCTAGGTGAGGATGTTTTTATTGTGAGAGGGTGTTCCTCTATCATTAGAGATTGTAATTGTGTTGTAGAAAGCTCTGGAGATGGTGTATGATTATATGTATGCATCTGCTCAACGAGAATATTGTGAGGTAGGGATTCAATGAGAACATGAGGTGTCCCATCAGATTATGTACTCAATATAGGAGGCTTGGTGAGTCTACAATATCTAAATGGTTGATTATCTACTAGACATGTGTACAGGTACCCATCATGCAAAAATTTGATGCATTTGTGAAGAGTAGAAAGTACAGCCTCCATAGCATGTATCCAAGGTCTCCAAAGTAGCAAGTTATAATACAAATGATTTCACATCACCTAAAATTGTGTAGGTAAATTTTTTCATCCCACTATAATTTTCAATGTGATTGAACCCAATGTTTGTCTAGGAATGTCATCAAACCCTCAGATATTCTTATATGTCTTTTGAATAGATGCCATCTCAACCCCAATGGTTTGTAGAAATGTGAGGTTACATATATTGATTTTTGAGCCATTTTCAATGAGAACTCATTTAATATTCATATTATTGATTTGATCTTGAATTAAAAGTGGCAAATTCTGATCAATTACTGATTGTGAAGGCAAGTCCTCATTGGAAAAATATATAACATCCTTCACATCCTTTATAATATTCATGATAGATGTAAAATAGGATGGATCAGTATCATGAGGCATGGATGGGTGATTAAGTGTTTGAAAAATAATATCTTTGAAAATTGTTGCTTTTTGAAGTAATTCCAATATAGATATTTTGGTCATTGTGTTTCTCAATTGATCCACTATATCAAATTCTCTTTGTTGATCTCTAGGTCTTGTAGTAGTGTGTTGGGGATGACAAGGGATGGTAAGGTTACGTTGGTCCTATATAGGTTGAGGAGGCACTCTATTCCACCTAGTGACATCTCAAACTTTAGGATATACTATTTGTCATGGGCGACTAGTAGAGGCAGGATGAGAATGTAGATAATCAAGAGGTCTAGGTGGAGGCAGAACAAAAAGAGTCCTATGAGCCCTCTATCATCTAATATTAGCTGCAGGTAATTCAAAATGATCCATATAACAATGATCCACAAAAAAATGTGACTCAAATGATGCAGGACCAATGTGTAAAGGAATCTTAGCTCTAACAAAATTTATGATAAGAGTAACATACATGTGTACTTTTCTACAAACAATTGGTAATAAACATGCGAAGCAAAGTATAAGGCTTTGTACCATGAAGTGAAAGATGGATTATGTCATGATAATCATGGCAATAAGATGTAAATTAAGATTGAGTAAAGGTTAGAAATGTGGACCCTAGGGTAATTTACGGTTAGGGTTTTTTGAATTAGAGTTGCTTTTTAAAAATTTAAATTATATTTAAATAAATGAAACCCTAATGTGAGATTTATTTAATGAGATAGGTTATTCCAAAAAATTAGAAAAAATATAATTTTTTAACCCTAATTTAGTGCACAAAAAATTGGAGAATACAAACTAGGGTTTTGAGTAATATTCAAAGTAAGTCGGGTCCACCAAATGTTTTAACCTTTTAGGGTTTTACTAGTGTAAATCCTAATTTGATTAAAGGGTTGAGTTGTCTAAATTAGTGAAATAATATCTAGTAAATAACCACTTATTTTTTATAGAATTTGACTTGCTATGACTTTCTAAAAATAGTAATAAATATGTGTAAATAGAGACTTATCTAGAAAACACCTATCATGAAATATTTGAGTGCTAAAAACTAGGTTACAAATAGGTCTGAGTGTTGTCAACAAGATCCCTAAGTTAGATCTTCCCTTAGACAATAGTGTCACACTTGGATAGTAGTGTCATGTGGCTCTAGTGTCTTGAAAATGGTGTCAGTGTCCTCTTTGCAAGACTATTCCTAAATTCTAGGTGCACTTGTCCATGTGTTTTTGGGTTTTGTTCCTGCACACATGAAGTCTAAAACTCTATATTGTGCCTATAATAGCTAATTTATGATGTTAACCATAATCCTCCTTGTAATTATTGCATTAGATGAAAATGTGTGTTAGTTAGTAGGATAGCCTGGACATCCTCAGCACCCTACTGTGAAGAGATTTGACAACATACCAATACTCTGAGGAGGGATCAAGCCTGATGTAGTTCTCTCACCTAGTTCTTGGTGCAAGTGTAAGTGAATACTAGAATGATAGTGGTCTTGAAAGCCTTGAGTGTGCTTGAGATTGGAAAACTTTGAAAATATGGGCTTAGGGTAGATATAGATGGTAGTATGTAGAAGTAGGGCAGAATAGGGATTAATAACCTTGATTTTTCTCAACTTGTTTCTTGTGTGAATAGGTTTTTTGCATTTATTTTCCATCTAGTCGATAGAGGTCTAATAGTCTTGTGTTTATAATGTTTCATAGCTTGTGCAGATAATAAAATGTGCTTAGGCCAACCTTAGGAGGGTTACATGTTTGAAAATATATCCATTCGAGAGAGTTAGGGTAAGAGACATTAGTGCCATGTTGGGGACACTAATGCCATGTTGATCTAGTTCCCTTAATGTGGTGTTAGTGTCCATCTGGTAGGCTATTAGCTTGAAGGGCTAGGACCTAAAAATGAAGGTCTAGGACTATGTTTCGGCTGACTAAGGAAGACTATGGTCTACACAAAGGCTTGAAAAGTGTAATAAAAGGCTCTAGGATAGGTTTAGGGCTAAGATCAAAATAGGGTGTCTCAAGTAGCACTCTTAGCATCTATATACCACTTTTAGGTGATTACACCACCCTATTGTCATGCATATAATTCACACATTTGTGTACTAAATATGGTACTACATGCATCTTATGTATCCAAAGATGTCCTAACAACATGTCGAATGCCCTTGTATTATGTAAAACTAAGAACAAAGTAACAACTATGGTAGGAAGCACTTGAAGTGGTAATGCAATCCTTCTAATAAGGTTTTTTTTCCATAAACCAAATCCCTTAATTATATTCAATATATCTATCAAATTTTATTATGTATATATATGACTATTAAGGAGAGTCATAGTGCAAATATTTTTACTCGAACCATTATTTATCATGAAACCGTGTACAAGTTGTGAATCAATGTATGCACGTACAAACAATGTCTCCTCAAAATACTCATCATCAACAATCTCATGCTCATCAAATGTGATAGTAGGTATGTGTATTTATACAACCTAAAGTGTGCCAATAATACCATCTAGAGGATGTTCTTTCTCAGTTCTCTAAATATAAGAAGTCATATGAGGATGTGCATTGTAAGTCATATGCACTTCAGACTTAATAGTGGTTTCATGTGTTGCACGATTGCGAAAGGGATCAAAAAAATATTTTCAACTTAGAATTCCCATTAGGTTGTGCATTTAAATTATCTATAGATGTGTTAAGATCAATTATGTTTTCATCTATCAATTATTCTATCTTATATCACAAACTAATTCATCTTTTATTTGAATTCTTATGTAATTATGATAATCACAACATGCATTATTATTGAATCGCTTAGATTGAGGCTTACTCATATCAACCTATTTTTGGGGAGGAGGAGATATAATATTTTACTCATATAACTTCTATAATACCTTATGACAAGGTTATACTAAGTGTGAAAATTGCCTCTTTGGTAGAGTTGAGAGAACAAGCTAATTAATTGGCTATCAGACTATGTTAATTGTTGCTTTTGCATAATTACTATTATCATTCATTTTGATTTAAATTTTGGTTTACTTGAAAAATTTGCACCAAAAGTGGTTGGAGGGTTGGACCCATACTAGAGTATAATCATTGTAATAAGTTTAACTTCTCGATCCTTAGCTATGTGATATAGGTCATCAAATGATTGGAATTTCTTAAACATAATAGACTCACATAGAGGGGTGATTTAACCTTTTAGGGTTTAACTATGTAAATCTTGTGCTTATATTAAAGGGTTGAGATGTCTACATCAATTAAATAAAATATAATAATTAAACATTTATTTGTTATGGCATTTGACCTTCTTTGACTTTCTAAAAATAATAATAAATAGGCATAAATATAGATTTATCTAAAAAGTGACTGTCATGGATGATCTGGGTTTTGAAAGCTGACTTTTGGATAGTTTTGAGTGTCATCAACAGGATTCTAGAATCTATTTGCTCACTAGATAGTAGTGCCCATATGGATAATTGTGTCATGTTGTAGTGTCCTCAAAGTGGTAGTAGTATCCCCTTTGCAGGACTATTCCTATTTCTAGGATTACTTGCACCTTTATTTTTAGGTCCTGTTCCTGCACGCACAAAACCTAGAGCTCTGTGTTGTTCCTGGAAAACTTGATTTAGTGTGTAAACTCTTATCTTTCTTGCAAGTATGGAAAGAGCAATAATTATGTGTTCGTTAGTAGGATAGGCTAGACATCCTTGTCAAGATCTAGAACACAAAGCTCTGATACCACTTTGTCATGATCCACTCCTTAAGAGTACACTTGATTACCTTTGTATAAGCAACTAAACACGGAATTAAACTAGAAGTAATAAGTAACTAGAATTCAAAAACATCATAGAATATGAGATACGAGAAACAATACAATCTGTATTACCACTCTTCCAAAAGGAAATACAATGAAGAAATCACACTCTTCCCACACCTCTTGGGTGTATAGTAATTCTCCCTCAAGAGTTTTCTCTCTCTCAATCAATTACAACCAACTCAAACACAGAGTTGTTCCCTCCACCAATCAATGACAATCAACCCAATGGTTGTTGTTGCCTACTGCCAGTCCACCAAGTACTCCAAGTAGATCTCCTTGATCTTGCACACCTGCAGATCTAATTGATCTTACTTACCATGTAGATCTCTCTGATCTTGCTACCTACAGATCAACTGATCTTACACCCCTTGAGACAACCAACCCAATTGTTGTTCTTGCCTTCAAGTTGAGGATCTAATTCTTCTTAGTCCTTCATTACAATACAGCCCCATGGGTCTCTTAAATAGATCCCAAACCAAACAATAATTAGAAACGCAGACTCAAGACTAAAATTAGTCTTTACATGCAAACTGACTGTCCATCTAAAATTAGACCAAATCTAGAAACACACAGGTTGTCGACGTCAGTTCCTATCTGACCGATGTCAACCGACCCCTAACCAATGTCGGTTACTGTGTACACTGAATATGATCGATGTCAGTTGACCTGACCGACGTCGGTTACTTTGACACTTAGCAACCTCCACCATTTGCATAACAGTGAAGCTTTTAGCTCCACAACCTAACAATCCTCAACACCCTACTATGAAGAGAGTTGCCTACATACCAAGACTCCGAAGAGGGATCAAGACTGATGTAGTTCTCCCACCTAGTGTTTGATGCAAGTGCAAGTGAATGTTATAATGAGAGTGGAATTGGATGCCTTGAATGTGCTTGAGCTTTGAAATCTTTGAAAAATGGGTTTTGGGCTATTGTAGATGGTAGTATGTAGAAGTAGGGAAAAATAGGGATCAAATACCTTAATTTTGCTCAACTTGTATTTGGTTTGAATGTGTTTTTGCATCTATTTTCTATCTAGTGAATAGAGGTCAATTAGACTTATATTTATAGAGATATGTAACTTATGCAAATAAGAAAATGTGATTAGGCCAACCTTAGGAGGGGCACATGTTTAAAAAAGTATCCATTTGGGAGAGTTAAGGCTAATGACAGTAGTGCCCAGTTGGGGACACTAACACTATGTGGTTGTAGTGTCCCAAATGTAGCACTAATGTCCACTTGGCAAACTACTGAGCAAGTTGGGTTGGGATCTGAGAAAGCTATCTTGGGACTATGTTTTGGTTGACTGCAACTATTTGTGGTCTACACAATGGTTGTAAAAGTGTGTCTAAGGACTAAGATAGGTATAGGGATAAGCTAAGATTAGGGTAACTCAAGTGACACTCTTAACATCCAATTACCACTTTTAGGTGATTAGATTTACCCCCCATTTATGTTAGAAATGCAGCAAAGCAAAATGACTAGTATAAAAGAAAAAGAAGCATACCTGGACTTACCTTAGAAGTGAAGCCCATGTAGCTGAGTATGAGTATGTGAATCTGGGTTTGTTTATGTGAAACATCATCCAAACTAATGATATGTAATGAAACATGGAAAAATCAATCCTTAAGAGATGATCAGAAGCAAAATATTATGTTGAAATAAAGTAATTGAGTAACAATGATTAAAAAGAGAGAAAAGGAATTAATACACCTCATTGGGTATGCAAACCAATGCATGAAGTTGTTGATAACCTATGTGTGTGAGTATACATAGTGATCATGTCATTAAAAAGCTTGGATGGTGTTTATGGTTTGCTCAACCTCATATGGGTGGTTTAAGAACTCAATCCAAATTTGACACCATCATTTCCCACCCCTGCTTGATGGATCCTGATCTGTGAATAGTTTAGATAAGACTATAAGTGTGTCTAGCCCTATCATGTGGGTGGCTCAAGAACTCAAGTAGGCCATGACTCCATCAGTTACCATCCATGTGAAGTAGATGCATCTATAACTAAACTATGTAAGATGTTAAAAGTATCTAACTATGTATGTCAGCTCTGCAGCCACTCAGGTATATTAGGCAGCTCTGGGCCACTCGAGAATGCTAACCACTATAGATGTAGTAAGGCATGAATCTAGTGACAACCTAGAATGTGATAGCAAGTGTATACAACATAAGAAATGACATGGAGTTTGCCATTCCATTTTATCAACTTGTGTGTAGTTGAGTATATGAAAACTATGTGTCATGTACATGCCCCCAATCTGAGATCTAAATAAAATATATCTAGTTGAGTATGTAACAACTAAATCTGTATATATGAATTGAATATAGGAGTGATCATGCCATGCATGATGCCCCCAAATCTGAGTAATTAGTATGAATTTGAGATGAAATGAATGTATTTGAGCAAAGTCTGAACATAACTATCAAACTTATGATTATATCTATGCAAATATGTATTATACCTTGTGTATTGGTTTGAATGATCTAAATTGTCTTGAAGTTTGGGCTACTAGACAGTAGCACTCTATAGTGGACAGTAGTGCCCTATGGTGCTAGTGTCCTATTGGGTTATTTTAGTTATTTCTACTTCGGCGTTGAATATTCTCACTAATAAGCTAATACGATGGTCCTCTCATGTGAGAGGTAAGTCTCTCACGCTCACCCGAAGCATGCAACAAAAGATTGGTTCCTGAAGGATTTATAGGACAATGTTATATGTTTGCTTATATTTTGTAACACAGTTCTTAAAGTATTTTTCATCACCCTAAATATACTACTATTATCCTTATTGTCCTAGATTTAACAATCATTATAACTAGGATCACCATTACTATTTAATAGTAGTAGTAAAAGAAGAAAAATACCCATGATTTAGCTATAAATCACATCCATCATTCAACCCTTAGAATACTTCTTCATTCATAACATAATATCGCAAACATTGATCTCTCATTAACAGCTTACTATATTACAAGACAAATTGTTATAACTATTCTTCGAAAAAGTCCATCATGCAAATGATTACAATAGGGGTTTTTATACTTGTTTTGCCCTGACCAAGTGTCATAATTCTAACTATTATGAATAGATAGCACACAGACTCCCAACAAACTGAGAGTTGTGGCACTTACAATTTAGTTATTCTTGTAGACTTGGGTCTCTATGCCCCTAGATCCTTGTTCTATGTTGTATCCTAGTGGCCAAGTGTTGTGTTCCTCACAAGCTGGTACAAAACCTCCAATCAATGAGGTTAAAGTGTCCCACTTGAAATGTTCTTGTAACTACTCTACGTCCTTCACACTTTACTTTTCATGCACTCCCCTAGTCTTCCACTTTTATTTTGAGCCCCTATTCTCAAGTCCTTCATGACACGTTCCCTTTTGACTAGGTCCTCTCATGTTGGGTCTTTTACACCATTGTCCTTCTACACCCATCAAGTCTCGTGTTGTTACCTTCTTGCCATGGTCCTCCCATGCCATAGTTCTCCCATGCCATGGTCCTCCCGTGTCATGTCGATACTTGTAACAAAATGGATAATGGTCCTTCTGCATTGTGCACCAAGAATGGAATTAATACTTGTCAAAATTATGGTGCCAACATCACCCCACACTAATATGTCAGTCCATCTTGAACTAATTTGTTCCTGCATCCTCAAAAAACTCAGGACCTTTTTGCTCGAGTTCTTTATTCAACTCATCCTAATAGGATAAAGCATCAAGAATTTTGATAGTTATTTATTCAATGGCCTCCTTTATTGCTTTCAACTCCTCAGCTGAATTGGAGTCTCGATCTTCTTTATTTTCTCTTCTAGGGTTGCATTAGCTTCCTTTTGGATGTCTTCTAATTCAGAGACCTTCTTGTCAACCTTTCCTTAGAGTGTGGCAAAATTGGCATTTAGTTGTTGATGATTATTATTAATAGCATCTTCCATAATTTCTACATCCTTTAATGCCTTAGCGCGTTCTGCACGGTCTTTTATTAGGAGAGCTGCATTGGCTGCTTGTTGCCTAAAGACCTCTTTTCATTGAGTCGGGCCTATATGACTTTATTAGGGCATGCCATGCATGCAAAAATCTCATCCAAGATTGGGATTAGTTCCCTGACTCTTCCTAAAGTGTTATGGCATATATCTGTTGTAGTGTTAGTTTGTTCCATGAGTTAATTGGACTCATTTTTGGGCACATAATGCTCCTTATTCTTTTTTAGCAATAGCTCAACCAATGTCTCTAATTTTGCCAAGGCATCCCCATCTAGAGCTACACCATCTTCTATTGTCAACTCTTCTTTCAAAATTATTGTACAAAGGGTCAATACCCTTACCTTAGCCTTAGTGGTCTCTTGAAGTTGTTGCATCAAAGAGGCTACTTCCTTGACTAGTATCTGCTTTTCAACATATAGTTTATTATACATTTTAATGACCCTGCTATGTTTTATTTTAGCCATGCGCACATCTGACTCTGACAAAATATTATGGTGCATCACTTCCATGGTAAGTTTCAAAAATGCAGCATTGGTCATTAATGGGGTGAGTCATTGTGGATCAAACTTCATTAGGTTTGGAAGACTTGGGGTGTTTGGGCTAAAATCAATGCAATCCAATGGAATGTCAAATTGTGGTTCATCATTATACATTTCTAGCAAGAAGGACAATTGTTTCTTGGTTTCATGGGTAGCATCATCAAGGTGGAAATGGTTCCCTAGATAGAGTTACTGGTCCTCTATGATAAATTGATCTCGTTCATGTAGTTTAGACATCTCTTATTGTTTTGGTTCCCCTTCAGCTAGTCCCTTCCCCTTTTTTGGGTCTTGATCAAGTTGGCTCCTAATAAGCACATCAATTTCATAAAACACCATTAATAATAGAATTGTACCCCAAGGAAACCAAAAATTAGGTTTTACGTGCATATTTTCTACATCTTCAATTATCCTTTGGGCAAAGTAGAGTGCCCAGTTATTTTGTACTCCATGTACTACATGGTTTGTTATGTGTAGGTGGGCCATATCCACCTCCTTCCATCTATCAATCCCTTTAATCTTGGTAAAGATGATCCACATTGCTACCCTTAAAGCGGGATCCTGTAAGTTTATGATATGTATTGCATGTCCCTACTTTTGATACATAAGTGTGGTGGTGGTCTACTAGATTTTCTCCATGTCCACCAAGTCATCTAAGACATTGAGTCATGTGCATTAGAGTCATGTTACCTTACTTACCCTCTCCACATTGATCTTCATGTTACACCCTATGAAGTGGATACAAGCCTCATGAACGTGCAAGAGAAAGAATTGAACTACCTCAATAGGCTTTCTAAAGTATCATAGTTCAAAGATTTGGAAGAGGCCAACTTTGTCTAACTGGTTCTTGATAGTGAGGTCATAAACCAATTGGTTTCGTGTGTTGTGTTCTGGACTTGATAATCATTTTGTAATTGGACTTCATTCCCTAGTTGAAGATGGTTGTAATAAAAAATGGTCATAGTTGCCACCTTTGAAACCCACTTTTCAGCATGTAAAACTGACTCAAAGTATTACATCTCTTCAATGTAAATGGTTGGAGGGGAAGATGGTGGAGTAGTCTATGATGAGGAGGCCTACACATGCTTTCCTTTTTTAACCATTTTGTCTGCTTTCGTGCTCTTACTCTGAACTCTTGTGCACTACTCATACCTTGGTGTCTCTCGTAGGTTTTCCAAAGGCTCCCACTCTTATAGGGAACCAATCTCCACCTAACTCTCTATCTTCAGGAATGGTTGGCAGTTTTTCAATTCTTTTCACTTTTCATTTTGGCCACATTACCCATCAAGGCACTCGAAGGTTAAACTTAGGCCATCCCACATTCCTAAACAAATATGTGGTGGCATTTAAATTTCCTCAGCTCTCAAGCTTTATACTTCAAAAATGGTAGAATCCAGCAACCTGCAACAACTTTTACTAACAATGGCCTCAACCCACTTCTATACTTGGTTTGCAATTATCTACCTCCACTTGGAAATCTTGTTTGTGTCTCTATTTTTGACCTCAGCTCTAATATTATGGTTCGTGTATTGATCTGGTTCATCTATTATTGGAATATTTTAGCAACGTAAAATGTAAAATGGCCTTAACATGGTTATTTATAGGTTCCTTGATCAATCTACCTCATTAACTTCTTTCCTCTCCTTATCATTTCCCTCCATAAATATGTATCTTCTAATGGTCTTCATACTTCAGATCTTGCATTGAAACTTGTCCCATCATTCCACTTGCACACTTTTTGTTATAACTAGCCTTGTTGCATTTATTGTTCATTTCTTCCCCTGCCTTCTATGGAATTTGGTGACAACTATCCCATTCTTCTAGAGTAATGGAAACTAGCTATCACGCAAATGACAAGAATATATTGTATTAAATGACTCTTGTGCCTTTAATCACTTGCATGCCATGTATGACTCTTGCACTTTTAATCACTTGCTTGCATATTGTGTATGAGTCGTACACCTTTAAAACTTTCATGTTCACATGTCTTGTACTTTTATGCACTGTTTACCTCATACTAAAAGGGGTTCATGGTCCTCCATGAAAACATTAAACAGATGAAGAAAAAAAAGAAATGAGTCACGTACCTCAAGGGCAATGTTTTTTATTGAAAGCAGTAAATCCTAATCTAATGGCCTCAAGCCTTATTTGAAAACTAACATAAATTTAAATAGAATCATAAAATGGCCAAAGTTGACACCCATTATAATGTTTAAGGAAAAATTAACCATCTATTCACGTCAATCGACATGCACCAGTGGATCAGATACTATGAATTATGAATGGTCCATCCCAATGAATGCGAAGCTTCCCAGGGTGGCATGCAAACTTAGAGTCATAGAGTAGAACTTTCATACTTGGAGTGAAGTTTTTATTCTTTATATGGTGATCATACCGTGCTCTCTATTTCCATTTCTCAACATCATGATTCTAATGAGCGAGGAACCGTGCCTCATCTAGTTTCTTGAGTTCATCAAGTCGAGCTTTCAAAGATGCGTCATCATCAAGATGTCCTATACACATTATCCAGAGAGATAGAACTAGGAACTCAACTGGCATGATTGCTTCCTTTCCATATACTAGGTTAAGTGGTGTATTTTTATTGAGGCATTTGTACGTGGTCTGATATGCCCAAAGTACTATAGATACCTTATTATCCCAATCATTTCTACCAATATTATAGATTTCTGTCAAAGTGGTACCGAGAATCTTATTAAAGGCTTCTATTGTTCCATTTTCCTATGGGTGATACGGTGTGGTCTAATGATGCGCAATCATGAATTCAGCCAATAGAATTCAAATTGTCTCATTCAAGAAGTGGGTTCTTTTTTCATTAGTGAAACTTAGAGGACATCTAAAGTGCATTATAAAATTTTCCCAAATGAACTGCATGGCAGTGGTTGTTGTATAATTTTTGGTTGGCACTGTCATAACTCAATGTATTAAATAATTTGTACCCACAATAATGTATCGAGAACCTATTATTCATCTTGTGGGAGTAATGGGCCCTACAAAGTCTATATCCCATTTTTTAAATGGTTTTTGAGATGGAATTGGGCACAGTGGCATGGCATCTCTTTTATTAGGTTTTCCCATGCACTGGCAGATATCACATTGTCTTTGCATCTTTAAATAAAGTCAGCCACGAGAGTCCCACGAGTAACACCTTATGCATGGTAGCTTCCCTAGCATAGTATCCTTCAGTAATACCTTCATGTATTTTTTGTAATACTTCAAGGTGCTCATGTTGCATTACACAACAATGTAGTACCTCATCATGGTCCATCTTGTACAAATCTCTTGCTATGAGTTGATATGGTGTGGTATAAACTGCAAGTTTCTTCTTTTCTTGTAAAGTAAGAGATGTAGATGTACAACCAGTATTGAGGAATGTTGAAATATCCTCCAACTCTTTAAGTATCCTAGTGACTTAGAAAAGTTGTACATCAGGAAGGTCATCTTCAATAGCATGTAGAGGTTCTCTATTTTTAATTTGAGATAAATGATTAGGTCTGCAATTAGTTTTTCCAAGTTTTACTACTACAAAAAACTAGAATTCTTGGAAGAGAACTATCCAGTGATAAATTCTTCCATGGATAATGTGCTTGTAACAAGATACTTTAAGGCCTCATGATTGATATAAAACACAAATGGTGTAGCCAGAAGGTATTGTCTAAATTTTTGTAGCATGTAAACCATAGACAAGGCTTCACATTCAGTGGTGGTATAGTTTCTTTCAGCTGGTGTGTGCTTCCTACTGGAAAAATAGATGGGGTGGTATAAATTTCCCTCTCCTAGTTGTACAAGTATTACACCAACTATAGTTATAGATGTGTCAACATGGACATGGAATGGTTTTGTCCAATTTGGAAATTATAAGATAGGAGCAGTAACTAGTCTTTCTTTTAGGGTTTCAAAAGTTGCTTTGCAAGAATTTGTCCATATAAACTATTCATTATGCTTTAATATTTCTTCTAGGGGTGATGCAATCTTAGCATAACCCTGAATGAACTTTTTGCAGTAACCTGTGTGTCCCAAGAATGCACGTACCTCGCACTGGGTTTTGGTGCTGGTAGTCATAAAATGATTGAGACCTTGGTTGGATATACTAGGAGTCCCTCTTTATAAATGATATGTCCAAGGAGTACCCCAAATGGTGTTGCAAACAGGCATTTCTTCAGATTCAGGGAATTTTGTAATACTTGGTATCACTCAAGCATGAGCCTCAAATTGGCACAATGGTCTTTGATCAACCCATATATTGTCCAATCATATAAGTATACTTGAATAAACCTGTGGATAAAATCTTTAAAAGCCTCTATTGCTACCCATAAAAACACTATCAGGGCATTTTTCAACCCAGAAAGCATGACAATGTAGGCAAAAGAGCCCCATTTTATAGCAAAAGTGCTCTTAGAATGGTCTTTTTTAGCTATTTGAACTCCGTGATATCCCAAGAACCCATTGATAAAGGAGTATATCTCATAACCAGCAATGCCTTCTATAACTTCTTCCATGAAAGGTGTTGGAAAAGGATCGGTAACACATGATGCATTCAAAACACTGTAATCCATGTAGATATGAATACGTCCATCTTTCTTGATACTGATTACCATAGGACTCACCTAGTCATATTCATCAATAGGAATGATTATTCTATTGCAGAGCATATTGTTGATCTCTTCTTTTATGCACGTTTGGAGGTTAGGGTTCATCTGGTATGGGCATTTTTTCATCAATCAATTTTATATGCATTTTCTTGAGAGAAGGGTGAACCCCTTTCATTTCACTATAGTTCCTTGGAAACACATCTTGATACTCTTTTAGTAGCTTAAAGGTTTATGAAATTCTATCTTGGTCCAATAACTACCAATAGTCACCAACTTAGGTTCCTGCTTTATGCCAATGTTTAGTTGAACAGTTTGAATGGGCTCATGATAAGGATTGTCCACTAGGAAATTGGTATCCTAAATAGTTTGTGAGCTAGTACTTGTGGTAACATGCAAGTTACTCGATGAATTGAATGGAGTAGATCCTTCCCCTTCATCTAATTGAAAGATGAGCTTCTATTTTCCCAGGCAGATTTCTTCTTGATGCTCTTTGTTGGAGATTATCAGTGATGAAAGAGGTAACGATCTAGGAGGCTCATTAAATAAACTCAAGGGATCCTCTAGTTTGTGATGATATGATGTAGGCAGTCTTCCATCGAACTCAGATCTCCAATTATTGCTTCATGTATTGCTTGAAGAGAAAGGTGCAGTTCCATTATTAGTAAAGAGTAAGAAAGCACATATGTCATATTCTCCTTTAATAGTTTCCAGAACCTTATTCCTCTGTGCCTTTCTTCATGTATGTACCAAGCCCATGCCCAAGTGTGCAAGGTTTCATAAAATGTATGGACCCATAGGTATTCTGTTAAAAATGTTTCTTCAGCTCACCATATTGTTTGACATGCCCCTAGGTGTGGTTCAGGTGCTTCCATACCACTATAGCTAAGTGTACCTATGATCTTATTATCATGGTTAAATCTATGATGTAGAGCATCTCATACTTTATCCTAATACAATAGGTGATATTTATGGGTTTACCACCACCTGGCGGTGGTGCCATCGAAAATGTGGTCTAAGGACCACATCCGTTCATTTTTAGTACCATAGAACTCTTCGAGGTGCTGGATGAAATCACACACTTCCATTTGTCCTTGGAATCATGGAGCTTCATTAATTATTTCTAAAGGTGGTCCCTCTAATGGTCTTCTCTTTGTTAAGCCCATGAGGCACACAAATTTGTGATGCTTAAGGAATCGATGTAGAATGTCTTCTTTGTTGATGGTGTTGCACAATCTTCTAGAGAGATCATACCACCATGGGCCCAATAGTTGAAGGCATTGCTTATGGTATCCGAGATAGACTAGCTGTCTACCTAGTGAAGAATACCATCTAGTGTAGGATCATGTTGGTCATCATGTCAAGCAGTAACATTATAAAAATTGTTGATGTCTTCATCAGTGCTTATGGGATCAATATAGGGTGGTCCTTATGCTTGGTCTAGGGGAATTATCACGTATTGTTAAGTATTTTCAAAGCTCATGTACCAGTTCTTAAAGCTTAAATCTACATGATTTTCATAGCACCAAGGTCTTCCATGTAAGGCTGGATAATCATTAGCCTCTGCCAACTCTAAAACCTCAAAATTTGCTTTAAAGGGAACCCCAAGTATTTCAATAGTGGCATTTTTAAGAACTCTAATAGGATGTGCACAAATCTTGTTTGCCATGAATAAGACATGAGGTGAAAGTTGTAAAGCTGGATTAGACATTTTTTGCTAGGCATATTTAGTAAGAACACCTACTTTAGCACCAGTATTCACTAGAATATCCTGGTTTACCCATTTGTTAATAGTAGCATTAACTAATATTTCTCTATCTTTTGGGGATATAGAACTAGGACTTTCCTAATGTCGTGCATGATTTAAATATCAATCTTCACCTTGTTGACTTAGTTGAGTGTGGGTTCCATTTGGTATGTGAGCTTGACCTTTAAACTAAGCACTAAGTTATGGAATGATGTTTTCATCAAGCACGTGTTTGCATAGTTCTTGGAAACTATCCCTCATTACTGGAGGTCCAGTTTCCCTTTACACTACACCATGTTATGTGACATCTTGGTCCTTAAGATATTAAATTTTGCCTTGGAACTCACACACAAGTGCCATTGTATCCTGAAGAACATCCTTTTCCTGAAGAGCATCAAGGTATTTCCTTGCATAAGGTTCTTCCCTATGTACCTTTCCAACTGGGTTGGATATAGGTTGTGTTTGGCCTCTACTATGTGTGGTAATATTGACTTATTATATAATAGGGATGGTTGGTTGAGCACACCATTATGGTTTTTCTATACAGATCATACTTTCACCTTTTTCATTTCGTTCCTTTGTAATGGTTGCATATAGATTTAGGCATTCTTCTAATCGGTGGTCCTTTTTGCAATAAGCACAAGTAGGGCATTTTAAGCAATCTCTCTGATAGTGGTTTGGAGAACCACACTTATAGCAAGTCCTTGGTGGAAATCTACCACCTCATCCTCATCCTCTTCCACACCCATGATAGCCATCATTATCTTAGGAATTGACTGAAGCTTGGCACGTACTGCATGCTCGGGCCTCATGGATATCAGTAATCAGTCGACACTCATTGGTATCATGAGTATAAGCATTAGAAATTTTATAATTTATAAATACTTTAGTATTCATGGATTTTTGTAAAAGTGGACAAGAATGAACATCATGATCATCATGACAGATCTCATATGTTTGTTTTAAGACTACCCATATAGTCTTACATGGGCAATTATTTCTTGTGAGTCCTTTAATTTCATAATCAGTACACCAAACACCACTACATGTCTCATGTGCATTGTTTGCCATTAATTTTTCAAGCTGAGAATCCATAGATGTTATTTGTGCCTCCATAAAGGGACTAATTCTAGTATCCATACTTCTAATCACTTTAGCAAGTAGTGCAGACTCCAGAGACTCTCACGCATTGGTGAAAGTTCTTTGTGATAAGGTCCATCAAAAAGGTAGTAATAATCCCCCTATGAACATTGTGCATGTTAGGCAGGATTGATTTCAAATGATAGCTTAGAAAAGCAAAGTCTTGAACCGGGCATCATATTCCTGTACGCTCTTTATAAGTCCCTATTTTATGTCTTTTAGCATTATTATACTCTACTACTCAAACTCTAAAATATCAAATTCTTGTAGAAATGCTGCTTTGAGTTGGTCATAGTTGACCACTGCTTGTTGAGGGTCAAATTTACAATACCATTTATGTGCACATTCTAAAAGGGTGGTTGCGAACTATGTTGCCTTTCACTTAGAGGATGTGATGCCACGCACTCTCCAAATTAGTTCACACTTATGCACATGCTCAACTATATTTTCCACCCCTCGATACTCAGGTAGGTGCAATGTCATTTCATAATAAACCATAGGAGGTTAAATAATTATTTACTACGAAGATCTAGCTCATGTTCCTAGAGGGGGCCCACTTCCTCCAGTACCTCCTCCTAATCCTCCTTCAGCACCTCTACTAGTAGTACCCATGTGGGGAGGCATGGTAGGAGGGTGATTTCCTAAATTGGGGCTGATATTCTGGCCTTGGTCAGATCCTCTAGGCATTCCAAGCTATGCCATCAATTTTTCATGAAAAGAACAAAATATAGATTCGGTGTTATTGCCTGATGGTCTGGTCTTAGTTTCTCATATTTGTTCAGCCTTTAAATCTATACTATTTGTATCCCAATTCCTTACTTGTATCCTATTTGACTCGATGGCATGAGCGCGCACTATGGTAGGAGAGCCTGGTTGATTTGTATTGGGTTCATCTAAAACGATCCAGCCCATTTCTTCATAAGATAATAGTGGCAAAGGTTTTGGCCCATAAGTGATGAATTCTTCATGTGCATTTGACTCTTTATGGCTCTTCACAACACTTCTTGAGTGTTCACAATCTCTTCTTGTGCCACTAACTCCCATGATCCTCTATCGAGCTTCATCATACTTCTATTTTTGTAGCACTCACTGACTTACTACCATGTTGAATCCATAACCCCAAATCAGCTAGTAATCTCTCTTCCAACTATGCAGCTCATGCACGTGAGGTTTTGGCCATTCATGGGTAATGTTTCCAACCCAAGATCAATAATGATCTTTTTAATTTTGGCTATAAATAGTGAAAGATATCACCCCCTTGGTTCTCGTCAAAAATTAAACTTGGCTTCCTCAGGACATGAATATGTGGTCAAAGCATATTATAAGATGTAACTATTCTGGACACCTTTCCACCAAAAATTGACCACTCATGTCTAGGGAACTTTCAATTATGTTAAACTCCTTTGCCATTCTGGTGTCCATGACTGTCTTCATCTAAGGTTTTGGGATCATCTTTGAGCATATGCTAAGATCCAAGAATGTAAAAGAATAGGGGCCTTAGAGAAGAACATCTTATATAATGAACTATAGAGGTTGTGTTCTACCCATTATCGTGCAGAAACTCTAGGCTCAAGATATGGAACCACAAAATTGTCTTCAACACTAATAATCCATTCTTTAATGTTTTGTAATGTAATGTGCTCAAACATTTTCCATGTTTGTGCTCTAGTAACTTTAGGTCCCGATAGCAGAACCAAAATGTTGGTTTCTTTTAGTTAGTTCTACTTCGGCACTGAAGCTTCTCCCCAACAAGCTAATGTGTTGGACCTCTCACGTGAGAGGTAAATCTCATGCGCTCACTCAAAGTGCATAACAAAAGATCAATTCCTCAAGGCTTTGTAGCACAATGCTATATGTCTGTTCATATTTCATAACATAGTAGTTAAAATATTATTCATCACCCTAAATATACTACTATTATCTTTATTCCCAGATTTAACTATCATTATAACTAAGATCACCATTACTATTTAACAGTAGTAGTAAAAGAAGAAAAATACCCATGACTTAGCTATAAATCACATCCATCATTCAACCCTTAGAATACTTATTCATTCATAACACAATATGGCAAACATTGATCTCTCATGAACAACTTACTACATTACAAGACAAATCGTTATAACTGTTCTCCCAAAAAGTCCATCATGTAAATGATTACAATAGGGGTTTTTATACTTGTTTTGCCCTAACCAAGTGTCATAATTCTAACTATTATGAATAGATGGCACATGGACTCCCAACAAATTGGGAGTCATGGCACTTACAATTTAGTTGTTCCTTTAGATGTGGGTCTATGTGCCCCTAGATCCTCATTCTATGCTATATCTTGGTAGCCAAGTGTTTCATTCCTCGTGGACTGGTACAAAACCTTTGATCAATGGGGTTGAAGTGTCCCACTTGAAATTTTCTTCTAACTGCTATGCATCCCTTGTACTCTACTTCCCATGCATTCCCCTAGTCTTTCACTTTTGTTTTGAGCCCCTGTTCTTGGGTCCTTCATGACACATTCCCTTTTGACTGGGTCATCTCACACTGGGTCTTCTACACCATTGTCCTTCCACACCCATCAAGTCTCATGTTGTTGGCTTTGTGTTATGGTTCTCTCGTGCCATGGTTCTCCCATGCCATGGTTTTCTCGTGTTATAGTCCTCCCACACCATGCTGGTACTTGTAACAAAATGGACAATGGTCCTTTCACATTGTGTGCCAATAATGGAATTAATACTTGTTAAAATTGTGGCACCAACATGTCCTAATTTGGGCACTAGTGTCTACCTGGTCTAAAATCTAGGTGATATGAATTATTACTTGAGCCTTTGTTTTTTCTTGTGTCTGCCCTGTGTCTAATTTCTTAAATTGATCTTATGTGTTGAAATTTAATTATGAATAACAAAATAACAGTCTGATATCTACAATAAACCCCTATGAATGCCCCCTCTTTTGAGTGTATTTGTGAAATTTGTGTAAGAACTGCCCTCTAAAAAAGTAGCTCTACAAAATGTAGTAGGCGGAGCATGTGAATGATATTTCAATACAATGTACAAACATAACATTATAATGTAAATGAATCTGAGCATAAGTAAATAATGTAAGATGTATGTTGTAATATAGCATTACATAAGGGTGTCAAGATAGATGTAATCAATGCGTATATTAGTAAATCTGAGTAACTACCTAGGGGGATGGGGCATGATGTCCATCACGACTCCTAAGTAGGAAGGGTAGATGCATGAGATCCCTCATGGCATAAAAAATTGGTGTGTGTATAATAAACAAATACAAGTGTCATGGTGTAGAAGCATACATACAATCACATGAGGCATGCAAAAGTAGGCCAAGGGGCCAAAATACAAGGGACATTGGCACATTTCACTAAATCTGAGAAAGAAGACACACAAGGACATGTTTAAATGTCCATATATGCAAGCAACAAATAATTTGGCTTAGAGACACATAGAAGGACATGTTCAAATGTTTGCATATAAAAGCAAGAAAGCACACACAAAGGACATGGGCATGTGTCCAAGGCATACAAATAGAGAAGTGGCATAGAGACAAAGAACAATGACATATTGAAATGCGCTCAAAGATGGAAGAAGCGTAGGAACACAATCAAGTCTAATATAGGAAAACTAGAAATGAAAGCATGTATAACTATGTAATACAAATCTATGTAGATGATATGATGCATATATACTAAGTCTAACTAGTGATAGTTGGTAAAAAATATGAGCAATGAGGAACAATGATCAATATCATGATAAATCAATGCATAAACTGGAATGTATAGGATGTAAAGATAAATCTGGTAGTAGCAATTATGTATGAGATGCCCCTAAGTGGGTAGAAGTATCAAACGTATAAACTTGGATCGGTGTATATTCCCCCAGTGGGTAGATGATAGCAAGTGTAGATCAGTGTAGTGGATTGGAGTCCTATTTCAAATCTACAAGCACTTGACAAGAACAAGTGAAGCATATATGTATGATAAAACTGAATATACTAAGATAATTTGCAATATACAATATATGGCAAGTAGTAGAAATGTAAACATAACGATGCATACAATCTATAAAATTTGTGTTTTTTAAATATTTGAATGTTTTTTGTATTTTGACAAGTTATATTATTTTTGTATTTTTTAGATATAAGCTATGTACAAGCAAATGAAAATAAACTATATACAAGGAGCGAGAGAGAGAAAGAAATATGCACAAGGGTAGGAATCATACTAACCAATGAGTCTCATGGGAGACTCACTATCACTGTGACCTGTGTTAAAAATAGGAATGGTAATTTCCCATATAGTGTGATTACTATGTTGTAGTTTAATGTTGTTCTAGTAGGAATTTGTGTATTGTTCCTCATCAGAATCATAATAATGTTCCACATCAGAATCATAATAACCTGGTGTGCTAGAATAAATTACCTCATACTATGGAGTTGACCTTTCTGAATTGTTTTTTGGACGATTGATTATGATTTTGCCCTTTAAGATTATGCTTGTTGTAGGCATACAGTGTTGTGGAGGCTCTTGTGGTAGAAATCCTTGTTTGAGAATGCTTATTGGCTGAGCATGATTTTGAGTTTGTAGCTTAAGATCTTGCTATTTTTGTAACATGTCCTATGTATTTAAATGTTTTGCCTTGATAAATTGTATATATGACTGATGTGCCTTAAGATGTTTAATAAACCCAAACCTTGTTGATCAATATTATCAACTGCTAGAATGGGAGAAGTCATGCATTGGGCCTATTTGCCCAAACCTTAACCATGACAATCATACTATTGTAGATATTTTTGACCAAACCCATACCATATTTAACGTTTAACCTCATTTTGGAGAGATATATTTACTTGATTTATATGTGTGTGTGTTGTATTATTTCTTGTTGTGATTATGCTTTTGGAACCTTTTGTTGTTTTGAATTATGCTTTCGTAACCATTTTTATACTATTTATGAATTTGACCCTTTTTTAATTGGTAGATGTGTCAATGTATGTTATTTAGATGAAGTGTCACTGTGTGACTCATTTGTATCCATGATCTATTGTATTTTCCTTTTCAATGCTAAACATGAATCGGTGCGGTGCCCATGCATTTTATGATATGCACAAAAATATTTGGATCTCCTCATTGGGTGTAGAGGAGGTAGGTTGATAAACTTAACTGTAATAATTTCCTTTGGTGTCTCACTTGAACTCTTATTTTACCTTTGAATGCTTTTTGAATCACTAGTTATAGATGTACTTTGTTATGATTTATGATTTGGATATGCAACATTATTGTCCACAACTTTACTAGATGAAGATGTATATACATGAACTACACTATTATGCCCTACAGGCCTTTGTCTTGTAAATTGATTTTCTAATGTTGTAACCCTTTCATGTAATAGTTGCTTTTGATTTTGTAAACCTATAATTATCTTGCTCATACTTATAATTTGATCAAATAGAGTTTCATAGGTGTAAACCCTAGTTGTTTCTATTTGAATATGTAGGCACACACCTTGTAGGGAAGAGGTATGAATAGGATGAGTAGGGGGATTAGTGACAATGTTATAGGATGCTTCATCTCATGGAGGAATGATAGCATGGACCTAGTTAGAGGGAGAGTAGCTATCACCCTCATGGAGATGAGGAGGAGAAGGATATGTTTTCCTGTGCATAAGATATGGTATTGAATCTTAAAACATAGTTGTTAGCTTATATGTTAAATCCTCTATGTGTGTATAGGTTTGCTTGTTAATGGAATTCCATATAGAATAAAGATAATATGCTATAAGCTATGACATATATTGCAATTGATATAAAGCATCATCTATACATGTGTTTGTCTTTTTTGAGTTCATTATGAATTAAAGGGAATAAGGATATAAATGAAAGTATTAGACTTTGCAACAAAAAGTGATTGATTTCTTCTGTCATTATGGTCATGATTATATGAATTAGAAGACACATGAATATGAAATTTGAGTTTTGGAAATAAAATACAAGTATAAATGGAAAATGATACAAACCTTGAGTGTGTCTAAGATTAGGGTTTTTTGAATATAGGGTTTCTTTCCAATAAATTTAAATTATATTGAAATAAATTTAAAACCTAATATGAAATTGATTTAATTAGATAAGTTGTCTAAAAAATCAGAAGTACTCAGCCTTAATTTATTTTAC